>VZRW01001462.1:43935-85601 GCA_013398125.1 Aegotheles bennettii
AGGGGAGCGGCGGGGCCGCCCTCGTCCCTCCCGCCCCCCGGCCCTCAGCTCTGCGCTAGGGCGGAGCAGCAGCCCCAGGGCAGCCCGGTAGCCCCGTCCCGTCAGCGCTGCCGGGCGGCTGCGGCCCTGTGCGAGGAGCCCCAGGGATCCCCTCAGTGCCCATCGGTACCCGCAGGGGGTGTCCCCAGCATGGGGCTGGGCTCTCCCCAGCGGTGCCCAGTGACTGGAGGACACAAACTGGAGCACGGGAAGCTCCATCTGAACGTGAGGGGAAACTTCTGTCCCCTGAGGGTGCCCGAGCCCTGGGCCAGGCTGCCCGGGGGGGGGTGGGGTCTCCTCGGGGGACACTCAAANATTCAAACCCCGCCTGGAGCCACTCTGTGCCCCCTGCTCTGGGTGACCCTGCCCCGGGTGACCCTGCCCGAGCAGGGGTTGGGCTGGGTGAGCTCCAGAGGCCACAAAAATGGACACAAAAATGGAATACAGGGATAGAAAAAAAGGGGGGAATTAAGATTTCTTTAAAAAGAGAAAATCCCATTAAAGCTTGCACAGGGAATTAATCCAGGAGTTACCCTCATATCTGGCCTGAATTTATTCCCTTCTCTCTGCTGCCACGCCTCCCTTTTTCCTTAGGGAAGCAGAAGTGAGAAGCACAATCTTTTTAAGATCTTTTGCCCATTAAAAATATTAATGCACAATTCAAACAGAGCAAAAGGCAAAGAGTGGGCAAACCCCCCACCGCTGACCTCCCTGAGCTGACTCCCCTTCAGCTGGCTCAGATCCTCCTTTTCCTTTCCTAAAACGTTCGCAGTGCTGGCAGGTTGGACACTCCTGCTCCCAGAATTCTGGGATCAGTGATATTTAATAATTTAATAATCTTTAGCAGCAATAATCCACACCATTGTCTGTGCAGTTTCATAGCTCAGTGTGCTGTGAGGGTAATTGTGAACTGCCAAGAACTGTGCAACAGTTTTGAACATGTTAAGTATAAAAATCATATGTTTTTACATGGTTTTGGATTAAAATGGTGTTTTTCCCACTGTATAGATGAGAAAATTAAGGCAGAAAGGGAAAAAGAACCCTGCTCAGCACAGGAACTCTGCCTCTTGTGCCCATCCTGGAGAAGCCTGAAGAGTTCTGCTGAGGAGGAGAAACTAATAAAGGAGAGAGATTGGGCCTGGTCATCATCTTACAACAGACACCCACCAGAACATGTGAAAATGAGACCCACAAGACCATCTTAAATGAACCCACTGTGACAGTTTGGGTACATAAACCCCATCTCCTTCATTTCTTGTTCAGCCTCCAGTGTCCTGAGCTCTTAAAAACATCCACACCACCTCCCTCCCTCACCTTTTGAAGGCTGCAAACTGACACAAGCAATGTCCTGCTTTACAGAAAACAGAGACTTCAATGAAGGATGATATCGGCTAAAAATCATAGAAATTAATCATAAAAATCAATACAAATGCCAGAGCATCAATATTTAATATAAATCTTTATGATTCTCTATGCTAGAAATGACTGGAGAAGAAACACGAAGTTGTAGAACACGAGTTCTCTTCCAATTGTATTTTACAAGATTCAGCCCATCAGTACAATGACATTTCTGCAAGTATCAAAAAAATAAAGCGGAACAGTGTTACATGACACGGTCAGGACACCCAGAATAGTGATGTGCTTCCCAAAATCCATCCCAGCTAACCCCCGGCAGGCCATCCTTGCTCGCCTCCAAACAAAAGCACTCGCTGCCAGTGTTTTGGGGGTTTTTTATTATTTTTTACAAAATGCTGAGCACTAGCTAAGGAGATGGTGATGTGCTTACGCTACGTCTCGTCAGCCGCTCACCAGCTTGTTCAGGATTTGATCCAAGATGGGAATCTGAGATGAGGTGGGTTTGGTGTGACTGAGAGCAGTCCCTCCGTGGCCTCACAGTGACACCGTTCTCCTCCAGCTGAATGAGTTTAACACAATTGTTTTTTCCTGAAAAACTGAGCCCTGCAGCCCTCATCGCCACGATCCCACCTTCTCCTCCTCCTCCTCCTGTATCCTCATGGTTGGTCTTTGGCTGCACGAGCATCGGCGCTGGCAAAAGGAAGCAGGCAACAAATGTGACCCCTTCTTGTCAGCCTTCACACATCCCAGCTGTGTACTGTTCACAGGATGGACTTCAAAGTCCCTTTGAACACCAGTCCTCAAAAGAACCTTCTTGCCTGAAGATTCCACCAAAGCACGTGATGGGTCACTGCTCCCAGACAGGCATTTGTCTTCTGAAAAAGAAGACACTGAGCTGTCTCTCCGGGGGTGAAGGCCATGGACAGTCAGCTGGGCACTGCGGGGCCCGTGGGACTGCGATGACTTTGGTCCTTCTTGTATCAGTCTCTGGTAATGAGTTTGAAGAAGTTTGGTGACACGAACATGGAGTTGGCGTGACTGCGGATCAAGGGAGCCATCTGTTGTCTTTGCCAGGCAGAACCACAGCAGCCCTCTCACCAGCACACTGCCTGCCTTACGGGACCTCTCCTCACAGTTGAAGACTTTGTTTTCATATAAAAGTGGTTGGTTCCTCTTGGCACCTGCTGGAACAAACTCAGTTGACAGCACACCAGGAGGCATCACCAGGTTTTCAAATTGACAACAGGTTGTGACCCGTTACTTTCCAGCTGTGATTTCTGGAGTTGTGTGAAGTTCTGACCCAGCTCTCTGTACCATGCAGGCATTGATTTACACGGAGGTTTTGGCTTTGCAAGGTGTGCTCTCCCAGTCCATCAAGAGGAGCATCACGGGAACGCCGCAGCGAAGGGACAGGAGGAGGCACAGACTCCCAACTCCCCACACACACATCCCCAGTGCTGCTCCAGTCCTCGTGAGGAAGCACAGGAAGGGTCACAGGGCTGGTTCAGCACCCACAGCTCTTGTGACACAGGCAGGGGCTCGCCTTTCTTTCGTATCAATTGTGGAGTTATGAATCTTGCCCTCTGCTCTGACACACTAACGGTACATGGTTGGTTCCAGCTGGTTTAGACAAAGAACCAAGGGTGTGATGTGCAGTGCGATGCCGTAGGGAAGCCAGAACCAGGAGGAAAAATAGAGGAATACTGGCAGTTCCTCAGCAGAGTCATGGCATTTCTGTGTTTCTGGGAGCTCCCCTCACTGACCAGGTGGGCTCAGCTGTCACAGCCCGTTTGGGACTGGCAGGGACCCAGCCCCGCTCCCACCGGCGCTGCGTGCCGCTCCCCCTCGGCACAGGGTGATTTCCAACACCACCTTTAAGGGCTTTGTTTAAAGAAGACAGATCTCCTTAGCACGCCTTCAGCTGATACCACTCGTTTGGGGAGTTTTTAGTCAGGTCTTGAAACACTCAGGGTTTGTGATACATTTCAAAAGTAATGAAAAACTGTTTTCCTGCACAGATGGAAGGTGACATGGATCAAAGGTGGAAAGGAAGCAGTAACAGCAAGGTGAACGCTATTCCAGCTCTAGAACTACTTAAGGGAAAGGAAAAAAGATTGAACATGTGTTGCCAAAAGAATGGAAGACATTATTTTGCTGTCAGAACCAAGAGCCTAGAACAGAATACACATGGACATATAAAATTAACACATGGTTACCACGCTTCAGCAAAAGACCAAAAATGAAATCAGTAAGAGCTCTGGAAATAGGATGCTGTGTTTTCTAAAAATACATAAAATTGGAATAAATGATACAGCTACAGGATTCACTGCTGAAGTTGCTCAGTTCTACATTCAAGACTTGAGTGCTGCACAGAGCTGAGACTCCCCCCGTGCCCAGTGTCAGCCTGGCTGTGCACACTCTGATCCAGACTCAGCTCAGAGAACAGTTACACCTCACCTCGACTCTAATTGAAACCCGACGGATTGGGACTTTGCCTCATGCAAAGCCCCTTCGTGCCAGAAGTGTTTGACAATTTCAGGAGCTTACACTTTGAAGAAGGTAGAGTCATTCTGCAAAGAAAGTTCAGAATGATAAATACCAGACTTGCAGCACATGAAAATATTAATATTTAATATGTTTACTAAGCAGTCTCTGTTACTTCTGTTGTGCATCCCTGTAGAACTAAATCCCTCAATTTACATTTCCATCTCCCTCACTGATCTGATCATCACAACACAGATACAGCTGTAAAGTGCAATGTATGCTTTGGTTTCCTTAACTAAAGAAAGCACTTTGAGAATGGTTGGAGCCAGACAGGACCCACACGTGAGACATTCCTCGAACAGACGATCATCTCTTACAGTCAGAGAAAAGCAATGAACTACTGAACACAAGTCGGTTCCTTCCAGTAGACTGGTGAATTTTAAAGCCGTTTTATCGTGGCAACTACTTAGAGAAATTTGGAAGAATTCCACGTTAAAACAAGGATTCGCTGTGAAACCAATCAAAAACCTCAGATTTAAGATTTACATTTTAGTGAACAACTAAAAAATAAGTTGGCAAACCATGTAGCAGTTCAAATACAAGCCGACCATTTTCAAAATCTATAAATATTTCCAGGACCATCTTATTGACATAAAAACAGGGAGGAACAGGGCTGGTTACAGGGGTCACACGTCTGAGCAAAAGCATATATAAAGGTAATGTTATGTACATTTTATTTCAATAAAGACATAAGACAAACAGCGTAAAGATGCCCAGATGCCCTAAAGATAAATACATTTAAAAGATTCTCATTAAAATGAATCTGTAGTATTTCTTTTCTGCAAGCAAAATACCTTTCTTTAAATACAAAAAAAATCAGTATTCTGAATTGCAAATGTTTTCACTTTTTGCAGAAAATCTGCCATGATGATTTTTTTTTTTTTAATGAATAAGGATTTTCCACAAAACAGGCTTGCTCTACATGCTAATTTTTAAACAGTTCAGTGACACAATGTGCTAGCTACATACACAACAGATAATATAGTAAGAAAACACTCAACCTGATGAAAAGTTAAAATCTTCATTAATACACTGGAAAAAGTTGACATAACTCATGCCTTTTAAAATCAAAAATACAAAAATTAAATGTTTTCCTAAAAAGATTTTCCTTATTTTAAGGACTCATTTGAAAATGAAGCTGCATGTAATTTGTACAATAAAATTGTACAAGTAAACAGGTAATATACATAAAAAATTAATTGACATACTTCTCAATTATCAGTTGTCCACCTTTAATTTCCAATACTGTACTTTCTTAACAAGCATACAAAATATCAAACTTCTCTTTAGAAAAAGTGCCGTTCTGTGACATCTTTTACACAAAAACAGTCTGAGCCTGTGGCGTGGTAATGCAGTCGAGAGGCAAAGCATCCTAACTTTTACAAATTATACCTTCCATAAAAAGCCTCCGGAAAAGGAGATTACACACCATTATAAAAATATCCACCTCTTGTAGTAGCTGCATTAGAGAACCACGGCTGAGAGACTATTTCCATATAGCATGGAAACCACTATGATAGCAGGCTGCCTGCGCCGTGGCGGAGTGTACGGGACCACAGGATCGTGCATGGTCACTGCCGGGTCCGCTCGCTGTCACCCCGGCTCTGAAAGTGATTGTAACCAGGAGTGTCACCGAGGGACCCTCAGCCCGTGCCAAACACCTTACAATACTGAGCCACTGTGCAGAATACTTCAATCTTGGAGGAAACAGAAGGCAGCGGTAATCGGATTGCATCAAACCTACGAGGTGACCAAACTAGTTCTCCTTTCAAGATCTGCATGCACAGCATAGTCTGAGGTATTCCTTGTCCATCAGTTGTTTGTGCCACTGCCAGATATCGTCTGTCCAGAGTACATGCCATCACAATGGTTTAAAATATTCTGAATATTAGTAACTCTTATATTCTTCTTATCTAGCCAGTCTCTTGATTTTTGAAAAGATTTCAACTACAGTAGAATATTACAGAAAGAAAATATAAATGCAGGGTTTTTCTTTCTAAATGAAACTTACATGGACTAAAACTAGAGAATATTTTTAAACAAATATACAGGATGCAGGCAGACGAAGCAGGAAAACGGCCATCCAACTGTTTAATAAAAAACTAAGAAAATTTGGCTATTTCCAGAAAAACTATGAAGCGTCTCAACTAAAAGGAATGCATAATGAAATTCTAATCTAATACAGGTCAAAAAATGTAAAAAGGTTATAAACCTTAACAGGAAAAATAAAACAACTTTTACTGGCCATTCCTGTTGAAATGAGAATCTTAAAAGTAACAGAAAAGTGGCTACAAACCCACTTAGAGCACCGAACAGAGAGAAAATCAGAGTCCATTTTCAATCTCTGTTATATCATAAAATCCTGTGTTTCTACAGGTCAAACTGCTGGTGGCAGAAACAGAATTCTTTATAAACTGCAGATGTCCTGTACATAAAAAAAATTCATTGGAGTTGCACTAGTTCTAAAGACTTTTCTGTTCTAGCCTACCGACTGCGTCGTACTGTATTGTACTGAATGTATTCCATCTCAGATATCCAAAGTCTCTTTCTGTAACCCTTGATTATTGTTGGGCACCAAAGATAAGAAAAGCAAGACGGGGTACAAAAATGCAAAATTTCAACAGTAATGGCAATGTTTTGTATTAGTCCAAAAGGGTCCTGCATTTTCTCCCCCTTCAGCAATTAGACCAAAGGCTTTAATCTGGGGGTAGCAAGTCATGCAAGCGAAATCTGTCTCTGATGTGAGGTCGGACATCTTCGTTCTGTAGGGGAAAAAAAAAAGGTGCTGGTTTTAGGAGAGTGACTCTATAAACCAGACTTTAACAGGGTCCATTTTCTAACACTGGTATTTTAATATAACAAAATATAAGCTATGAATACATGGAATTACAAGAGTCTAACAGAAATAACCACAAGACATTCACAACTTTGGCATGATTTGGTTGCACTTTAAGAATAAAGGCACACATCACAGCCAACAACAGGCGTTATTTCATCCAGATGCCTGCAGATTCTCAATGTCATTAGAACTGATGTTACAAATCTCCATTTTTTGATTAAAAGCACAGTTAGAAACAATGACATTCTGTCTTCTAATATGTAAATAAGTCCTTGCGCATACTTGAATTACTGCCCAGAGTAAAGAGAGACATCCGTGACTTTGAGCAGTCCAAACCTCAATGACTCAAAACCAATCTTAAAATACATGAAAATACTTTTAAGAGAAAAGAGGCAACTCACATGCTGGGGGGCGGGGGAGCCAGATAAAGGGAACACTTACCAGCTCTACGAGTTTCTCCAGAAATGGAATCAATTTTAGGAGTTCGTTGTCGTTTTTATCCATGAACCAGCTTTCTATAGGAATTCCATTCGAAAGCTAAAGTAAAACAAAATTAAATCATCAACACATGATTCACCCTAAAATATGACTTGTGAAACAGCATTTTTGGCAAACTTTCCCGAGCTAGAAATTATTAATATGTATTTTTCCTCTAAAGTTTGTCTTAAAATTCACTTCCAAAATATCTCCCTCCTCTGCATGCATCACTGAAACAGGCCGAGCTCCAGAGTTCTGCTCTGGCATTTTGGGAAGGTTTTATGTTAAAGCATACACAGGCAGGATCTGTAGGGGCTGGATGCACTTTGTGCAGGTGAGGCCACGTCAAACAGGTGGTTGGGTTTTTTGCTTTACCATAGGTGAGACATTGGACATCACACTCCATGCTTTATCTCTACGACAGGACCAGCTGGAACGGTACCATCCCACCCTGCTGGGAAAATCCCCATCCCAGGGGATGACTGCAGCATCTAAGCATAAGCAATGTTCAGAGCTGTGTGCCATTTCAGCCAGCTATCTGTTCTTTATCAGTTCACCAGCATCAAAGAACTAAACCCCCGGTGGAGCCCAAGCCACAGACTGAGCAGACCAGGAGTTCCTTTGGAAAAGCTGAGTGAGAAATCAGGCTGAGTGGTGACACAGCCTGGCCATGGAGGAAACCACTCAGTTTGCAGTTCACGAAAATAAGGCAAAAGCAAGAAACCTGAGTAATGTTACAGTGTGGTTTGTGAACTTAAATACAAACCTGAGCACAAAATAAGGAGTTAAATCAATGCGTGGTGTTTCACTGCCCTCCTCCAGGAAGGCTGCTGTGTGTGATGCCTGCTGCCAGCAGGGTCCTTACCTGGTAAGCAAAGGCTTGCGGTGAATTGTCGATTATGATCGTTTTTGAAAGGTCTCTACCAAGAATGTTTAAATCCTTTATGTAATTTCCTTGTACACAAACACAATGCTCGCGGAAGAGTCGATGCCTGCGATGAAAGTGAAACACCAGTTAATGAGACAAACGGCATCATCTGCATTGCACAGGGCAAAGAAGAGTGAACTTTGCCAAACGTTACCCAGTTTTCTCTCTTTGATCTACTTAGCTCCTTTTAAAGAATTGTGCCCTTTTTTCCCATTCACTTTTGAGCTTTTTACCAGTTAGGTGATTGCACATTAACCCAGTTCTGCAGGCAGTTGTCTGTGTTTAAACAGAAAAGCTCCACTCAGATATAACAAGTATTTGCCATCAGGGTCTTGTTTCCAACCCTTCCTGCAGATGGGTTGACAAAGGGACCCCAAACAATCAAATAACTTTGCAAGGCCCCAAGATCAGAGATTAGCTCTGCACAGAAGCCAGTTTATTGGGGTTTATTATTCCTTTGTTTTGTTCCAACCGTTCCAGCACGTGGCCCCCCCACACCACTGCATGCCACAACACAAATTTTATATTACCTCTGCTGCAATTAACCTATTTCAGTTATTAGAGCTCGAAAAAAGCCTCGAGGCCAAAACATTCCATCAACTTCTTCCTTTCCAATTAGTCTACTCCCTTTTAATTTATTACAGAAGAAACAGTATATGGAAGGATAGATTAGAAAGACTCGGATTAAAAGAAATACCAGGAATAAAACTGAAATTTCAAGGAATATCAGTGGAATGATAGTTTAAAAATAAACTGAATTGGACAGATTTTGAGTTTGACACAGTTGTATTACAATGCTGTTTCTTAGAGGCTGCTTGTATTTCTAAATGAAGTTTTCAGAAGCTGTACATAGTGTGCTTAATTTCATCAAGGGGTTGAGTTCCTAACGTTGCTATGGAGGGAAACAAGCTGATGCCTCGGCAGCGGACGAATTTATATATAGATTGTGAGTCACACATGTGGAGTGCCTGACAAGTCTACCTTTAGGCTAATGTCAGAGCTAATCGTGCCTTGATGTCAGCATTGCAGTGGCACATGAATCACAACTAAATTTACACATCACATGAATCTCCCTGCAAACCCCCAGAACACTCTTTGGCTGTAGATTTTGTCTCTTTCCCCCGTTCCTAGCACAGTTAGACTGCACTCCCCAATCATATGCATTATGTTCTTAGAGGAAGACTTTTAACACTACAGGTGCACACTTAGAGTCATATTCTGTAAGTGCCAATACTGTCCTTGCACACCCATCCCCTTTGGCCGGGCAATTCCGCTGGAATTCTCAGCTATTCCAATGACCAAAAGTCTTTCAAAGTCTGGGTTTGTTTGCCCGTTCAAGATGCAGTGGCAATTAAGTCTATCAAAACGAAACGAGGATTCTGCTGCACATGCCACATAAAAACAGGCAATGAGATGAACTGTTCCTGGCTGAAAACCAGTGAGCAGTGGATCCTCACGCTCCTCAGGGAAATGAGTTCCCATGTGCCTCAGCTACCGAGTGAAAACAATGGGTGCAAGCACTGCCTCAGTCCAAGTGGTGATTTTATTATGTGTGTAAAGAAGATCAAGTTGTCACTGAAGAATACTGCGGTGAAAGGATGCAGAGAAGTGCTGTGCCAATGATGCCCCAGGCACAGAGTTTATACAGCTCTGGCTCTCATCAGGCAGTCGCTGCCTTCCCTTCCTCAGGACACCCCATGGGTGAGTCCCTGAGAAGAGCCCTCTTTGGGTTCAACCTTCCCACCAACCAGTCCACCTTCCAGATGAGGATAACAGAAAGAATCTCTGCTGGCAGAATTGCTTCATGCCTTAAGAAACTGTTCTTGAGGAATGCCCATCACTTCTCAGCACAGCTCAGCACTGAGAAATGGAAACCCAACTCTGCTACAAACCCCCCAAACCAATGATTTTGTGATCGAATAAGAAATAAAGCCTTGCTGATTGTAAAGATAACGATACAATTCGTAGTTTATAAATAATAAATCCAATTTGAATAGTTTAAATGCCATCTCAGACTCAGTTTGTTCTCGTTACTCAGACTGTGCATCCCAAAGCAGCTCAGACACATCTTGGATACCGGGAGCCAGCGGTTTTTGGCCACACGCTGTGGTTTTTGGCCACAGAGGGCAATGTAAAGCCGTCTGGGTTTCTCTTACCACCAAGGCAATAATTAAATCACTTCACTGCATTTTTCTCTCACTCTCAGCCCAGACCAAACCACAGAGAATCAGTTCAGTGAGACACACGGCAGTAACCAACATGGCATCATCACTCTTCATACACTTGTCAGGAAGCAGCAGTCACTCTGCTTACAACATGTTCAGAATGTTCTGGTTTTACCTGACCAGCTGCTTTTTGGGGTCTAGTATGTTCAATAACTTGTCTGCATACACCTTCTTAGAAGCAGTAAAAAGAATGATCTGCGGATTCAAGGGGAAAAAGCAATTACTTATATTTAAGTACATGAATGCAATTTAAAACTGAAACTCAAAGGTAAAGTCTAATTGGTTTTACCTCATAAATCTGAGACATACGTTCCAGGAATTCTCGGAAGAATGGCCTTAACCGGACATAAACCTGCAGCAGAGAGGGACTTGGTTAAAGATTCCAAACATTTCAGCTACCACCTGCACTACTAAGTGTCAGCTTGTAAAGATTAGGTCAAAATGAGCATTATAAATAGATTATAATAAAATTTATTATTAATAAACAGCAAACATTGACTCCCTACAGAAGAATAACTCAGTTAAAGCAATATTAAATTATCTTGCAGCCAAAGCAGCTGTAAATGAAAGATGCTAAAATTCAGCTTAACATTTTACTTAAGATTTTACTGAAAAATCTGACGGAATTAGAAATCATTTCAATTAAAATATAAAAAGTTGGACAATCTCTAAAGGAACAATAAAACCAGTTGCTTTGACTGAACATTCCGAGTCGGTTTGCAGCAGCTGGGCAGCATCAGTTCAATTACCAGATAAGGTGTGCCAGCACTTAAACTAAATAATCTTCTTAATAACCTTCTTCCACTAATTGGATATGGGGGTGTCAGCAGCGATTACAAAGAAAAAAGGCTTTAGCTGTTTCCAAATTTCCATAAATTCAAATTCCACCCACACAGAACCACACACACACATAAATGATTTCCTGTAAAAAACTGCAGACTCACGAGAAGATACCAAGCTAGGAGATTTCTGCACCTCTCCCTGATTTAACCCCAAATACAAGACCTGGACTCACTTGGAATCACATGACTTTGAGGACAGAGTTACTAAAATATCCAGAAAGAGAGGGGGTTTACTGAACTCCTTTAATTTCAACCAAGGTAATTTCAGCTCTATTTATTTTTTAAACAGCCAGTTAGGAACAGGCTTAAATTTACCTTCAAATCACAGGAAATCTTCACAAGGCATCTGTATTGCTTGAACTGAACTGTACTGAATTTATCTGTGGACACAAACAAGTGACCAGAGGGGAAGGAACGGGGAGCAGTCCAAGTGAATCCAAAATTTCACACTGTCAGCACATGCTGTGATGGATCTTGGTCCTCTAAAGGAAGTATGTGCTTCTAAAGCAATGGAATTTCATTATGTAGCTTAAAATTTGGTAAGGCTTTTATTTGCTTCTTTCTTCAAGTGTCTGAAGTTCTGACAAGTTTGCAGAGTGAGTTACTACAGCAACATGTCAGTTCTCATCCTCCTTCTACACCAGAAGCAATCACAGAAAGGTGTCAGTCTGACCATGGCTGGTGTGGGAGACACGCTGGTTGACTGTCCAATGTCCCCTTCCCTCCTCATTCTGGCAACCCCACGTTGGGAGGCAGTAAGTGTCCCTCAAATCAGCTATCAAACAGTTTGGAGAGGCTGCAGCCTGTGCTTGCCATGGTTCAGAGGTGACAAGCATGTCTTCTCCCCACATCTCCTGATGGCACTAAAATCCTTGTGAAAGGGACATCCCATCTCGCCGTGAGAAGGCAGTGAAGTTCTGCTCAAAGGCCAGGTGATGTGTTCACCTTACCACGAGAACAAGTGCAATGAATTAGCTCAGTGACCAGACACCAACATTCAAACTGCCCGTGGCTGTAGATTCCATGGGGATCGTTCACTCCGTGTGTCTGCTCTGTATCCAGCTCACAATGGTGCCACCAGCCACCTGCCCAGCTCTAACCCAGTGCTCCAGGGAAGCCAAGTGCCACAAGGATTATTTGCTTCGTGTCATTTTTCCTGAGTAAATATTTACTTTATTGTGACCCAGATCTTTCTCTTCATAACTGGAAAGTCACGGGAAGGATACTGATGTTTCCACTGCACACCAGGTAACAGCTGCTAATAACGGGAGGCAAAGGGTGGTATTTTGTTCTAAGGTTTCTTCAAGAGCTCGAGTTTGTATTAACAAGCCTAATTCTCTGTTACAGAAGAAACAGAGATGTCATTTCAGAAACAGCCTCTTCGACATCTCTTCTACAAACTCCCCTGGCAACCAAAGCAGTCAGCTGAGGTATCTCTCAAGAGAAAATAAATAAAAACATTTTCTATATAATTTATTGTTCCTTTCAAATCTGGATCGAGTTACATTGGTCACAATGGCCAGTTAAGATAATCTGAAAAACCATTTCATTACATCAGAGAACAGTTACTGCTCGGGCCCTCACGTGTGCACACTCTCTCTGGTTTATATTTTCGTTTAGCCCGTGGGTAATTGCAGCACCTTTGTACTGTGTTCTACTTGATTACTGCCACCCCCTTACAAGGTGCATCTGCCTTAATATCCATCCTAATATCAATCTTTCTCTAAGAACTTCACATGTAAGTGCAAACAAGAAACCCAGGGAAAGTAATTTCTTTGTAGAATACGTATTTCCAATCACACTTACACACACACAACTCCAGGTAACCAAAGCACAAGAATTAAGTAACCAAAGTAAAACAAACCACATCCCTCACTCCCATGAGTAGAGCCAATGTGAAAGATAAGTTTTGAAAATATAGACAGAAGTCTAATAGTAATTTTCATCGTTTTAAATGACTGAAAGTTTGTCAGCAGATACATGATATCACCTGCTTCACACCAACTTACACTCAAAACAGGCAGCACACATGAAAAGCCTCCTCAAAGTTTTCTGGTGGTTTTTTTGGGTTGCTTGGGAGTTTTCTTCCCCCCCAAATGATCATCATGTCCTATTATTATTCCAATGGCAACAAAATCTAAATACGTAAAATCTAAATTGCCATTCAATGTGTTCCTTCTCCCAAATACTTAATTCTTGGAAGGAGGAATTGGAAGGAAACATTATTGCTTTCATGCATTAAAAACACTCCAACAAGAGACACGTGTTCCACTTGGTGTCCAAACCTCTGAGCTGACAACAGTGAATTTCAGCACACCTGTCACATATCCCTGCACTTGCTGATTTCCCCACCATCTCCAGGTGCAAACCAGTGGCAGGTCGGTCAGCGTGCCCCCGCGACGCTGCACTCACCCACTGCACCACAAGGTGAGCACAGCCAGAGGTGAGCACCCTGCAGCACAGCCAGACCCGACCGGCCCCACTGTGCCCACGTGCCCCACCTCACCCTGGCACTCATTTCCAACTGGACCATGTCTTGAGTGACTCAACACGAAGCAGGCAGGACTGCCTGAAGCATGGCCAGCCATGGCTCTTCGAGGGGCTGAAGTGCAATTCTAGAGGTTCTACTGAACTAAAACTCAGCCTTCCCAATCTAAGAGCAGGTTTCTTCGTGGATGCTGCCCAAGATTCACTAAAGCTTCCTGGCTTTCAGATCCAAAGCTTGATGGCTCTTCCTTTATTTCCAAGAGACAGACAGAGCAGAGTTCATCAGAGGGAGTCATTGTTTCCCTCATTCCACTGCAGTACCAAAGTGAAGCATCCAAGTCCACCTTGGTGACAGTAAGGGGGAATCCATGTAACACTATATTCAATAACCTACAACTGACCTACTGAGCTCCAGAACATCTTTCAAGGATCACAGAGATCAAAAGAACTTATTCTGTGATAGATCCTTAAGGATGCATCTCAACTGGAGAACTAAGAGGAAACTTACCCAGGACCCACACTGCACCATACCACGGGCTACACAGGCTTGTGTACAATGTCATTACATAAAGCTTTAGAAATACTCTAAGCCACTCTTTCCATTGACTTTGATTTCCTAACAGCAAGATCCCGGTTAGATCTCAGCATAATCATACAATCACTACAAGGGCCACAGTTATACACAACAAAAATACTCAAATCATACTGAGATCTCTTAAGAGAAGGAAGGAAAAAACAAAGCTTTAGTTTTCCTGACTCTGTTAGCAGTGTCAAGAACCTCTAAAGAACTGATTCTAAGGCTCCTTCCAAGTTCAGCCTGGAGGAAACCAAACAAGAGATAAGATAAACCCATGGTTAAAAATGATTTCAGCTTTTCAGATTCCAAGGGTTTTTATATGTAACAGCGAAGAAAAACATTTTTAAAATCAGGAAAAATACCTGGACAATTGTCCTTTTAAGGTGGCTGATGACTGGCTCATTCTCCAAAGATACTACAGTGGGGTCCATTATGATGCAAACTACATGGTGGGGAAGCTGTTCTACTCCCAGGTACATCACACAAAAGGACCTGAGAACAACAGCCAGCGTCAGCATCTTCCATAGTTGCTGGAAGAGAGTTCCTCCTTCCCATGCTTGCTCCTCTGTGGTGTGTCAGTGTGAAACACACACAACCAACACCACCTCCTAAAGCAGAACAAAAACCTAAACCTGGCCATCTGCACAAGACCATCAGATACCACTTGAAGACTCTCTCTGGGAGGAAAGAGGTAGAACTGGCATGGGCAAAGCCTACAGCAAGGCTAATGATCGAGGCAGAAGGTAGGCAGCATCAGGTCTGGAGATGTCTTCTGTCTAGAAAGAAACGATGGACTGAGCAATGCGGATTGGTTTGGAAGTTCACAGCCCGGGAGAAGCTGCCCCTGGGAAATGACACTGGCTGAAAGTTTGCAGTGGTCCTGCCTCCACCTGCTGGCGAGGAGAAGGGCTGTGGCTGCAGGCTGCTCTGCGAAGATCATTCACACGTTCCTGGCAGTGAGTAGTTACAACTGGTACCAGTGACCAACACCACCACGCCACGGCAGCAATAACTGCTCCGGTGTGGTTCTAGCAGGGGATAATCCACCCTGCAAACCTGACACCTGCTGTTTATAACCCAGGCAGTGCTTAATGCCAGACAGTTACTGATCTCTCGTTAAACAAGATGGTAACAAAAACACACAGCGAGAATTTCCTAACAAACAGAATAACAAGGTGTCTATTTTCTATGCACACTAATTACCTGGTAAATGACATCTTGGAAAAGAACTGGAAAAGTGAGTGCAGCATCTTCTAATTCATTTAGACTACAGTGCACTAATGTTTCATCCTAGGAAAAAAAAAGATAGTATAAAAAAAAGAAGAGATTGTGAAAAGAATGCTGAAAATAGAAGTAATTTTCTGGATTTTTATGCTCATTTTAAGGTAGGTTTATTTAGCCTGGAAAATTTATTTTTGTGCAACTGCTGTCAAGACTGAAGCAGATTTCTTAGAATGAATTATACATTTCATTATTCTTGCAGTTCTTTAAAAAAATCACTTAGAATTGTGTGCTAGGGGCATAATTATAGGAAGATATTTAAATTTTGTAGGCTACCCTGTCACTCAGTTCAAATCTGCATCTGTCGGTTTGAATAACCCATCCGTTCACACGACCACTAGAGGACATGCCAACAGATCCTGTTCATGACAAAATCATGTTCCCGACATCATTAACAGGGTCTGAAACAACCTTCATGACAGAGAGACTAAAAGAAATTATTGAAGGACAAATACATTTTCTATGAATATTTAAGAAAGTGGATTTGTGCCCTCTAAGAATAAGAATGTTCTAAGAATGAGAAGATTCATCCTTGACCCATACTGACACAAGGCACACAAAGCTGAACTTTCCTATTTATTACATCACATTTTTTTCCACATTGGATTTAGAGAAGCTTTATGGGGACAGATGACTCTTTGTTCGAGACAATAAAAATTGTAACACTTTTTTTTTTAACAGGATGCTAAGTATTGAACAAACACAGCAAGCATTCTGTTCTTGCCACTAATACTTTGTTTTAACTGCAGACTATGTTGAACTAAAAATGCTATGAAAACTGTGTGGCATTCAACCAGGCTTTTGCTATGTGTTTAAAAAGATACTCACCAAGTCTAGAACTAATGAGAATTCTGGTGTGCTTCTTGTTTTCAGTGGAAGAGCTGGCTTCCTGTTAAGTTGTTCTTCTGTTAGTGGTGGAACATGTTTGATGAAATAATATCTGAAAAGAACACAGATTTTGCTGCAGAAATGTATATGAATTATTTAACTGGTAATGTTGTAGCCCAACTTAGTATTTCAAATATTTAAGGCTGCACAAGAAATAAGTATTTTAAATTGAAAAAAATAATCTACATCTATATACACTTTTTCAAGTTAAGAGCTTTTGGAATTCATTACCATAATGTAAGAATGTTCCAACTTAAATAAAAATGTCTTAATCCAATACCCAAAATGATCAAGTTAGTATTTTCAGTACAAACACTAGCACTTACGGATCAAAGACTTCCCAGTCTTCTTCATAGGTGGCTTCTGTATTACCTGTTGAGTAGCCACTGTCTGGAGATACTGGTGCTAAAATTCAACGAAAATGACCAAAACAAAAAATAAAACAAAAAAACACAAGAGCTAGTCTTATTAGTGCAGTTTGGAAAAGTGAAAATTTGCACTTGATAAATGAGTGCCTCAAACAACAGTGAAAAACCTCTCCCTTCAGCCCCCGTGTCCCCTGGAGGGTTCTACATTAATAAAAATGCCTTTCTTCTGCAATCTTTGTTTTCATTTGAGAAAGTGTTATGGGGGCAACTATATTAAACATAAAGATCAATATTAATACTCTTTGCACGCCCCAAGCAAATGTGAAACATTAATTTATACAAAATGCAGGTGCTAGGATTTCCCCAAGAGTACAAATCACACACAGCTGCAATGCTTGAGCCCAAGGCAAGCACACATCTCTTACCTGTAAGTGGTGGCAGGTCACGGTCAGTTGTTTCCTCCACTTCTTCTAAACCATTGTTGACAGCAGATCTGACCTGCACTGCTTGGCTAGTGTAAGCTGCTCCGTTGGTCGATGTTGCAGTACTTGTAGTAATCTCATCTACCTGTTCCATATCAAGCTGTTTGACTATTTCTTCAGCTTCGACAGCTTGTCCTGGAGAGTCTGATCCTGATGTTCCTGAATGAAGATTCCAGTACACTCACAGTCACTATCATTAAGCTGAGTTACCTATCAGAATCCTGACAGTCGTTATCAACCACACACAAAAAAGTTTCAGAATAATTGAAGACAGAATCCTAGAATCATTAAGGTTGGAAGAGACCTTCAAGATCATCCAGTCCAACCCCTACCTACACCACTACTAAACCAGATCACCCAGATGACTTCATTGGATTCACGTTACAAAAATAAGAACCAAAATGAAGACCATGACAAATGTCCTTATGGTTGGGACAAGGAACTTAACACTAATTGGGCTTTCTTCTTCTTTTCTTTTAATAAAAGCTAAATGGCATGCTGCTAGATACTTACACCTATGAAAGAAATGTTCTAGTGCATATAAACTTATTGCTTCTTTTATTAATGATGAACCCTTCTAAGAATTAAGAAGCCCTTTATCTGGTAAGAGCAACACATGGTCTGTAAATGAGAATGAAAAGTGTACTGCTGCCCCAAGCAGCTTTTTCTTAAAAAAAATCGATCATTCTTAGCTTTAACACTATTGGCTTTTTAAGTAATACTCACCATTTTTACTTGCTGGTGAAAAAAAATTGAAAACAGGAGAAAATATGGTTCCCAGTAACGTGGTTCGTGGGGGACTGCCACTGCCAGGATTATCTTCTAATTTTCCATTTTGCTTTACGTGTTGGTTTGTCATTTCATAACTTCCAGCTTCTGCAAAAGAAAAGTTATGAAGTATAACACCACGCTTCTGTTTTTCACAGTTGCATCCCCTCTTTTATTCTTATTATTTTCACTACAGGAAAGATGCCTCTTGCTCATGGTTCAATTTGGTTGACAAAAAAATTAGCCCAAGTATTTAATTAAAAATAAAGAACAATTCAATATCAATATGAAAATGAAATGCCAATTTTCAACATCATCTGAGGTTTAACACTACAGATTAGGAAGCACTCATCGTTTATTAAAGTATGCTATAGATTAACAAATAATAGAAGTTTAATCCTTTAAATGGGCTTGATGATGGAAGACAGACGTTAAGATGCTGTGCACCTTTTCCCAACAAACAGATTTCAGCATCAGTGGGACTCCACGAGATGGAAACAAGAGAAAGTGTCAGCTCAGTTATGAAGTAATGTTTGGTTGTTATCACAGATAACAAAGAACACAGAATTAAATAAACCTTCCCATTACAAAACATAACACCTAATGGGAAGTTTTCTGTAAATGTGCATGTACACTGAAGCACACCCTAGAACTAAAAATTGCCATCTCCTGGCCGAGATCCAAGCACAGTTCTGAGCCTGAAATGCAAGTGAAGTTATCTGCTCCCCAGTAACCAGTCCCCGAGACGTCTGTCCATATGGAAGTAAGCAAATGTACTCTGTGCACATGAGCTGAGAACCTTTTTGTCAGCTGAGCCTCCTGGAGCTGCACAAGTGCTTCACACTTCTCTCACTCCCATACAGAACATGGGGCGTGCCAGCTGCACCTTAATGCCTTCACTAATATGGAGCAGTTTAATGAAGAACTTGGTTACCATCCACTGCAATGGGCTCAGTGTGCTCCCTGTGTGTACCTTGGAACACTGGGTGTAAGTCAATAGCTTCTCCTTCATCTTGGAGCACTGTTTGCATGCAGCACACTAGAAGTGGGTGCGTATCCAGCACCCCCCCAGGGGGCAAAAAACCTTAATTAACAGTAGCACATCCTGGAAAAAGGGGTTTCTCCTAAAGCCAAGTTACACAGACACCTGACAGCGATCACACAGGAAATACTCTCACGTTGTAACCTTTCCATCACTGATGTCATTTGGAGCTCTATCTTCCCCTTAGCTGCCAGTTTTGCAAACCTTGTTGGACCAGGACATCTTTGAGACCTCTGCCTTGCTGACAGACTTGGCAGAAACCAGACAACGGATTCCAAACTTACTGGGGGGATGGAGGAACACTGACAGGCAGCACAATCACATTAAGTCTTGTTTCCTTAGAAAAGAAGTCTAAAAAATGTTTTAGTCAGCAGCTGTATACTAGGGAATCACCACTCAAATGCAACAACACATGATCAGAACATTGACCAACCTCCATTCATTTGACTTTTCCGCCGTACTCGAGAGATCTGTTTATTAGGCTTTTCTCCTGTTTGAGGTGTGGATGTAATCAAGTTGTTATCTATATCCCGTTCAATTCTACTTCTTTTTGCAGGATTTTCTCTTTCTTCCTTAAAATAGAAAAGGGGGGAAAAAGAAACATACTGAATAGTGCCTCTTTTCTCCACCGAACACTACCAGAAAATGTCAGCTATCAGAGAACGTTTCACAAAGATCCATTTATTGTCCCACTTCCAGATGCAGAATATGCCACATGGACCTGGCCAGCTGGGATTTTAAACTCATTTAAACTGACACAACTCAAGGTAAATGGAAAAGTATTGGGAAAGAAACTGTACTCGGAACTGCTGTAGTAGAGAAACTGTCTTTAAGTACGATTTCACTGGATAGCAAATTTATAAATATTTAAGTGCTATGGAGTTTGGGAAGTGCAGAGACAAGACAACTAAAATTATCTGAAACTTGAATTCTCTGTCTGTTAAATATACAAGAAGTACACTGCACCGCAATATCCAATGTGGAATTCTCCACCATGCTCCCCACGTAACATGGCTTGCTGAATTGTACACAGGTATAGAACCTGCTGCTGTACAACCCATACAAGATAGTACATCACAAACCTCAGCAGTTAGAAGTGTTGTGAGCACGGGTTATGACCCAATGATTCTTCTTACCTTTCAGTAACTGCCTGTTCTCCCCCCTAGCACTGACATGAACGATTAGAACCAAACAGTTCTGCATGTTTTCTGTGCGTGAGTGTAGGCTATTTTAGAATTAGAGTATTGCCTTTCTGGAGCAGCAGTTTCACGTCGTTAAAAAGAAGAGAGAAAAGCAGTTTGTGTGCTCAAAAACAAATAAATAAGTAGATCTTTTAGAAAAAATAATCCCAACCCCACACCAGCAGTGCAGTAGCTAAAGGAAATCCTAACCAGCATGGAAATCCAGTGACATCTGTATCAGGAGACAAATGAACACCACTGGTCCAAAAAGCTTCCTACTGGCAGTATCCTTGACCAACAACCTTGGTGAGAACAACCTAATTACTACCACTAAGAATTAATAATGTTGTATATACCATAAATCCATATAATGAGAGAAAATGGATGGCTCACTGAACTGACACCATCTCATCTTCTAGGTCATCTGTTCAAATGTTCAACACCAGGGGAAAAAATGAGAGAAATTAACTTCTAAAAGCTCTCCCTTGGCCTTCATAAAGGGAGTTGTGCTGGAGAGCAAGTGTAGAAACATTATGAAAGTTACAAAGGAAACAGGAAATCTGGCTGATGGTACCAGCAGAGGCACAGGGACCTCCCTACATGTGGAGATCCCTTCCATCCTCCAGAAGAGGAGCTCTCATGACGTGGTGGGAAAGCTCACACTGCTCTGCCCACACTGTACTGGTTAATAGAATTCAAAGGTGAAATTAGATATAATGTTATTGTGGTGCTTGGTTGATGCACTGAAAATTTTATTGCACATATACAGAATTAAATATACCCATTAAATGTATTTATATAGCCATCTACTTGAATGCTATGATCTATTCCATTCAATGTAACCTATTATTATCCAAAATTGTGCCACAAGGAACATGGCCACATCACACCAACAGAAACATTTTGTTTGCTTTTCAGTTGTCATCAGAAACGATGGATTGAGGAATGGCCTGAACTGAGACCTGAAGAGACAACGACAACTTCAAAGTCAATGCAACTTCTGACAGTGCTAGAACCATCAAAACCAAACAAGATTCAACTTGCAACAGCAAGTTCTACACTATTTCTGTTGTTATTTAACAATGTTAACACTACTCCCCGTACAAACAGGGCTATCAGTTTCTCTGGCCTATCAGATTCATCATTGTGTAAATGACAAATATTGTTGTGACCTTTACACAACTGTGGACTTGCACGGGGGCCATGGGTTAGCAAAGACCTGGAGATCAGACCCACCACCATCCACATTCCAAGAGCCACAGTTTAGCCTCTGGTTTCTCTAACTAAATAGCTATCAAGGGGTTTTTTGCAGGCTTTTCTGTTTAAAGAGTATTTCTAACAAGACACCTTCAGAACACCAAACAGCCTATGACTATGATGTCAGGATGTACTTGTTACAAAGACATTTATTGCCATAAATCCACCTAACCCCAGGGGTGATTCACATTTCAGCACACCCATAAACAAACTACTGTGCAAGTTGTACACACGGGCTATCTCAAAGAGTTGCAACGTTTCCATGGCAGCCACAAGACTACTCTGTGAAGCCCTCAGTGCTCTGGAAGGCGGCCCAGTGGTGTCAATATCGTGCCATGCTATGCTGGAGCCACTCCAAGCCCTGCTCCGGGCACAGGAGAGGGCGTGGAAGGAAACGAGAGAAAAATGGGGACATTTTATATTAAAAAAACTGTCAAGAAAAAAAAAAGAATGAAATGTAATCCAAAGGTTTGGGAGAGGAAGAGAAGAGGGGAAGAGAGAAAGTCAACAAAACCCCAGAGACAAAGGGAAGCAAAGCCAGACATATTTCCCTTATCTTGAAATTCCAACGCAGAACGCTCTGCTTGGATTTCAGTGCTCTGGTGCAGTGCTTTGCAGCCAAAACGTTACACTACTGTGCTACAACAGAGATGCTGAATGTAAAATAGATGAACTGTCCAGGTTTAGTGAAAACCAAAATGTGAGTGGATTTAAACATTTCTTCTTACTGAAGTGTTTCTTTGCCGGTGTCTCAAAGTTTCTGTGATAGGTAATTAACACACGTTGTGAAATACTAAACTGCACCATATTTTTTTATAATTTGAGAATACACCATTCCTGTAATTAAAATTATTTCAACTTCAGCTTATTACAAATTCATCATTTCAACACTTAGTTCAAACCCCAGAATATACTTCTACATTTAGATTGTATTTTTATTTATCATGGAGTTAACCTGGGGTAGGTTTTAACTTAGTTATGACTTCTTGGCTACTCTTTTATTATTTTATTATTAAATTTACAGCTACATAACATCAATATATGGACTGCTGGGACTGAAGTTTTGGTTTTTTTGATTGGTCTCCCTTTATAGAAAAAAAAAACAGGTTCTGAAGCAACTGCAAGGTTACATTCAGCCTATCACAGTAATATATATCTGCAATTCATCCTTCAAATGTGCACGCGGCAGGTTTTAACATGTTGAGATTAGTCAAGTTCAGATTTCTGCTGGATCAAGACAGATGAGATTCAGTGTTTTACCCCAACAATGTTTAAATTTGATCCACTAAGCGGGGGCAGTGTTCACTGCAATGACACACCAGACAGTCACCTCAATTTCATGATGGTTGAATCTGTGAGGTTTGACCTTTACTGACTGAGGGACTCCTGAACAATTTTGAATAAAAATGCTAAAAATTTTCAGCACGTTTCTGCTTACAGACTTGCTTTCCTTAGGTGCCAGTACTGGCAACTCCCAAATTCAAGAAGTCCTTAAAACAGAAATTTAAAGCCTACTGAATTTATTAGCCAACACTTTCACAAAGAAACACCGAGGCAGCAAGTCCTGTGATTTCTTGGATTGTCTCAAAAACACCTACAACTGGCTCCTCGAGGACTGAACAGTCTGCTTTTGTAAAAAATATCTGTTACCTGGCACAACTATCACGGGTACTCCTTGCTTCCAATTCTTTACCAGAATGTTTCACTTCCACCACATTACACATTTATTTATTCTTAATAGAAATGGTTTGAAACAAACTCAACTGAACCATGACCCAATGAAAAAGCAAGAGAACAAACCCACTGATGGAGTACCTTGGGTGTGCTTCCTTTAATGAACTTTTTGATCGAAGACAGCAAGCCCGTTTCATTTTTCTGTGGTTTCCCTCCGCCGCCAGGTAAGCTCTCCTCCACCTCCGAGTGTTTCCTCTTTGCCCTCAAAGCGCGCTGTGTGTGGATTTGATTCGACTGCTGAGAAGCTTTCCGCGTTCTCAGCCTCATCTTCATGTGTGCCACATGTAAAGCTGTGAAAGGGAAAAACAACAACACTTGGTCATTGAAGAACTGTACTGAGCTTCAGCTCATGAACTCAAAAAATGATGTAACACTTCCAGCATTGGGATGCACTGAGCTTCTACATCCATATACATGGCTTAATTCAAGGAGAAGGGCTGTTTAAGTTAAAGTATAACACTGGCAGAGGAGCAAATGAATATAATCTAACCATTACACCAATGAGGTTTGGAGTAACCCTCCAATCTGAGTAGAAGGAACAAAAAATCTACTTGCTTTCAGGATGAAAAAGATTGCATGATACCTGATGTCTTCAGCATCAAACGAGCAGACTCAATGACCTAGGCAGTCCTTTCCAGCTCTGTGTTCCTCACAATACTTCATTTTAAGTCTCTACATTAGATTTGAGATGAGCCATAAATCTCCGTTTGTGTCAAGTGTTCACAGAAGAAGAAATCATAAATGAGACTGTGCATTCAATAAGGGTGAGGATACAGCAGCTCACCAGAGGAACCCAAGATTGATCTTCAATACAACTGTCTCGGGGAATACCATGAGACCACAGAAGACTCATGCAAGGGTGAAATTTATTAGAGCAGAGTAAAAGGCCATTCCAGGCAATGTGTCCTATTCATCCTCAACCTTCAAGTGGACTGCTGGTACAGTCCAAACTGTGCAGCAATAGAGCTGCTTTCTGAACAGAGGGATATTCCTTCTTCAGCTGACTGACGCTCATACTTGGCTTGATTTGAATGGGACTACTCATGCTTAAAATCATGCACATACTGCATCAGGAGCAGGAAAAAGAAGTAGCACCAAATCCACCTGAGCTGCAATGCACAGAAATACTCATAAGAAAGTTAAGATGCATTTCCTGGCTGCAGCCATCACAAAAAGGGGTTTTTTTAAAGAAAAGCGTGTGCTTATCATGATGGGAATCATCTGCTTTCCTGGAGTTCATTTGGCATGTATCTTATTGCTGAATAAATAATCTACAACAGTTAAAATCTAAGTAATGACACAACACCTATCATGTTTAGGAAAAGGCAACTGTGGCACTGGTGTGAGTCCCAGAAACACTGGGATAATATTTTCCAAAAACAGTCCAAAAACTGTCCCCAGTCACCTCTGTTCTCAGTCAGACAGATCTCAACCTCAAAGGAAAGGTGTTCCAGCTAATGAAGAATAACACAACTACTGACATTGCTTTTCAAAGAGTTAGCAAAAGAAGTCATCAGTTGCCCCTGTCAAGAGTGAAATATTTTAGTGGCATCAAATATTTGTTTTAGCTGCCAGCAAACGGGGATTTCATTTTTCACACATGTCCAGCATTGGCCACCAGTGGCTCACACAAGGACTGTCTACAGCCAGGCAAAGGACAAGCTAAGATTCTTCAACGACTGAAGAAACTACAGCAAAAGCGGATTGATACAGGAGGTTTAGGGAAAGACAACAGAAACCACAGCCTGAATTTATAAAAACTGGTTCCTTACAAACTTGTGCCCTCTAGTAACAGAAGCATTAGAACCCTGAGTCCTTGAGAGTATCCTTTCATTATTAATACTTGCAATAAAACTGCATTTCATTTAAAAGAATCTACTTTATGTGGAAAAAAGTAACACAGAGAAATAATTTTAAAAATCCCCAAAGAGTTTAATCCAATTTTCTGTTCCTACTCCTGGCTGCTAGAAAAATAAAGAGAAAAATAACATTCTTATCCAAAGATGTAAAATAAATATGCCAGTTATCAGAACTTACATCTCGAGTCTTCTTTCTTACAAACTGCTGCCAGATGAGTTTTATGGGTATGATTTACGGTGGGAAGGATCCATGACAATAGACACAGGCTCCTATTGTACCTCTGTACAGATCAAGAGGATCCAATTATAAAATTGAAGAAATTATCCGACATCAATGGCCAGGACGGTCCAAAGATACCTTCAAATACATAATGTATTTTCACTCCAGAAATATTGAGGAAGGTGTTATTTTTTATCAACATTGTGTGGATTAAATCACGTACTTTAAGTCAGTATGATTTACCAAAATCATATTAACCTGGGTGGCTAAAAAAGAGCAATTCTATGTAAGGTTTCTCAGTGTTCTTGTATGTGGGAGATGAACTCACCCACAACCCCAGCAGGAAACACAGCTTGAGACAGCAAATGGCCATTAAACTCTCAAACCAAATAGTTTAAATATACCAGTGTTTCAAGTTAAATAGTTCACAATGAAATTAAGTAAAACACCACTGTTTTGCCACGTTAAAAATCTTCTTAAAAACCTCCAAGGAGCTCTACTCCTCCCGTGCTTTGTAGAGGGAATTTTATTAGTGGTGTTATCAACCTCTTTAGGAATTAATCTGGCTGGCTGTAACTCTCCAGAATACTTCAATCTGTACAATGGGATGGAGCAGACACACACCAGAGCACAGGCAGTGATCTCCAGGACAGAGGAGTGAGCAGAGGTGTGCAGAGAGCTGTCATAACACCAACCAGCCCAGCCCCAAAAGGGTTCCAATGGCTTCAAACAGGTACCAGCAGCCCAGCATGGGGTCCTGCACACCAGGCAGCCCTGGGCCATTCCGAACCATTGGCCATTCTCCTTCTGTATTCCACAGGTTGAATGGATTTGTGTTTGCAATCCTTCCTGCCAGGAAGCCCGGGAAGCCACGCACAGGAACAGGGCAACAAGGCAGCCTATGCCCACGATGGTCCCTGGTGCACAGGAAACGTGTTTATGCTGAGAAGTTGGGGAGAAGCAAAAGGGGAATAAAATCAAGAAGACACGGGAAAAAAAAGGCATGAGAATATACAATCATCAGAGCAAACTTCTCAGAGGTACTTTAAGATATGGTCCCTAAAATGTATACGTTGGGTATGTCAGCATCTACACAAGTGAGGTTCTTAACTCTTATTTATCTGGCTAAAAAACCCCTGAAAGGTAGGAAGGGAATTACAGCGAAGTCATTCAAGTTTCTGATTGACAGGGGATAACCATTACCACGAGGAATCAGGAATTAAGGAAATGAACACTAAAATATAAAGGGATTTAATATATTCAAAGACATAATAAACCACCTTCATGAAAATGTTACTTACACATTTTGAAACACTGGAAAGCATCCTGCAATGTGACCGTATAAACCTGCAACTCCTGAAATATCCTGGTGAGGAATCTCAGATGATTTCCTGGGCAGGAATTAAACAGGACTACACTAAACCCAAATGTGTGTGAAAACTAATCAGGCAAAACTGTAAAACACTGCAAGAAGATGGACACTGGTGAAATCCCGATTTGGGAATGGAAATATTATTTAAAATTTGCTATACAATGAGTTGCTTGGTTTTTCTAGAGCTGGGCTGACAAAGGATGAACCAATTTCATGTCTGTAAGTGGCAAGGATGTATTTACCCAGCAAGGAGCCATTCAACTCGTCCGTACGCTATCGCCAGAGTCCTTTGGCTCATTCCACACCCTGGGTATCAAGCCTGGGGTTATAAATATCCCTAATGGACTTAGCAACAGTTACCTGCAATCCTCTCAATGACACGAGTTTGCTCCCTAATGCGCCGTGCCTTTGGCAGGGGGCAGTTCTTACTGGAATTGAGTTGTGTTTCTGTTCTGGAGCAAGCACAAACCAGACTGGAACACTCAGCACGCAGTCAAAATAACCAAGCCTAAACATGCACGTGAGCTTCCTTCCTCAGACACGTATGATCTGGGTTCCACCACCCTGTGAAGAGCCTGAATGAGTGCGGGACCAGGATTCCACTTGGCCACGCTTGGGTAAGCCCTTGGCAGTGCCAGGGGAGCATGGCCGTGCAGCCGGTACCGAGGGGGAGCCACCGCAGTCGGTTACGTGTGGGATCACCCGAACCATCCTAAGCAATTTCTGTGCTTCAATTCTCCTCTCAGCAACCTCTCTGAGGAGCCTGCAGCTCAGAATCCCCTCTCCGTGCAGTGGTGTGATCCCTTCTCACCCCGAGGAGTCGGTGCTGCAGCACCACTGCGACACCACGGACCTGACACCAACCCAAGGTGTCAGCAGCAAATACACCCGGTGTCTGAAGACTCCAGCCATGCTCCTGCACTGTGCATGTTGTATTTTAAACTCTCAAAAATCCTTCCTTCCTTGAACTCCTTCCGCATCTATAATGAACCCAGAAAGTGGGAAAAATGGGAAAAAAGAAAAAGAAAAACCTTGTTCTTTGAAAGAGAACTACCTGGTGAGGAGGGACGAAATGGGATTCTCATTAAACAATTTCTGAGATGGGAAAAAAAGAAATGAAGGAGCTGTTAGAAAGCAGCCACTGAATGAGCTGCAGTGAATTCCCAGTGTTCTCGAGCCCGCCCGGCTCACTGCCCCGGAACACCGCTGCCATCCCATGGCACAGGCACAGTGTACCTACAGGAGAGAAATTCCTGGGCATGACTCACTCCTAAACAAGAGCACACCTCCCCGAAATCTGCACTTAGGGATGGTTTATTTTCCCACCACACAGGGCATTACCGTTTTATCTATTTTCCCCCAAACTATTACCAGAAGAATTAGGGGAAGCACATCTAATGACGGGTGTTAAGGCTTTCTGAGATAGGAAAAAGTTGAAGATGCTAAAAGAACAATAATGATGAACAATGGGAAGAGATAACTGACAGGAAAATTTGAAATTATAGTGTTGAACCATTTCTACATTGAATTTGGCACTCGGTGATAACACAGTTGCCACCACTGAAAACAATCTGTGCCAGGCTGAACACGGGCAGGGCTCCGGAGGATTAAACAACTGAGCACCCTCAGGAACATGACTCGGGGACAGACAGAAACACAGCAGGTGAATCCACTGGTTTTAAGTTCATTTGGTAGGTTTTTTCTCTCCCATCCATTTCTCTTGCATTCAGATGCAATCCCCAGGCAGATCAGACAGAGCCCACAAACCCTCAGTGGCACCCACAGAACATCGTGCTCTCCCCATCACCACCCATGGCATGGGCAGAGCTGGTGAGGGCTCACGTGCCCACCTGGCCACCCTCTGTGGCGTTGGGAGGGAGACCAGGGGCTTCTCCTAAGGGATGAGATAGTAAGAGAAGAGGAAAGGATGAAGTTTATGTTGAGATCCTCAACAGTTTTACACAACGGAGCTTCTGCCCCTACGGATTATATCAACCTCCTATGGAGGACACAGCCTGTGCTCAAAGAGCATCTTCTGCTGCTGCCCCAGCACATCTCCTTTCCATGGAACAGGGGCCAGCTGAAAAACCCTGCCTGCTCCCAGAGTAACTGTGCCCAAACTCTAAGTTTGGCCATCACGGCGCTGGTGATGAGCACCAAAAACTCACACTGCAAAGCAAAGCACACAGAAAGGTTTTGACGAATATATCAGATTTTAACAGCCACAACATCCTCCCTGCATCACCTCCACAGCGTTTCTCCAAACACTTGTTCACACAGTGACGAAAAGGCAGTCATTTTTTATACCTTTTTTTCAATTCTGAGCAGTGCCAGCGCATGCTGGCTGTGCACACACAGAGGGATCCATGACCAACACACACAAAGCTGTGAAGTGTCACCAAATTCAACAGCTGTGACAACTGATGCCTGGGTTTGGACTTGGGAGCTACCAGAGGCAGGTTCAGCATCCCACTACCACCCAGTTCAATAATGCAGACCCGCCTGCTGAGAAAAAGTGCTCATTTCCTTCGAATACTTCTGGCCATCTGAGCTGGATCACAGTGCTCAGATGCAGAGAAAGAGGAACGAAGAACAAATGTTTTCTTCAATTTCCTTTGAAACAAATCATACCAGCCCTATTTGGTCAGCACATTTCATTGCTGCAATGTGACCCAGATTGCGAGTATGAAGAAACATCCCAAGGAGCAGACATGTTCATTGAGCTGGCTGGAGTCCATTCACATGGTCCTAGTGATGCTCTCAAGAAACACAAGACCTTGTGCAAGCGTACGATGGAGCTCAGCCACCATGGGAAACGGACAGAGAGCTGCTAAGTCTGTGCCTGGTGATGAGAGAGAAATGAGAGCCCTGGTGTGGTGATGTACCTGACTGAATCCACAGCAACGTTGAGGAAAAGTACTTCTAGATTAAATTTTTCATCCAGACAGGCCCTAGGGCACTTTACAAACCCCAAGAAAATGCTCTTTGTTAGTTTGAGTATGTTGAGACTTTTCCCCCCTCAAAGACCCTCAGCCTTTCTTTAACCCACTGATTCTCCTTCCCTAGAAAATCAATGCAATTCCACGTGATTCCAGCTGATGCATTTCGTATTTGGCAACACACTGTATCACTTGTCACTCTTCCCAAATCTTCAAGTGTTTTCCTGCAACTATCTCCTAGAGAGACAACTATTAACTAGGAACCATGACCCCAGTAAGTCTGGAAGCAGTGCTGGTATGGTACAGGAAAAAGCAAAACAAAAAGATAATGATTTATATAAACAGCAAAACACACTACATGTATTATTCCAATGTTGGTGCTTCTTTATGAAATCTGGATACATGTATGAAGAAAGCACAAGTTCCATCAAAACCATAGCTAACAGTTCCAGCTCTCAAAGATGCAATGCAAATTTTCCCCATTTCACTGGCAGCTCTGGTTCCTCCCAACCCTTCAGGTTACCGAGTCATTTCAATCTGAAATTAAATCACACTCAGATACACTGCCCTTCAGTCCCCACGTTGTAACCACAACCCTCACATACACTTCTACGCCCCCAAAGCTTGAGCATCTCCCCTAAAAGAAACATTTCAGAAAGATTTTGCCAAAGAACGAAGGTGCTTTTTATAACTGGCCTGAACAGAAGAGAGGTTTTACTTCATTTTGCTGCTCTAGCAATCATATTTCTCTGCACTGTTGTTTTGCCACTGCTTTGCCAGTGAGGCTTTGTTTTGATTACACTATATGCATTTGGAACTAAAAGTTTATTCCCTCCTGGCTAAGATATTTTTCTCTTTGCCATGGAGGGCACACGCTTGTCATTAATTCAGCCTTCTCAGCTACGTCAGCCTACCAACCAGAGGGGAAACGGAGAGCTGAGTTAATCATAGAAGAGTTAATCTGAGAACACAACCCCAAAATCTGCTGATGAAGAAAGATACTATTTACAATCCCACGTTGCCAAGACAAGAATTTTACATTACTCATCTTCAGATATTGCAGAGCTCAACAATAGCCGAGATGTTTTTGGAATAAAAGTTTGCAGTGCTCGAGTTCTGGCCGAGTAGTAACAAACTCCCCTAGAACCAGCACTGCTCCTGCAGAGGTTCTGGACGGGCCCAGCTGCCTCCAGACATATCAGGCTCTCTGGACATTCAGTCCACGCTGCTGTGCACCCAGAAGCCTATTTTTGGAAGTCTACTCCCTCTTGTTCCAACCCGTGGTACAGACAGGTTACTAAACACTTCCTGAACAGACCTTCCAGGATGGTGTCTGACCACAGAAAAATCCTAGTGAGTTACTTGTTTTAATTGGTCATCCCATCCCTATTAGTTATCTTATTAATTAAAAACAAATCAAGAAGATTAATAAGCCCCAGATTAATAAGTCTGTGCTGGGCTACGTGAGCCATGGAGTCAAACCCCTGTGTGTTATGAGAAGCCAGTGATTTTTGCAGTGATTTTTGCAAGGTCTACACACACCCGAGAGCTGCATTTTGCTTAACTTCACCAGAAAACCTCATCTTGCTCTACTTCACCTTAATCTTCCTGTGGGATCAGAACCACAATCACGTATTCCACAGGACTTTGTCAGATTGCTATCTTTTAAAAGGCTAGATAAGGTTTTTGGCTGCTCCTCTGGCCTTAAAAATAGCAGACTATCTTCATTGTGTGATAAGAACTCTTTAAATGATAATATGATTCTTACTGCCCTGGAAAACGTTTTTCCTTGGTGCACTGTGTGGCTTCAAAACCTTTACAAACAGTTTAAACTCTGCTCCTACCATGTGAGGGGCTGTTATTATGCTCTCCTGGCACCTGGTTTTCCTGATTTCAAAATTAAAAAACCAACCAACCCTGCTGTTAAGAATGGGGAAAATGCCACCACAGTCCAGGTTTCCATCAGTCAGTGCCCATACAAATTTTAAACTAAACATTTCCCATGACATATCTGTGCTGGTTTAAACCTGACTTGCTCCTAGCCCCCTCTGCCCCATTTCTTGCATGGAAAACTTCATCCTCCTAAATTGCAGTTTCTGCGATTAATTTGCTGATTTGTGCACGTACCTAAGTTAGAACTGATATAAAAATAAGTGCTATAGTTTTAACAGCTTTACTAATTTGTGAGTGATATTACGTTTTCACATACAAAGTCATTCTCTTAACACTGAGACATTATGAGCTCCAACCTCAGTTTAAAAGCTTAACTGAAGCACGTCACAGGGACTGTCTGACCCCATCACAACCAGGCTATTTTACACATTATATTTTCTTCCATTATTTTTTTTTTCATATTTTATTTTGCGTGAATAATCCACAAGAAAAAGCAAACCTCACCAGCCAGTCAGCGGAAAGCTGTAGGAAGTTTCTGGTCAATATTCCAACAACATAAAGTTCAGTAAGCACAAGTCACCAACACAACAACAGCTTTGTAAGCCACAACTGATCTATAACATTTCCATCCTTCTTTGATTCTACCCTGAATTTCACTCATTTATTTCACAAGCTAATTGCCTCTGGTTTGGTCCAACACTTCTGCCACTGTAAAATGGGCGAGATGTAATGAAATAAGAACTTCAGGGCTGCTCAGCAGCAGCCACGGCTCTGCAAACAAGCAGGGAATTGCTCTGTGGGGTGAGAAGGACAGCGTGTGTTAGTGCTGTTGGGAAGTTTTATGTCTGAGAAAAGGTGGGAGCTGTAGAACTGTTGATGTTACTGATGCTGTGTGCTATGGGTTCACATTCTTAAGAAACCCCATGCAAAACCAGCTAGCACTCGTGCATGGCAGCAATGGGGCTCCCGGAGAAGGGAGGCTGTGCATGTGGATCATGGGGCTTGGATTCCTACGTTACCCCGTAAATCCGAGCGGAACAGAGGTGGCTGAACCCACTGATCTCCACACTCAACCCAAGTATCTGTTGCTGTGTGTTTCAGAGCAGAGAAATCCGCAAGAACAAGTGCTGACACCACCTCTAAGATTTCCTTCCCAGTCATTCCCAAGCACAAGGAGCAAGCCCGGCCTCTCCATCAGGAACCCCAGGGCAAGAAGTGCCCACGCCACGTTCCAAAGCCACACCAAGCTCCTCGGCAGAGTTCATTTAACACAACTACAAAGCAGCTGAATTGACATTGGGGAAATTTTCCAGATACTGAGAAGACCCAATTCCACTGAAATACCCAATTCAATGCAACTTAACCTAAATACCAAACAAATACTTGGAAGGAAATCAGAGTCACCTTTGTGCCTTCGAGATGTGGACCAGAGCACACCACACTTTCCACTACAGGAGCTGAAGAAACGATTTAGCAGAATCATGGAAGAGCATTCCTGACACTTCCAAACATGCTAATGAACACAAAGAACGCTTTCCAGCTTCCATACCCTGGCCCTCTCCACTCCTCCCAGCTCTGCAGGTGTCTCCTCGTCATGCGTTACAACCCAGGGGTCAGAGGAGCAGCAAAGGAAAGGTGAGCTGTGGTTCAGGGACGTTTTCTCCCCCAGCAAAGTCAATTTAAGGAGCTGTTTGTTCCTCCCCAACTCTGCCAGTCACTGCCATTCAGCAGCAGTTGCAAGATGTTGGTCTTTGTGGAGCAGCTGGCACAGGGAGTCCCACCCTGCCCTGGCTGGGCACAGCTCATGGCAGAGGTTGCTGCTCTGATGGGCTGGGGCTCCACGAGAGCCAGAGTCAACCGAGCCCAGAGCCACCAGAGTCCTGCACCCTCCCCAGGCAGCTCTGGCACCAACTCCCCTCTCATACTTCTAGGCCAGCTTAGCAAACTGGAATGTCCCAACACAGAACCATAGGAACAAGGGTGGACTAAAACCATACAACTGGAAGGGGCAAGGACAACTGTAGTAGCAAAGCAGCAAGCCCAGGGCATGGGGTTAAGCACTGTACCATGATCATCCATGTGTGATTGCACCACTCAACACAGCCACACAGCCACCAGCCTGGGTGGGAGCAATGGCACAGCCTTCTCCTGCGTGGTCCTCAGGAACAGCTCAGAGCAATACCTGGGAGAGGGCTCTTCCCTGCAGGCAAGGCCGAGGAGGTCACCCTGCTTTGGAGGAAGAGAACTTAGCTGGGAGGATGCAAACTGTGCTTGCTGTCAAGGCCAAGGAACACATCCAGGTCTATTCCACTCCCTGGTCAGTGGGATTGTAGCTGCCAAGAGACTCTTCCAAGCTGCTCCGGAACCCCAGCCTCAGCTGCTCCAGAACCCCAGCCTCAGCTGCACAGCATCCACCATGAGGCTGGGCTTTGTGTTGATGTGATCACTGAAACTATCTGGGTTTAAATTTTCCCTTTGTTATTCTAACAAAGACCATCCGGTCACAAATTTTAAAAGCACCAGGTTTTTATGTCATGGGTTCCATTTGCCCATTGTACTCTCTGAAGGGCTGGATGCTTTAGCATAAACATTGATAAGCTTTTTCTATTACAGTTGATTTCTTTTACAGCCTGGTTTCCAGACAAAATAAGGCTTCTACAACTGCACTGTCCATACCTGTCCGTGTGTCTGTCAGCCCTCGCCTGGGAAAGCAGAACCCACTGGCCAATATCAACCCAATTTCACAGTGGGAGAAAAATTTCAAACTAACTCAGTTCCTACAGGTTTTGTGCAAACCAAAAGGTGTGCAGGTAAGACAGACCCTTTGGACATCCCCAGGAAGGGACAGATGGCCACAGCCCAGCCCTCAGCCCACATCCAGTCGGACACACGGACACGCTCCACCTTGGCCAGGCACCTCCAAGGAGAGGTCAGCAGCAAGGAACGATCATGGGTCCTGCTCAGGCAGTGAGCAAACCCCATGGAGCCACTGCAGGGGCCAGGAGGGAGAGCAAACAGGAGGGGGACACTGAAATACTGGGGACAGAGGTGGGAGGTATTACAGGAGACAGGGCTGGAAGGCACAGAAGAACATGAGTCTGTGGGAAAACAGCCCTTATCAACTCTGCTGTGCAAGAAACAACACCCAACTTACTGCATTAACTCAGCTTGTGCTCATGATTATCTCATTAAGAAGAATCCCCATTTATGATACAATATGACACTAAAACAACTCAGAAATCCAGTTTGAAGAAAACGCTAAGCACACCCTTCATGTAAACAGTGAACATCTCTTGCCCTGAGCTCAAAACCCCTACAGAGCAATATTTAAAAACCTGCACATTAAAGTGGGGAAAAAAAAGTCATTCTCTCCTCATCCTTTCGTTCTCATATGTTATAAAAGAGAACTCTGTTTATCCTCTGTGTTCAAAAGGAGTTTAAAAAACTAAGTCCAGCCAGATTAGTGTAATCAACCATCTCCTGCAGACCGAGTTGGTTCAGCAGATGCTGTGCAGGAGCAGTCGAGGAGCATACATGCAGCCACGGGGAAAAGAGCAGAGCTGGGCTGTGGAACTCCAGTAACAGGTGAAGAAGCACCCGTTCAGGCATTCAGAACTCTGCACGGATTTTATGTGACTTGCTTCTATCCTCTGAAGGCTGACTAAAGGCTCTTAACCCTCTTCTACAGCCTTTTCACATCACATTTGTCCCCTCTTCTATCAACTGCCGTGTGCTCCTCACTCCTTTCACAAGGAGCTTAACACAAGAACTTTAAAAGCAGGCATGGCATCCTCTGCCTTCTCCCGAGGCAGGACGGTGTCTAACAGAAATCTGCACCCATTTTGTCTGGATCTAGCGTGAGCTTTGAAACAAATCTCATCACCCAGGTACAGTGCCTGGGTTCACATACCACAGCAGCCTCCGCGCACACCAACAGGAGCCCTCTGACCAAAGCCACACTGGAAGATCCACGTCAGCCACTGAAGGACACAGGACTGGGCCATGCTAAAGCCTCCAGAAGCACACACAACACTCATCAAATCCTCAGCAGCACCAGACCCATCCCACGGGTCTGCTCTTACTGCACCGCAGTATCTGACAACACTCGAGGTCGGTGTAACAGCAGTGAGTGCAACAGCATAGTTAGTTTAGAAATAAAACTAAACCACCAACCAACCAACCAACCAACAGCCCTTCACTCTCGTAATTCCCACAAAATACCTGCAAATGCAGGCACGGAGCCTTCCCCATTCCCAGCCAGAGAGTAAAGGCACATTGACAGCTCCAGCTCCAGCCACACAGCTCCTGAGCTAGGGGGGAACAGAAACACATGAGAGGAGAAGGAGCAAAGAGCAATCTTCTTGAAAGAACCTTTTAATTTTGAAAGCTTGGGCCACTGCTGACAAATGTTTATTTTCTAATCTTAAACTAATTCATGGTTTGGAACCCTACTTTGTCAATTGACTCAGGACACTTTTATATTAACTATTAATCTTTCCGATTGAACGTTATCAAATGTTTTCCAGGCAGAGAACAAACCAATCTGCTATTGAAAGAGAATTATCTTCTAGTAAATCCAACAGAGTAATTAAGCCTAACAATTAAGCACGACACCTCTTCACCTGGGACTGTCCATACAGCCCATTTTTCCAGCTAAGCTCTCAAAGACTTTCTCTTAAAAGCACGAGTAAGTCCCTAAGCAACACAAAACCAAGGAACCGTGAACCCAGTAATTACAATTGTTTAACAATATCACTTTAGCTGCATTCAGGTCTTCAAAAGGTTCTCCCAAATCTGCATTTTTAAGAACATAAATTAAAGGTATCAAGATTACACTTTCTTTTTTTCTTCTTCAGTGTTCATTGGTTCTGTCTTGATAAGCAAAATAAACAAGCTTTTCCCAGCATATTTAAACTGATTTAGTCCCAACTGCCTGGTCTTGACAAGAGTTTAAGGTGTCAAATAAACTGAGCTAGGCAATTCAATCAAATATGCTATATTTAAATCTAAAATACACAAAGCCTGGAAGTACCTTCCACCGTTCTTGTAGGTATCGCTCTATTTATAAATTACCTCCTTTATTTCTTGTGTATTTTTTTTCCTCCCCTGAAAACAAACCTCAGAACTTCAGTTCATGCAACAGAAAACAAACCTCAGAACTTCAGTTCACACAACACTGCTCTGGCAAGCACAGAAACAACACGACTGCTGCCCACGGAGCTACCGATAATTTGCTTTCTCTTATCCTCATTATTTATTTCTTAACTTCTGCCAGACATCCTCTTGCATGGCCCCCCAGACACACACCCAGACACACACCATGGACACGGGACTGCAGTATGAGCCCTGTGCCACCACCGTCAGCCACATTCTCAGCAAGAATGAACCCCAGGCTCACCTATAGGATTTATCTCCCTCCCAGGTGATGGATCTGGATCAGGTGAGCAGGCATCACACGACAGCCCAAAGGCATTATTTCATATAAAAGGCAGCCTGCTGCACCTAAATGAGCTCCCCTAGGACAGTAAAATGAGAGAAGTTCCTGGGAAAGGGAGAAAAGAGAAGCAGCTCGGGTGGCGTTCGCTCGTCTGAAAAGGGTATTGAAAAATGAGGCGAGGACAAAGGAGGCTGCAGAACCTGCTGTCACCTCGCACCAGCCCACTCCTGCCCCAGACACCGAGTGCATCAAACCCACCAGCTAGGGGATGGAAACCAGAGAAAACTACAAGGGATGAAGGGTAAGAAATAAACATACCTGTACGAGATGCTCTGCTCCACCCCCTTCATCCCTGGGCACTGAGCAGAGGATACTCAGTACCCCTGGAGCTCCATCTAGACCAAGCATTAGGCTGTGCCTAAACCAGAGGCTTTGCCAGTACAACACCACCTGTTAGGAATGTGGAAGGAAGGGGCAGATACTCTCTTTCCCTGGTCAAACTCAGCCAGGGTTACCAGCCCTCCGGTGAGTGCAAACGCTGGCAAAGGGAGCCGCTTTGTGCAGGGGTTTGACCGCTAACCGGGCTGGTGCTGCTGTGCCAGGGAAGTCCTTGTGGTATAGGCTAATCCTTAGATTGAATTACCTACCTGCCCCTAATTAGCACCTCCTAAAGCACAGGGTGAACCAAAGCAATCATGTTTTAGAGTGGCCTGAAGTAAACCGAGTTATGATTGAGACTGAATCAGTGCAGCTAAAGCTCAACTGCTTACAACAACCGCTCTGATTTGATTGAGTCCCTGTCAATTCATTAACTGAAATTAGCTTCTCCTAAACACAGCCTAAGTAAGGACAGGCTCCTTTTCCTTCGTATGATGTCTCGGGGATGCCAACATGCCCCAGGGTCACCTCCCTAGCCTTGCCCTGCACTCCTGCTGCGCTGCCATTGTGTGTGTTTACATACAGAGAAGTCACTCACAGGTAAATTCTAACCCAATAGAGCCTTAGATCTTTCTCTCCTAATTACACCTGGTGTATCATCAACCAATAGTAGGATGTATTTTTTAGCATTGCATTTTTAGCATTTAGCATTAGCATTTATCCAGTAATTGTTGTTCCTTAGGCTTATTTTCCAGATGTGGTGGGGCTATCAGCTCCTTTCAGCTGAACTTTTCATTATGAAGTTACACTGCTACAATAAATATTATGAATTCAAACCGAAAAGTTTTATGCCTTCTAACTAGATCTCTCACCCAACGAGAGGAAATTCCGAATTCAGACGGGGCTGTTAGGGGCAACTTCAATTTCCATCATCTCTTTTATATGCAACCCAGGCATGCACATCACTTAGTGGGCAGAGGAGCCTCATTAGCTGTAATGCAACAGCACGGCAGCCTCCAAAATGTTGGCTTTGGGGCTATTTTTAGCGAGATGCATAGAAATCTGATTGATGGGGCCGGACTCTCATGAAACTTTCCCCACGGGGAGCTGTATTTTTTATGTCACAATGCAGCAGAGATCAATGTGGCTGCTGAGTTAATCCTGTTCACCAGTGGCTGCACTTTTCCCTTCCCTTGGCTTGCCCACACATCTCAGCATTGCCATAAACACCGACCCCTCGGAGGGGGAAACTGAGGCAGCAGAGGACGTATGTCAGACCACACATCAGACAGCACCAGCAAGGGTGAGAACGCTTCAGGCTGATCCTCAACTCAGCTTCCTACACCAGACTGTGCCACCAAGTGTTTTCTGCAGATCACGAGGTAGGATGAAAGAACTTCTTATTTCCTGCAGGTAAGAGGACCTTAATCAAAATGATACCTGCAACTGATCTGATTGAGAAGTAATCTACCTAGAAAAAGTGAAGACTGCCAACTGGGAAGCTGCTATCCAGCCTCTCAGACCGGTTGCTTTAGATGTGGATGATTTCACACTTCATTTTTTCAAGTGCTACTGAAAACGTGTTCACCTGTGAATGTAAAACACTTATTTTTCTAAAATACTGCACAATGGCCACCTGGGCAACTCGGCCCGTACACAACACGTTACACCGGCTGTCAAGCATCTCAGGGTACCGGTTTCTCCTCCAAGCAACCAGAAGAGAGACACTGCACTGCAACTTCAGCAAATTAACCTGCTTCAAGCCCTCCGTGGGGCCTGACACTGCCCAAATCCCCGCTGGAGATCGCGACTCCTTCCAAACGAGCTTGTGAGGAGCTCACTGCTCCCTTGGAGGATCCGAGCGGTGTGATTCAACTGAAACAGCCTGCCCCCTAAAAACTGTAACCCATTATGAATTTCATTCATCAACTCTGCACTTATGGGGTGTGTTTGCATTTGCTGAAGAGCTAACCGGGATACACAAACATCAAATGAACTTTTCATTTACAACAATGAAAAACAATCTTCTGCTTAAAACTGACAAGAGATCGGTGCCAACGCTTTGGTGGTAACGGATGTGCCAGCAAATGAGAGAACTTCATTCAGGCTCAGTCCTTTCCTTTCTGGGCTAATGAGAGTAAGAACCATCATATCTGATCTACTCACAGTAACGGATCAGGAAGGCACTGTCGGAGAGGAATGATCCTGAGAATGTACGGAGTAAGGATGCAGTCACAGGGGGAGTGTGGAGGAGGACATGGGACACGACAACACAAGTCTTTAAGTCTGAGCTAATCCTAACAGTCCTGTGCTGACACTACCAAGGTCCAAAACCCATCACACCCAGGAACTGGCTCCCCCAGGGAGGTCAGCCTGGCAACACACAGGTGGGGAAGAACTCATGCAGGGTTTGGGTAGGGAAAAGCTGCAAAGCCATGAACTGGAGAGGCAATTCCAGAGCTACACAACCACAGCAACTGTGATGTCCAAATTATCATGGTGATGTTCTGGAACTTCCAGTTACTCCTCCAAAAGGGCAAGAAGCCTCAAGCTTCTGTCAGAGTGTACGTATGTCTGGAAACACACGTGAATTTTAAATTTCTGCCAAATCCCAGCCCCACTCAATCCATCCTGCTGCAGACTCACAGAACGGCTGAGGCTGGAAGGGAACTCTGGAGGTCATCGTATCCAACCCTTGCTCAAGCTTCTCTGGCAAGCCCCTGCCAAGACAGTTGGGTTTGCCTTCCAGTACTGGTGCTTACAGAAATGTCCCAGTACTCCAAGCTATCCCTCTGCTTACATCTATGAAAAGTTTCATCAGGGAAACGAACCATTTGCACAGAAAACTGTCAGAAGAGAGAACCTGATTCTTAAAAGTCTTCTGCAAACACTTTTTCTTGGTGTCAACTTCAGCAGCATCACAAGTGATCAAAGCACATAAAAGCCAATACAGGATGGAAAAACTTTGTAAGGTGAGGGCTAAGTTTCCTTTTGAATTCAGCAGACTTTTTTATTTAACTGCTTAATGCCTGCAGCAATGTCACACCAGCAGCAATGTCACACCAGCAGCAATGTCACAGGGTAGGGAGTGACCAACACTTGTGGTGGAAACCTGAGGGTGGAAAATTACCTTTAAATCACGAAAAGGCACGTTCAGGTCCAGCACATGTGGAATGTTTACATCTTTAGGGAAATGATCCCACTGCACCACTGGGACAGGCTGACAGAGAAATCCTTCCTTACTGCCAGAACTTTCACAAGAAGCAGGAATGTCAGCCTGGGTGCACAATCCACGGGCTGGAACGGGATCAAGGCTTGACTGAGTTCCACTCGGTGTTTTCAGGGGGAAAGTGGGGAATGTCTCATGGAATTTAAGTCGGGATTTGGCGTGCATCCTAGAACATACATCTCGTTATGAAAACTGCCGAGACGCTCAGAAGTGGGCAAGCCACAAGTGTCCTTGGAGCTACCCAGTCAACTGGGAACCACACAGGCAAAGACTCCTGGAGTCGGAAAGCTTGAAATTGGGAGGACGGGGGAGGGGGTGAGGGAGGGGCAAACAATCTTGGAAGCATATCTGTTTTATGGAACTGCTCGCCTGTGCCCGCAGCGTGAAGCAGTTACAACTTGTTTGCTGCTATTGTCACAGGTCCAATGTGTTACTCTAGCTAACTCCTAATCTCTTCCTGCCTCGGTTCATCCATGTGTAAACCTGGTTCGCTCTTACCTTAATGTGTCATGGGGCTTAATTAATAACACTTAGGTCTTTTAAGCCCTCTACAAACATTAACTACTCCTCGTAACAACTCTCTGAGGTATTATTATCCCCATTTTACTGACGGAGAAATGGCAGAAGAGGCTGAGGCTTGCCCAAGGCAACAGAGTTAGAGTTGGGATCCTCCTCCCGGGCTGCTGTATCCTGACACTGGAAACCCATCGAGAAAGGCAGAGTCAATAACTACAACCTCAAAATCACTTCTACAAGTGCTCCATAAGCAACCGGGGGGCTGTGAACAACTGCCCACCGGGCACAACGGCGATCAGAGCCAGGGCTGCGGGGAGGGGGTGGCCCCGGGCAGAGCCAGGGGACACGGGGACAGCGGGACCCGTCCCCCCGTGTGCTCCCGAGCACCACGCACCGAGCCACGGGGCGAGCAGGGAGCGGTGCGGCACTGCCCGCGCTCACAGTCCGCCGGGGAGCGCCGCTAACGGGAGGCGCTGGGCCGGTCCCGCCCGTTACCGGCCGGAGCACC
>VZRW01001462.1:87001-116780 GCA_013398125.1 Aegotheles bennettii
GGCCGTGCCCTGCGCTCAGCGGCGGGGTCAGCTCTGGGGTTTGCATCCCGCTGGGCTCCTGCCTCCCATGTCCCTGCCGGGGGATCGCTTTTAGCCACCGAGATGTTCAGTTCCCGGGCTGATGTGTTCCAGCGGGGCAACTCCCGGGGTGCTGCTCGGAGTGGGATGTTCCTGCACAAGTGCCGTGTCTCCACAGGCTCCCATTCGGGCTGAACCCACCCAGGTACTGTGTCTTTTCCTCTCCTCGTACCCGTGACTCCCCCCTTAGCTCTCAAACCTGGGTCACATTATAAAAGTCCCAGCTCTCTAGTTACCTAAAATATTTATTACCTTGTTAAGCTGAACCATGGCTGCTGCTGCAATGCAAACCTGAGATTTGTCTCGGAATTCTAGCACAGGGCTCTGTTCTTTAGCAGCAGGCGTTACAGAGCTGATTTCACCATAGTTTCTCAACAAAAGAGGCAATAAAAAGGCAGTGGGAATGGAGTAGTCCTCAATCAGAACAGGTAGGCTTCAGAGCACTGGAGTATTTCTAAACACACTCATTACCCACAGCACCTGAATGTTTTTTGTATGATCAGCTGTGAAAATGGTTAGCTTGGACATGTTAAAACTTCATGAAGATTGTTTGTCAGTCCATTGAGGAACTCGTATGGCAGGATAACTTTGTGATGTCTCATCGCACAAGCCCAAAAGGGCATTCACTGGTGCTTAGAAAGTGGGAGTTTTGGGAAAGGGGAGGTGGAAATACTTCTCCAAACCGTGTCATTAAACCGAACGGAGCTGCCAGCGGAAATCATCCAGAGAGATTCAAAGCACGCAGATATTGGTGTGAATAAAGGTCTGGTGCCTTTATCCCCAAAGCCAGAGGAACGTTTAGAGGAGATTAAAGTGCATGACTCAGGGTTCAGGCTGATCTTTGAGGGGATGGGAACTGTGCTCCTCTGCCTTACGGAGTGTTGAACCCAGGATCCCGGAGTCACGCACTGCTGGAGTTCCTCTCTCGTGTGCAGGGATCAGCTCATCCCTCAGAATTCTGTTCCATAAGCTAAAATCCTAAACCTTGCCTCGTGGGCTTTGCTTTTTCTGGGAGAAAGGGTTTAATTCCATGGATAATTTGCTGGGGAGGTCTTCCTTAAATCCTTGCTCGTGTTTCAGCATCCTCCTCGCAGCTGGCCCTGGGTACCCTGAGCCCACAGTTCAGTCTGGTTTATTTTGACGAGGTGACAACAACTCTGACAGGAGTGAGAGATAGTTGTATAAACACAACAATTATTGTCAGGGTTATGTTTTTAAAATTACGTCATTTTTCCAGTAATTGTTGTTCCTTTTGCTCATCAGAAGGGAATAGTTTTTTATTTAATAGATAAACAGAACCATGCGCTCGACTTAAACAAGAAGCAGCAACCGGGCTATGCTCACTCCCCCACGCCTGGGCGTCTGGGAGCCAATCTGTCTGTCCAGAACAGCTCTAGACTTGCTGTTCTCACTGCTGACACTTCAGCTGACAGGAATCAGAATTCATCTGGTGCTGGAGCCCCCCACGGAGACAAAGGCGAGCACAAATTTAAATGAACCTTTATGTGTTATGTTGGATCTAGCTCAGTGCATCGCTGGGGAGTGTTGCAAACCGGTCCCTTGGGGGTAGAGATGCACCCCCAGAAGCGTTTCTGGCTGGCTTGAAAATTTCTCTGCGTTCTGGTAAATAGATACATGTGCCCCCAGTCGGTCAGTTGGGTTTTTTCTCTTTTATTTAAAGCAGTGCTGGACTAGAGGAACACAATCTCCTTAGCCCTGCAGTCAGCTGGGAAGCTCGAGCTGGTGTAGAACACAGCGCTGTTTCTCCATGAAGCGCCCAACCTCACGTTTTCTAGTTCATTGCAGCAAGATTTTTGGCCCTATTAAACAATCCTGTTGTTCTCCTCAAAGAAGGGTCCTGGGTTACTTAGTTTGAAGTACCAGGACCCAAGTATAACTTCAGGTTCCATAAATACCCTGGAGTGAGGACTGCAGCTGGCAGCCAGGGTTGTGGCATGCTGAAGTTCTCTGTAACGCGGGTAAAGCAGAAAGTTGTTGGGTACAAGATTCCTTCAGAGGCTGGTGTTGAGTGCTGAAATGGAAATAAGAACTCGAGAGCTCAAAAACCCTTCTTCAAGTAAAATAGCCTTTTTTGACCCAGCTTTTCTCCAGCATGCAAACGAAATAGTAGTATTAGATACATTTCTATAGAAGAAACACTATAGTTGTGTGCCTTGGGGACATGGGTGAGCACTGACAGCTGCTGATGGGTTTTGTTGGTTCCCTGCTCTGAGGATACACAGCCAGTGTTGCTGCACACCGTGTTTCAATACACCAAGCTCGATGGTGGACTGCTGTACTAACAGCTTTGTTGTTGCTACCTGAGAAAGGCAGTTCTAGGGCAATAAAATGTCACAAGTTCAAATAAAATTCCGGCTTTTCTCGTGGCACGCGGGGGTTGAAGAAGTCGCTTTTTTCATGCTCTGATGGGGTGTGTGCACTTCTTTGTAAACTCTTTAGTTGCTGTGAGATGTTTGGGAAGGAGTGAGCTTGTGGAGAGGAGGGGGGTTCTCAGGTACCACCAGGATGTGCTGCACATGGGTGTGCTCCGGCAAAGCTTGAAGGGGGGCAGCAAATGGTTGTGCAGAAAAGTGCCTGATTATGGGTGTGCTGTGACAGGCAAAGCCCTGTCTCTTCTTCCTCCTTTGGGGTTGGGTTGGCCTCTGGCAGGTCATGCCTTGAGCTGGGGGAAAGGAGGTGTAAGGTAGCACTTTATAAGTGAATTTTCAACACTTGTCTGTGTGGTTAGCATTGCGCTGACCGGGTGTGTGCATCTGGCCAACCCTGTGCCTGTCCCAGGCAGATCATGCTCTGATTCCCTGAAAACACTTGATATTCTATTGCAAAACACTTGCCTACCAGAGAGCTGCTGTTCTGCAGGCTTTGGATTTGTCACTGCTCATTATTTTGGCTGTATGAAAATGTAAAATGATAAGGTTTAATAAAACACGTGCACCATTGGTTACTCGGTGTCTGTTTCCATCTTGTCACTTCCGAGTGTGTTAATCTGTGCTTTTCGTGGCTATCAAAATTCTGAACAATGTGGTTATTTCTGATTTGTTTCCTAAAGAGCTGGTTTTTACCTTTTGATAGGCTACTACGCATCAGTTTGTTTGGGTTTCCTAATGTTTAAGCTAACACACGTTCCCCAGTTGAGTGGTGGCTCCTGTGGGATCTGTGTAGCTTGGAGGAAGCTTTGGCAAAGCTACAAAGTTTACTGAACACCTCCAAAACGAGAGTTTGGATGAACTGGAATGAATGGAGTTACTGCTCTGGCTGCTGCAGGTGCCTGCATTCCTCACACTTGTTGAAATCATCCTCCAGTCTTGGCAGCAAAGCCTTCAGCCTACTGTTAATTGTTCTCCTTGGTACTTGGAATTCACGTAGCTGTGGCTGTGCTGAGGTTTTGCCCACCCAGAAGGGTGAACACCACTCTAATTTCACACTTCCTAGGTTTGAAGGCTGAATCCAATCATCTCAAGAGGAAAGTACAGTCCTTCTGTCCATCCCTATTCTGGGAGGGGGAAAGGAACATTGAAGCAAGGAGGAGGGGAGGGAGGCAAACAACAGTGGCAGAGAGCATCAAGTGAGTTCTGGTTGGACTGGGTTTCTTCTGCTCCTCAACAAGCTGAATTTTTACCAGCTTCAAATTCAGTGTGTGCCTCTGAGGTGCAAGGCAGTACTTATATTTGAAACTGAAACACAGATTTATTCTCTGATTTTACCAACCTAATTGATCTGAGCTGTCTGTAATGGAGCAGCAGTTGTGCAAGCGCTGGAAGTTCATCTCCATTTGTATGCTAATGGCTCGACAAGTCACACTGCTCTTCAGGGCTGGGCATGAAAACAAAGTGCTGCAATCACTTTCTGATCAAAAATGACTTGGGAATATGCATTTTCTCGGTTTAACCTGGGGCAAAACATCTTTGGCATCCCAGCATTTGCTTACACGGAGCAGTGAGTGCTTTCAAGGCACAGCCTTGGGTAGTTGGGGGTTAAGGCTTGGTCAGTTATGCACAGTGTATCAGTGTTCTGTTCTGCAATTTTTCATTGGAAATCTCTAGGAAATGAGACAACTGGAAGAAGTTTCTTGGTCTTTGGAATGGTATCAGCTCTCAGTGTTGGAGGAATTCAGTGTTTTCCTCACACAGCTGTTACATGGGAATTGGTTCATGTCTGCACTGTGCTTTGAAGCTGTAAGGTGCTGTTGTTCTTTAATTAAAATATTGGTAGAGATCACTGTGTTTAGATGGGTGCAGATAATTCACAACACATTCAAAGCAATTCTTCCAGTCACCCTGCTGCCATAGACTGGATTGCATTTTTAATTGCCCCATTATCCTACTGGATGCCAAGCTCTGAGCTTTGCATCTCGTCCCTAAAGGAGAGACCCCAGTGCCCGAGACCCCGGTGTCCTCACCAAGCGCCATGCACAACAGTTTGTTTCTTTCTTTAACCCCTGCAGCTTTCACAGTTCTAGTGACTTTTGGAGCCAGCTGAGTTCCTGCAGGCGCTTCTCAGCACTTGTCTCACCTGCCCTGAAGCTCCTTGGTTGACCTCAGCCAGTGTGGGGCTGCAGGAGGTGCCTGTGCTGCTCCCTGGGATGTGCAGTCACGGCAGCAGTTCCTGTGCTCGGCTTTGGAAGCGGTGAGAGGGGGAAGCAGGAGAGGGTTGGGTTACATGGAAAACTCCCAAATATTTGTACGTGCTCAGAAATAGTTCCCGTGCCTCTCTTTCTGAAGGACGTGCACATTCCTCGACGGCAGACGGCTTGCTGGGTGCCGCTGCTGAGGAAATCATAAACCAGACCCAGCCAAGTGAGAGCCGAGTGGGCTCAGTCCTTCCCTGCATCCGTCTGTCCTCGCCTGGATGTCTGGAGCAGGAGCCCCTCCTGTGGAAAACAGGAGAGGGACTCAGAGCAATTGGATGCCTCACAAATTGCCCCTGCTGAGTGCCTGGAGTTGAGGAGTGTGAACCAAAGCCTCTGCGCAGGAACCGGCTCGGTGCTGAACAGCGGCCACATCCCTGCCTCCCCACACAGCCAGGTTTGCAGCTTATTGGAAAAGAAAGATTGAAAAATGAAGCGTAGGGAATGAATGGAGAGTAAAGTCCTTGGGTTAGCCCTTAATAAAACTTGCGCAATATTATGATGTGTTGTAAAATGATTTGGGAAATTCAAACTATGTGCGCAGTCACCGCTCGCCCCGCCGGCGTCGGACGGCGTGGCAGTTACTCAGCGGTGTAAATGCAACGGGAAACTTACCATGTTAGGGTATTCCTCCTGGTTTAAAAGTATTTTACTTGGCTACTCAGACAGGGAGTGTCCTGGTGCCCGTGTCCTTCCTGGGGGCTGAACCACAGCTCCGAGCGGGAGCGGATTCAATGCTTGAAAAAATGTCAAGCGCAGCCCAGGAGAATTTCTCCCCGTGTCCAATTTCCGACGTTCTCTGTGCAGATTGTTAGCAGATGAGATCCTGCGTGCTCGGGAATGACCCCTCCCCTATCCCTGCATCCAGAGCTGGGGATGGGACAGCCCAGGAAGGAGGGGGAAGGATGCAACACTTTCAGCACTGGGCTCATGGCGTTGTCTCGTGCACTGCTCGCTGTTTTAATGAAACAAACACCCACTCCTGTGCCTTTGCCAGATAACACTTCCAAGCTTTCCTGTTTTTCTAAAAGCTATTTTAATGTTTATCCCCAAGGTTTCCATCGTGGTTGAAGACACAACAAGGGGGGAGCAGTTAATGTTGCTGCTGGGAGCTCAGGCTTAGGGATGAGCTTGGTGTCTTTCAGCCACACCGTGCCCTAGCAGGGGAAAAGCTGCCCAGGGGGGAAGGGAGGAAGAGTTGGAGGCAGGAGAAACCAGAGATTATCAGCAAGGGTCGCCTTTTCCTCCAAACCTCCTGCTTGCTTCAGCCTGGTAAGAATTAAATGTTTTTCACTTTCCAAAGCACATGGTGTCCCCAAGGAGGAACGAAGCTGTTGGCCACCGGTGTCCATGCAGCTCGCTGAGATGCAAATTGGGGAAAAAACAAGAAGTAAACGGATTTTTCCTGCTTTTGAGTAGTGCTGTTTCTTCTTCCCTTTACTCTCAAGTCAGGAGGAAGCCCCTTTTCCAATAAATCATTTAACCCACTGTGCTGCGTGCTCGCAGGGTTACGTCAGGGTGGAGCTGTTACTCTTCATGGACGTACAAAGTGTAGGGGAAAGAATGAACCCATCAGGAATAGTCCTACAAGAACTGGAATAACTGAAATAACTCCAGTTCTCTGGCACAGTCAAGGTCGGCTCTACCCCTTTATCAGATGGTGCTTTTCCCCTTTTCCCCCCTTTTTCCTCTTTTTCCCCCTTTTCCCCCCCTTTTTCCCTCTTTTTTTCCCTTTCCATTTCAAGGATTGTATTACAATTCAGCTGACATGGCCTCTGGAAGGGCAGTGTTCCCACTGGCTGCAGACTGACTCCTGTTTGGAATACCAGCTTTCTCCTGGCCACAGGGCTGTGGTGTGAAGCAGGTGCTCACCTTCACCACACTCCCAAATTTTCTTGCTGGCATCAACGCCGAGCACACGGCAGCGCAGCACTGCAAGGGGATGTGAAGCTCGTGTTGAACGTGCGTGTGAGAATTGGATGAGAAGGTATCAGAAGGTTGGTTGGTCCCATGAGCTGCTTTTTGCAGACCACTCCATAACTGCATTGCCATGGGGTGCTGCTGGGGCTGGAGGTGCTGCAGCAGATCTGGGCTGGGCTGTCAAAGATGCTTTGTTTGATTCTTCTCCTAAACCAGTTCCACCAAACGTGAGAGCCAGTTTGATGCTGAGGTCTAGCTGGTGGCTTCAGGGAAGCAGATGTTTGAGTAGCTCCCTCTCGCCGAAATATGTCAACGTTTTGTATGGTGCTGTTGCCATGGAAACGGGTATGGGCTCGGCAGGGCTGGCAGAGGGATTTCAAAATCACATCTTAAAAAACAAACCGAGCTCAGTTAGTCATTGTTCTTCACAAACACCAGTGGTGCTGAGCAGAACCTGGCCTGAATGCACTGGGGAGTCACGTGAATTGGTGATTAATAGCTCAAATTAATGTTTTTAAAAACTGAGCTAAGGTTTGATGGGACTCAAACCTTGTTAGAAAAACACAGGCGTTTGGTGCATTTTGGTCAGCACGTGCTCTCTTGTGCTTGAAGGCAGAAGAATCTTTACATGGGACCATTCCACGTATAGGCTAAGAGACAGCCCGTGGCATACAAGACAATTTAATAAGAAATCAGTTATGCAGATAATAGTTACAGCAAGACACTAATTACAAAATTCACCTGTTTCAGCATCAGTCACCTAACAATTCTGCCTAGAAATGCCAGATGACATCATTCTGTCTCATACAGAGATGACTGGCTGTTGGGGCAAAGCAGAGTGACCATTAATCCATAAGGGATCCCTCACCTCACTGCCAGCCCACCCAGGATGGTGAACACATGGAAGTGGTTCCTGAGCTTCTGCGTTCGGTAGTGAAGGGCCTGGGGGGGGGCTGGCTGTTGTTTTCAGAACTGGTTGAATATTCTAGAAGAAGCTGAAATAAAGTTTCATTATGTATTGTCCCCATGGGGATGAAAGGGGGAGGGAACACGGGGCTGAGTGGGAGCCCAGGCAGGACCAGTGACAGCCGATGGGGTGTGGGTTCAGGGTGTCCCTCACTCACACCGGGGCCACTCGTTTCCCACCAGCAGGAAGCCACTGACCCCTGCGGACACGGAGCTAAGGGCAGCTCCAGTGCTGAACCCTTCCCTCGTGCCCCATGGCCAGGACCGGCCAAACCACTGCACACAGCACCAGCAGCCCCAGGAACAGCCTGGCAGGAGGCTTCTGCAGCAGGCATCACACCACCCAGTTACTCACCTACCTGTGAAAGCAGCTCAGCATCACTGCCCGTGCTGCTCCGCATGTTCCCAAGTGCTGGAGTGGAAACTTCAGGCCTGGGAACAGCCAGGGAGGAGGCACTGGGACCAAGCTGTAAGGTACACGGTGAGCTCCTCACTGCTGTCACAGACACCCATAACCACTGCTCATGGGGACAAAGACCTTGACTTTGGGAGCCCCAGGTTATTCCAATTTTAAAACAAGTAAACACAAAAAAGGCCAGACTCCTACTTACTTCAACCAACTTAATTTATTAGAACCCATAAACATTGCTTTTCATTAGAAGAATCAAGCTAACACCTAATTCGGGGTGAAATTACATTTTAAGACAAAAAAACTGCTGAAGTACAGTATTTCCTGAAGACTGCTGTTCTCAGAGTCCTGGTACAGGTTTATACTCGGCCGTGGCATTAGGGTGGTATGTAATTGTGAGCAGGCTCAGCATTTTGTTTTCAACCGAGAGTACAGCACCCCGGGCATGGGGCTCTCCCCCAGTTTGCCTCCCAGGAGTATGGAATGAGGAGCTCAAGCCTTAAACAAACAAACCAAAACCTTGAGATGCATCACCAGAATCTGAAATTTTTATTTCTTGTTTAAGACTGATTGGTAGAAGAACCCTGTAGCAAAAAAAAAAAGAGTAATTCTATGACCATTGAAATGTCTGTGAAAGGTTCAGGGAGCTGGCATTGAGCAAACCTTGGCTGTTACTACAAATCAGAACCTGAGTGCAGAGAGAGAGTACAATCACCCCTGTCATAGGCCCTACCATTTCTGTGCACAGTAGCCCTTTTGGAGACACAGGCTGGGTTGGTGACCTTCGTTTGCACCACTGCAGATCAAAAGAATCACTTCTGTAAAACTCAGAAAGTGCTGAAACACAGGATACAAAAAGTACAGAACTTACAAACCTGCCAGATAGAAAACCAAAACGTGAACGTGGCGATGTTGAGGTTTGTCTCAAAGCACTACAGCATGGATTGGGTGAGTGGCTGTGACACGGGGTGGGTGCTCCACACAGCGCAGATGATGTGGTCCCCGGGGCTGCTCCTTCCCATGCGGCTCCTACAGAGCTGTCTCACTCACACACTGCTCTGTAACACCGACACGAAGCTTTCCTACAAGCTGGGCTGAATTATTTATATCCCCCTTCAAAGGAAGCTGTTAGTTACACAACTTTTTCAGGATGTATCAGATTATTAGAATTCTACCATCACCACCCTCCAGCTCTAGCTACAAGATTTGGTCACTGGATATGAGAACTAAAATGGTGCTTCCGAGGCCTCTCAGACTTCTCCTCAGTCACGTTATGGAAGGAGCAATTTTTTGAACAGTTTTCATTCTCAGCTGATAGCTCACCTGCAAGATACAAAATCCCACAGCACTCGGAGTAAAGCAGGAGTATCTCTGCTCATACAGGCGTTACTGTAGAAAAGGAGTCCTTCGGCTGCGCGTTGTTTCCACGCTGTATTTGTTACATGAGATACAAACTGTACAAGTTCTCCAGTTTACAAAGTTTTCTAATTGCAGAAACAACTCAGCCTGTCTTTATAATATGGGTTTTAAATGTAAAGATTATTACAGATCAGGTACAGCCTAAGTGATTGGCTCGATGTAACAACGAAAATGTCGTTTTAATACAGTTTGCAATAGTACAACTACGTACATATGTACAGAGCCTCCTGTCACCTCCAGCACACCCATCACTTTAGTTACCAGCTTCCTTTGAAGTAAGAAAGGCTGAAGCAAAAATGGTTCAGTTTTGCAGCACTTCAAGTTCCTCAGTGGAGATCCCTTCTCACCCCGTCTCCTGCTCAGCCCCTCACAGGACCCCGTCGCTGAAGCGTGGCTTGCCATAATCAAGGTCATTCTGGAGATCTCTTTCTTCATCATCTGCAATGGAAACACTCAGATCAAATCTGATGTGATACCACTGAAAAACACCGAGACAGACCGGGCTGGCTGGTGATGGGAATGGGGTCACTGGGGAGAACATGGAGAACACACGGACGGGCAGCCAGGAGTTGGCCAGGAGTTGGCCCTCATGAAGAACCGGGGCTTCGCACTCTTGAGCATCTCTGGCTTTACTGCAGCCACGTTTCAGAGATTTATCAACTTGGGACACTGCAGAACTGGTTAAAACTCACTGCTGTGACCTGAAAATCTTCCTTTAGAGGTTTCAAGCTCTCCTGCTAGAGCCCGACTCCTTCAGAAGCCACCCTGCCATTCCTCAGCCCATCCCAGAGTCAATACTTGGGGTTTACCACAGCCAGGCACCGCACAGGACGAGCACAGAGCATGGCAATGCCTCTCCCCAGGTGATCCCCTCTGCACCGACCTGGCACGGCACATCCCAGTGGGATCTTTGCTCCTGCTGGAGCTGACTCTGCTCTCAGCGTTTTTCCATGCTGTGCTCTCACACCTCAGGCTCGAGGGTAACGTTTGGAGAGAGACTTAAAAACACACAGGGCAGCACTCAACCTTCTCCAGCCTCTCCGTGATGGAAATCCACGTTCCTCTCCCACAGCTGCTGGAGAACCAACAACACGTTTCCCCCCACTACTTTTCACAGCTGATGCCACCCCCCCAGCCAGGCCGGAGCTGGGAGCAGGGCTGGGCAGTGGTGGGACGTGGCCATGTTCCTCCCTGCGCCTGTGGTTCACCTTTGCAATGGATTCACAGCCTTGTCCTTGACTGGGAGAACCAAGATGTCTCATCTCCTCTTTCAGATCCATAACGACCATGTCTCTCTCCACCACGCTACTCTGCCCTACTTCTTGACTCCTTGGGTTTTGAGCCTCATGAAAGATCACAAAATTGAGACAACCCGTGTGCACCCTCAGTGTAACCATTTACTGCAGCACACAGAAAAAATCCATCAAGAAAATGCACATTCAGTATTCCTAAGTGACGTTTGTAAATACATCATAATATTCTGCCTTCTACCTGCCATAATTCACATCTCTCCTGCGTGTCCTCAGCCGCCTTCCCTCAAAACGGGTGGAAAAGCCCTAAAGCCTCAGTCTGTAGCAATGCCTCAGCTTTGGCTGCATTTCAAAGCTGCTTCCTTCAGGAAAGATGCCAAAGATGCCTGTTCCCAGGGACGGGAAGCAAAGCTGCAGTTTACCAGCCTGGTACTGGAGGATGAGCTGTGGGAAGCTCCTCAGCCTGCACACGAGGAGGTGCCCGGTGGGGGGTGACCTCCTCCTGACAGCACAAGGCTGACACTCACCTACGTGCCACGTGCCTTTGTCCGGTGAGGAACCCCAACCACCATGTGTGGCTGCCACTTGATTTACGTAACCCCCCACCACCCACCCACCACGAAACACAGATCAGTGGAAGCCAACAAGGTGTAGGTATCACCTCGGGTTTCAATGGATGGGCTGAAGTTAGGGAATGCCAGGCTGGATCCTGACACTCACCCCAGCGACTCTCCTCTGCTAATCCCAATCTAAGGCCCACACATCTCCAGTGGCAACAGAAAACCACGTTTAATTAAACTGCTCTTTTTGCACAGGCCACACGCTTCACTCTAACCCAATGCAAACCCATGTGATGGGTTTTTAATAGTTTTCAGGCAGAAATTCAGCGTTTTTTCCCCTCCCCTGAACACTTATGGCCACCTTCCCTCCAAACCCTCGCAATTCCACCCTCTCCTCCCTGCACACAAATCCATGCAAAGGCCAAAGCCAACTCAAAACGCTGCTCCTGGCAGTGCCACTGCCCTGGTTTGACTTGGATCAAATGGGCAAGTTGGGAGGAAACCACACAACGAAGGGGTTAGAAGGTGAAGTCTGAGGTGGTAATGCTCTGACTCACTCATCATGAAAAGGCTTCCACAAGTCACCCTTTAACCTGTGCTGTCAGATGCTGAATCCATTGTATCCATACGGAGGCACAGAGGGGTTGAGCAGGAGGACTTCTGCCTGGTCCAGATTTAAAGTCCCCAGAGCAGGGAAGCGGGAGGTGCTGCATCTGAATGGGGAGCCAGTCTGGGAGGCCACTCACAGCTCAAGCTCTTATTTTTTCCAATACCCCTTGCACCACAAGCTACATAAGCACAACTGCTATGGCTTAAACAATTTTCCACCACCTGATACCCCATCATCCCCACCCTCTGTAAGCTGGGATGCTGCTCACGTTGCTGGGTTCCAGCACACCCAGCACTCACCCTCGCTGCCTCCAGCCCGTGGTCCTGGGACAGGCAGCAGAGCAATGTGTTTGTGGGCAGATGGAGCTGTGGGGCACAGCTGGAGTGGACACACAGTGCTGTGTCCCAGCACCACCCAGAGCAGCAGCTGTGGGGCAGGACAGGCCCAGGGGCTGCGGGAACTGGGAGAACTGAGCACAGGTTCAGTGACAGTTCCGTGGCCTTGGTTAAAGCTTGGGGAGTTGCATCCTGAAGGCCAGTTCAGACACTGTTGTGGTGAGGAGCTGGGCATCACCCACTGCTTACGAAGGGGAACTGAATTAAAACAACATAAAAAACCCAACACATGCCTGCTTGGAGTCACACAGCACAGACACACAAACATGTACCACGCTCCCCTCTTCACTGAAAGACCTTCATCACAAGAAGCCAATCTCCTGCTTGCACAGCAGCAGCAGGAGCAGCTGCGTGTGCTGCTATACCTTCACTAGGAAGCCACCTTGCACAACCAAATGACAGCCCAGCAACCCTCACCCAGAGGAACCGACCTGGGCAACCCAGAGTTCCACAACCCCCTGCTGTGGTTCTGAGCAGAAGTGTAACACATCAGGCCGGGTCTCCTGGAGCAGCAGCAGCCTTTTCGTTTTCATCTGTACATTAATTAATTGCCCAGGGTTCTGATCCATACTTTTTTTGTGCTTGTTCATGAGTTTCAAACCACCAGCCCAGCCAAAGAACGCTTACAGCGCAGTCAGGAGATGCCCACAGAAATGAGCTGCTTTTCAACAGCTTTTCCCATTAATTACACTTGCATACCAATTAAATACACGTCTGAGAAACTACCAGCTAAAAACTTGCACTGTGAGGATCAGGGTGCTTGCAGAGCTTCAGTCAGGGTTGGGTTTCCCCCCTCCCCCTTTATTTTGCACTTTCCTTCATTGGAAACACCACGTATGTGTAGGTGGACATTGGTGCCCTACAGACATGCAAACCTCTCACAAAACACCACGGAACAAGCAGATGGAGGATGGCAGACAAGTGGCAGATGCATGGCAGACAAGCAATGGAGAGGCGATGCACGGAACCGCATGCAGGACACGAGGTGGTGAGCATGCAGGCACAGGGATGGATGGAGGTAGCACCAGATGAACGAGCTCTGAGGTTTGGTTAGCAAGGAGAACCAGGAGCCTGTTGAATCTGTGTACGAGGCACGAGAATTACACTTGGGATTGTTCACCCAGACCTCACTGCACACCACCTCAAGGTGGGGGTGGCAGCAGCAGCAGTCAAACACTACGCTCTCTGTTGGGGAATTGCTTTAGGAATGGCAAAGCCCCCACCCCACCAGCCAGAGAGGGGCTTTAGCCCAAACCAGTTCTGAAATTTGACGCGTCTTGATTTTCCTAGCAGAAGCTGTAGGTGCAACTGAAATAAGGGATCAAAATCCTTCCACTGAACACGACTGTAGCATCTCTCAACGGAGAGCAAGGCCGAATTGTACAGATCACCTAAAGCTTGGTGATTCTGCATTAGACATTTTTGACCAGCTAAAACTAGCGAGGTTTTACACAAATTCAACAAGTAAACAGCGTGGATTTTATGACAATGGGATGGAGACAAGGCCCAAGCTCACCTTGGACGTCTTCTTCTCCACCATCACCATCCTCTTCCTCATTGTAAGCCAGCTCAGCCTGTTTGTCTGCCTCATACTCACCCACGTTACCATCATCCCCATTATAATCTGCCAGTTTAGAACCCTGCTGTGGATCAACAGGGGATTCATTCTCATCAAAGAATCGGCCTGTGAAGTAGGCAAAGGATTCAGTCAGAAGCAGAGAGGAAAGAAACAGGAAGATTCTCAATGAAAGCAGAGCACAGGTTAAGACAGTCAGGGTTTGTAGGAGTTCCAGCGGGAGGAGAAGGGGGGCAGCNTCATCAAGTCCAACCTTTATCCCACCATATTCCTAACCATTGGACCATCAGACCATGGCCTCAAGTGCCTCATCAACTCATTTTTTGAACACCCCCAGGGATGGTGACTCCACCACCTCCCTGGGCAGCCCATTCCAGTGCCCAACCACCCTCCCGGTAAAGAACTTCTTCCTAATCTCCAACCTAAACTTCCCCTGGTGGAACTTGAGGCCATTTCCTCTCATCCTGTCATCAGCAATTGGGGAGAAGAGACCAACACCAGCCTCACTACAACCTTTGTGAAATCTGAGAGTTATCAGAGAGAAGAGCTAGAGTGAGCGTTCAAACACAGAGCTCTGCTTGGGTCACCTACAGATGCTACCACAGGTTCCAAGTCTTAAAATGCTGACGAGCACACAGAGTTGTTTTATTTAGACTTTTCTGAGGAGGACTGGCATTTTTCTACACACAATGGAGCAATAGATTGCTGACTCCCCACACCGTTGTGTCTCCTGGGTGGGTACTGTCCTGTCAAGGGCAAGAATCTACCAAAGGTCTGCCCTGCACCTCTGAACTACTTCAGCTACCTAATTCATTTGGCTTTGCACTCTGCTTTCCTATTAAGCTTTACCAGTTTTCAAAATGTTCCAAATCCAGTGTTTTTGTCTCCCAGAAAAGAATTGGGAATAGTTCCAGGTACTGAAACAATGCCCAAGGAAAATGAGAATCAGCTGGAGCTATGAAACAACTCGACAGTCAACTGAGCAGGCAAGGGAAGATTAATGGTGTGATGCCAAGTTCAGAGCTGGTGTTTAATGGGACACACAGAGAGCTGCTCAAGGCCAACACCGTGCAGCCCGCTTGTCCATTGCTGAGAGAACAACAGTGAGTCTGTAGAGGATACGAGTCTGCAGGGATTTTGTATAAATCAAAAAAAAAAAAATAGGATGGAAGTGTGATACAATCTCCAGCGTGGAATGGGCTGAGGGAACAGCCTGCCCAGGCAGGTGGGAGCAATCAGAGAGGTAAAGCTGGAGTATGACTTCAGCATTAGGGTTAAAAGGAGGTGGGGGTTACAACAGACAGATGTAAACGTGAAATTATTTCTTAAAACAATTCAAACGATCATGGTGGCAGAATATAAAAATCAGGACAGAAAGAACAGCCGTGTGTATCTGGGTGGGGAAGACAAGCAGAGTCACATCCAGTGCAGCTCAAGTGTCCGGGAACAGAAGTCTCAACTATTTTCATAAAATGAGCAAGGAGAAGGTACAATCTATTTAGAAAGAAGCACTGATGCACAGTGAGTTTTGAAGCTCTCAGTAACCAAAACCCGTGCCAGGGAACCGTCTGCAGTGACCCTGTGTGCCAGAGCTGGGCACCTCTGTGCCAGAGGGACGCATTCCTCACCCCAGGGCCTTGCAGGATAGCCAGGAAACATCTGCAAACCTGAATTAGCTGCCTGCACACATGATAAAGCCTCTCCCTCACTGCATTGTTAAGTTAAGGAGCAAGGAGCAAGCTACTCCAAGCAGGAAGGAGCAAGGAGAAAAGGAAAAGGCTGATCGGTGGCGATGACTGCAAGGTGCCCACTCCCAGCCTGAATGGAGACATCTCATTCACTGCCCACAAAGCAGTGCCACCTCAGCCACAGTCGCTCAGCCAGACAAGTGCAGGATCTCCAAGAAGCTCCTTTGATAAACTCAAGTCTTGAACACCTCGGGATACACAGAGTGAAGCAAAGCTGGCATCTCTTTCCCCCAAAAAAAAAAAAAAGGAAAAGCAGTAAATTAATGCTCACCCCTCACCTCTCCAACCCCAGTCTTTTTAGAGCTTTCCCACCCCTCTCTCATAATAAACCCCATTTATTTTTTTCTCTCTCCCCTGAATTCCTTCCAGCTTCCCATCACCTTTCTGTGATATTTAAAGCCAGAGGAAGCCCTCACAAGCACCAGGTAAAACAGAGCCAGTTATTCCATCTTATGATTTGGCATTCCTGCTAACCCATCCCAGAAGAACAGCCTCACCTCCAAGGTCTGTCAGGACCAATCCCCACCATTGGCCACACCGGCTCTGCCCGCACTGCTCACTCGCTACTCATCACTTACTCCATGTGTGTAATTCTCCGTTCTAATTGCAGACTACTTTAATGTTTACAAATGTTTGGGTTGCTGAAGCCACATCTCATACATTGTTTATCATCCAGCACTCAAACACCAAACAGTGCTAAGCACAGGATGCATCTTCTGACCCTCACAGGAGCTTCTCCAATGAAGCCAACAGCGATGCCCACACCTGGACCGCGCTCTCCTTGAAGCTGTGCACCCACCAAGTAGCAGTTAATCCCTGGCCAGGTCTCCATTCGTTTGCCTATGACAAAGTCACATTCCTGCTTTCACCTCCATGCCCCTGAACACACACTCTTCAATCGTATCACTGACACAATCTGTTCTTCAGAAACCCTCATTAACCCCTGGCATGCTATACTCAAACCATTAACACCTTCCTCTCCGCTGTTTCTCCACGCTACAGAAGTCCCACTCAAGATCCAGACCATGAAAAGAAACTGCAATAACTGAACTCCAACGAAGGGAACTTCCCAACCCAAACCTTCTCTGGCAGAAGTGAATTCATGGTTCCATGCTCCCTAGAGTGACCCTGGCTCTCAGAATTCTTTTCATTGATCTCTGAAACCAGTTAATGATTTCACCAAAATCGCTGTTTCTGTGCCACTGTTTATCTGATGCACAGAATTAACACCACGTGCTGATGGGGGGATACAGAATCCTTTCTGATGTAGTAACTTGTAATCTTGGAGTACACACAGATTTTAATCATAGAACCAAAGCTTAAGTGAAAGCACCTTAGATGGGAGTACAAAGGAATTTAAAGGTGACTTTATAATAGCTATATAATAAAGAAAAGTAAAAAACAAGAGGATAAGTTTCAGCACTATGTTTTTTTCTTCCAGATGCCCCCACCCAAATGTTAAACAAGTAGATTTAGCTCTTGAAAAATAACTAGGTTAAGGTGTAACTAGTTAGTACACTCTACACAGTACCTAGGAGCATATTATCTTCACTGATCCCACAAGTAATTGTTTAAATCTAACATTCCTGTAGGAAGATGCTAAATCAAATGCTGTAGGCAGGGTGATGGGATCAGCTGCAAGGGCTGACATCCCAAACCCAGCCATTCACAACCAGCAAGTTTCCCCCTGTGCCTGCCCGCTGAGCCCCAGCAGTGTCACCACCACCACACACCATGAGCACAGACACAGTTTGCTCCTGCCTGAAGGCTCCTGCCTTGAGCAGACATGGAAGACAGGGGTTCTGGGAAGCCTCCTCTCACAGCAGAGCAAACCTCTGGCTGATACACACATACCACCACTACGACTCCCTGCATAGGGGCTGAATTCCTGTGATATTGTCCAAAACGTTGTACCTGAGCCAGGTAATAGTGTGGATATAAGTTACTCAGTATCATGCACGCATGAGAAGTCTTGACCTGATCTATTCAACTGTGTAGTAATTGCCAAAAGCATTTTAAATTCCTATAAGCAAATTATTTTTTTTAAATGACTGGATGTCTAGATGAAAGATGACACATTAAGGTGTATCTTTTCACAGTAACACATCACACTCCTTTGCAGGTTTACTCTCCAGAAGACCACCCACTGTAATGGTTTCTATTTTCCAGACAGGCACAATTACAGATAGCAATACATATTAATGTATTTATTAGAGTTGTGATATTGGCCAACTTACTTTGCTTCATCTTCTGCAAGTCACTAACTCTGCTCTTTGGAATTTTTATATTGTCTGCCTCGATTTTGTGCTCTTTCTGATTTTCCATATTTTCTTCGAAATTTAAGTGCTGGAGAGAATTTGGAGGTATCTGCTTTGCAATGTCACCATTTCCATCGTTGTCACCGTGCAGACCTACAGAACAAGGAAGTGTTTGGTTTTCACATGGTTCCAAAAGAAGGCTCCAGTGTTATCACAGAAGTTAATTCATCACACTAATAGGTAATCAGTCCTAAGTCGTTACCTTCTCCGCTGATTTTCTGGCTGTGCTTACGTGCTTGATGAAGCCCAGAACAATAATATGTTTACGTATTTTTTTATCCTCCTGCTGATTCTGCTTTTCATATCTACTAAGCATCATTTGTTTTTTCAAGAGCTACGATCTGAGGAGAAGGTTGCAGTAGGTCACGGGAGTTATGCTAAAAATAATAAGCAGAATCACAGGACTACACAACCAAGGACCAGAGAAAACCCTGGTCCCCTTGAAATTCACATCAGCCTTCTGCTGACAAACTCCAAATTCAACACAGCAAGCTTTTCACTTGCTATCTTTTGTGTTTTCTCATTAATAAAAGTCAAAATGAAGGACTACCTCAGAGCAACAAACAGAAATGAACTATTTAGAAGATGTGACACTGGGAAGTAATAAACCTGAAATGTGTACGCAGGCTTCAAGCTCACTGATTCTGGCATTCGAATCTGCTTACACATCTCTGCAGAAAGGAAGAAATTAAGAAATACTTCTGTTGCCTTTTTTCAAAAGAACCAATAATGGACAAAACAAGGCTTCAAGCTGCCTGGTCACACCACAAATACACAACAAGTACTTCGTATGTAATGTTTTCTAGCAACACAGTATCTGAACATGCCACTTGTGGTGCAGATGTAACCCAACATTCTCTTTGACATTAAAGCAAAGTGACCTGATCCACAAGCATTACATGTAAGTAGATCTTCTATGGACTTGTGTCCTTTCTAACTGCAATTCTTCTAAACCCTTTCACTGCAGTACTCTTAGTTCTCACGTCCTAAACCTCCCCCACATCACCCTCGAGCGAGCTGTTGACAGAAACAGGAGGACACCCAGCAAGTGATAGTATCACTGTATAATCTCTAACTGCTGCCAACAATCAGCAATCAACTCTTGATAATATGGTGCAGCCCTGTCTAATTAGTACCTCTAGGGAGGAGTACTAATTTCAACTGCTCTCCTCTGTCCAGCGGAGAAATCTTGAAGCACTTATCTTTGAAACTTCTGACTCTCAAATTTGGTAGAAGTTGGTCAAAAGGCTCAGAAATGAGTGTGTGAAGAAGAGATTGATTGCACAGCCAGCATCCTCAGGAACCAGACTGAGAACAGGCTCTGTCCTGTATCCTGCAGCAACTGACTCCTGTTTTTCTTTTATAATCACATCAAACACAAAAAGAGGGCTGGCCCCGTGCATCCAACACTCATGATATGGCAGCAGACATTAATGGGTAATTCTCCTACAAAATGTTGGCTCGTCATCTGCTAATCAGAGTTTTACCTGGTGGCAGATTTGGAGCGTGGGGCTGTTCAGTTGGAAGACTCACAACAGGTTGATGACCTTCACTTTTAGGAGCTGAAATAAGTGGCTTCTTTAAAGCTAAAATAAAATAGAATACACGGACAAAAGCATTAATGTGAAACAAACAGGCACTGTGTACCAGGTCTTCCTCTAACAACCTGCAAACTCTTTTTTGTTTTTTTCTTGTTTTTAAACCATAGATGAAAATATAAAATACAGGATTTCTGGAGGAAAAAAAAATATTAACAGCAGCATTCAGTTTTGAGAACTCAAACCTCTAAAGCACAGTAAAACTCACCAGATTTTACACCCCACTTGAGTTTTATTACCACAGACAGATTTAAAAACTTTGCATTCACCACGAAACACGGGGTATTGAAACAGAACAGACAGGCCACCAAGAACACAAATCTGAAAGCATTAGAATGTTTCTCCTAACCAGTGGGAGTATCTTCAGCTTTAGCAGGGTCATTATCTTCTATTTCTGGCATGCCTGCATCTCCTCCTGCTTTGATTTTCTCTGTAAGACAAGAATAAAACATTCTGCCTTATTAACCTTTACATTTGAACAGTGATCTCCCTGTTGTGGAAGGCTCCAAGACCAGAGGAAAAGCCCTTTATCCACATGTCCCATACTGACAATGCACCCACAATGCTCCTCACACCGTGCTGTCCAAGTCCCTCGGGACTGCGTGGGAGCAGCACTCCCAACATCAGAGATCACAGGAAAAAAAGGAAATACCTTTGCCATTTGCAGCCTGATCTGAAGGCTGCTCATTCTTTACTGTGTTTTTATCTTCTGCCACTGGAACAGCCTTAGCCTGGTCATCATTGCTGGGATTTACTTCAGTGTCTTTACTGGACTGAATTTTTTGTGTGGCCTGTTAGAACAAAGTCATAAAGAACCAGCGTTACAACCAGAAATTACAAAACAAAACCCCTCAAATTTAAGATTACTTTGGGTAAGCAAAACTGCATTTCTGAATTTGGTGATCACTAAAGCAAACAGCAGAAGTCTTCTAATGCCAACCTGAATCCTCAGGGTAGGAGGTGAGAGCACAGACACAGAACTGCACAGAAAACATTAAACACAGCACAGGCATGTGACATTCCTGTTGGCATGTGTGGCTCTTCAGTGTAATGCAAACAGCTTAAGACATTATTGGCCTTAAGACTCAGGTCAGAGACTTTGAAACAATTCTAGATTTCAAGAGAAGATCTGATTGAAATCTACTTCAATTCTGCCTTGCTTGGAATGTTTGTAAACAGAGGAAGCAAGGAAGTGACATTTTAAGAAGAGCAGGTTATTTCATCTGTCCGTAGAAGAGGCCCATGTTCTGCTGACAGCTTGCAGCACATAATCACACCCTTGGTACCATTCAAACACCATTGTTATTTGCATCACATTAGCACCTCGAGGCCTCAGTAGAGATCAGGTTCCCCTCTGCAATAACCTATGTGAGGCTGGAAGAACAGTTCCACCCCTAGAGAGCTATAAAGTAATATCCATTTTACAGAGAAGAAACCAAAATCCTTGGCAATGATGTCATGTAGGAAGGCTGGAGCAGAGCAAGGAATTAAACCTGATCTTCAAGGCTCCGTTCAGTGACTGAGCAAAGCAGACAGATGTTCTTCCACTGACACCCATTTAGGGCTGCTCAGGACAATATTTAACAAAAAGTTATGGGATAAATGCCCCTATCAGAAGGACTGGATCAAACCATCAGCAGACTCCAGGCTCTCCCCATCCAACCAGAGCTCAGCTGCACGTTACCTTTTGTTCCCGCACAACTTGGTCCATTAAATTCTTCATGTTTTCTTCATGCTGCAGTCTCATTTCCTTGATTTGCTGTGCACACTGCAGACTTGATTAGAAACACAAGCACAGTATTAGTTGTATTTCATTTGTTGTATCTGCTCTCCTATAAATAAAATGGGGGGAAAAAATAGGAAGCGGCACAAAAAGCCCAACCTGAGATATAACTAGAATAGTCTGTCCAAAAAGCCCTGTCCTGGAATGTGTATGGAGTGGAAATGGACTGAATACAGAAAGAAAGCAGAACTGGAAGAAATAGGGACAGAGCAGAAAAACAGTAAAATAAACAGAGTGGCCTTGAACATATTTCATCCAAAACCTGGAAAGCGACCGAAAATCCAAGCTTCACATTAATCTGTCACCAACATGTATTAACTCCACTTGGAAAGCAATGCATCTCCCATGGCTGTCAACACAGGAGATGCACAACCACTGCTACCCCTCACTGCTACCAACTCAAACAACAGCATCTGGATGACACTGCGAAGTGTCCTGACTTCTCTAACGAGCCACACAGAGATTAACCCAGTTCAACAAAACTCCTGTCTCCTACAAACCTGCAAATCCCCAGCACAGCACATACAGTAAAGAGTAATTTTGTGTGTAAGTTTAACAATTGAAAAAGTGTTTGAATCTCCCCCATTCCTCAATGTTGTTCTCTAACAGAACTTTAAGGCTGAAGTCAATCTGAAATTTCAATGTATGCAGTGCTTTCACCTGCAGTTAACAAAATGAAATTACACTCTTAGAAAGACAGCAATTAACCACCCTGGCAGCTTACAGACTGTATTTATCAAACCCTTCTAAGAATTTGTTAACTAAGATTTCCACGATATAAAAAATGCACAGAGTTCAAATTGTCCAATGCTGAACAATTCCAATGAGTTGGATTTTTCTTAGATCCCAACTCACCCTGGGGGAGGAGCAGAACACCACAAAACCACAGAACTTTAAAAATCAAATAACTGGCTAAGTCAAAGTTACACCACCAAGTGAGGGTACTCAGGTTTGAGGCTCAGGAGAAACAGGAATAATTTGCACTTTTTAACAAACACAGACTCCCATGACACACACACACACACTCACAGCTGGTGCTGCTGCAGACGTACCTGTCGTACTCCAGTCGCCGCGTAAGGTAGGTGTTGTTCTTCTTGTACTCATGGAGCTGATCTTCCTGGCGAATGAACTCCTGACGCAGTTCTGCCAGTTGTTCTAGGCCAAAGAGCAAAAATCAACATCAATATAGAAATAGAATATAATATAGAAATATAATATAATGCTGTAAGTTAAAAATTTGCTTGTTCTACATTATTTCTTCTAGATATACCTTAAAGAGTCTTTAACTTGAAAAAGATGCCAATCATGTATCCCAGATGTTGCTGTGAGCTTCAGAACAATTCCTCTGACACTATGCCAACCCCTCTAGGTTTTTCTTTACCTTCTCATTCAGAAGAGTTACACAATGCTATTTCACCTGTCAGAAAACTCTTTCATTTCCTGAAAGATTCTGTTATTCTGAGTAGCACAAAAGTACTACCCGTTTACTTTAGGCACGATGGTCAAATACGCATTTTCTGCAATGAACGTACAAAAGGAGGCACCTTCACACTATCCATAAAACCAATATCCATTTCCTACCCTCACAAGTATCTGCTCTAGCAGTTCTTCTGCATAATTGTTAAGCACTCGGCTGTTTTAAGCTGCAGCCACACAGACACAGGCAGAAACTCCAGGTCTGCTGTCTGCAGGCACGTACAAAGTGTTGGCATTAGCTGCTCCTCCTCTGAAACCCACCCAGTAAGGGCAGGCACTGCAATCACACCTGTTTATAGCAGCCTTAAAAGATGCTTCCTGGAAGCAACGTAACCCAGCGTAAGCATCACAACATTGCTGATCCAAACTACCCTAAACTGTGCATCTGGTCATGGGAATGACTGGAGCATCCTGGAAGCAGGCAGTGCCAGAACACGCGTTCTCACTGCGGACAGCAGAGCCCAGCCTGTGAGAACCAGCCCTGCACTTACCCCAGCCAGGCAATAAATACAACCAAATTTCACATTATGCCATGTTCCAGCACCTCTTGATCTTCCATTCCAAATGTGTTCTGCAGTTCACAGGCAGTTCAAAAATACACAGCTTCAGCCTGCCAAAGCACGGCGTGGCCATACGCTCCTTACCCTTCAAGCGATTGATGTCTGCCATTTGATAGGAGATGTTGTTCTGCAGCTTCATCTGAAAGGAAGAAATTATTCTATCAATATAAACAATCAGCAGGCGAGAGGGGGGGTAGACTGGGAAGACTCAGACACGTTTGTTTTCATTGTAAAGCCAGTGGAGGTACAGGATCACCAGAATGACACAAAGTTCTTGTTAACATCCCTTATAGATAACTAAATATACATTACCTGGATCACCAACCTAAAAACGGTATTTAGGCTTTACTAACAAGGGCTTACATTTATTTCCAGAATGTATTTCTATCAAAAAAAGCAGATAATAAATACCCTGCACTCTGATACTACAGGAGGAGCCAGGGAATTTCTAATGCCAAAGCCTGAGGTGCATAAAAATAAACACACAGCATCATTAGCAAAACCAGCTTTTGCTTAATGCAGATGTAAATGTTTTATGTGATGCTACCTAATATTCACGACACATGTTTTATTTTCAAGAGAGAATCTGACACCAGCTTTTAATTTGGTATTTTTAGTAAGGAGAAAACAGCAGCTCCAATAAATGAGAAATGCAAGCACACAATGGCATTAAGGCAAAAAGCTTTGTCTTGTCCTTACACAGAGGTGAGTGGGAAGATAAAAAATCACAGGAATTAAAGAGAAAGATGCACATATAGAATATACTGAGAAAGGGTGAAAGAAATCAATGAGTGCCATCAGGCAACACCGATGCTGTCATTATTTTTATTGTAGTTTCAGGGTGGGTCTGAGTGGTAACCACTCCCTCCCCTTGTACCAACTCATTCCCTGCCAGCCTCTGGCCGGGCTGCCTGGCTGTGCCATCGGGCTGAGGCACATTGACAACTCCAGGAGCTCCAGCCGAGCAGGAACTGCCCAAATCGTGCTGTTCTGTGGAACAGAGTGTACACAGCAGCATGGATCCAACAGCCCCGCTCACACAACAGAGGCTCCTCCTGAGACAGAGAGCTCCACAGGGTTTGTCAGTGCCAGGCTGCCGTGTCCTGGCTCTTCCTGACACACACAGGCAGCAAACCCCGTCCCACCGCCCGGAACAGCGCCAAGAGGGGCTCTGGAGTGCAGAGGCACTGGTGGTTCCAGTCACCCCGCAGGGCTTTTCCCAAAACAAGAGGCGAGGGCAGATGATGCAATCTTCTGGCAACCCCAACCACACCACTCTGAACTTGGAGACAAAATGAAGCCACCGGCCAGGGACTTGCAATGAGCCTTCTCGGGGTGCAAGAGGCACACATGGGGAACCAGCCACACGTGCTCTGCCCACCACGACCTGCAGGGCACTCCCATCGCTGGGGGCACAAAGAACAGGACTCAATTAAACAAAAACCTGTGTTGGACCTCCCGGGCTCTACTTCAAAAGCACAGTAACCCTGCCGTGGGGCTCACACAGAAGCTGAGATGAAAGCAATGTTCAAGCCTTCCCATCCCAGCAGCGCCCAGTGGACACTGGGACGGGGAACAGGTACAGAACAGTGACCTGCTGAGCACTAATGAAGAAGCACCTTCCTCTGGTTTGCAATAACAACCACATTTTTCCCGTCTTCCACCCTAATGCAGTTCTTCTCCCAGAACCCGATAAATCTACAAGCAAAGGAGATCCCTGGGAGCAGCAGGTTCTGTTTTCAAACCTTCACCTAACAGGATTCCTAGCACAGCTCACTTCTGCTAACCCCATAAGAGGTCTGGCTCGTGCTGGGCCCAGGGAGGGTGCCTGCCCATGCTCGGGGTTCGATTTGACAGCAGCATCAGCTTTATCACACAATCTTTCATTTTGGTGGTTTTGAGTCTCGGAGAAAAGTGACAGAATTTGTATCCAGAACAGCTCAGCTGACAGCAAACGTCCCTCGTCTGAAGGGTAGAAAGGGAAGAAGCTTTTTTATGATTCATGGGATCTGTTCCACCTACACACGCCAAAACCCACACTCCACACAGCCTGGCATGAGCCCAGTTCCTCCCAAGCTGCGTCCTCCGCGGCTCCAGACCCATCCGTACTGTTCTCACGTCCTTCCCAAAGCAGCTGGGATGGATCAAGGGAAGCCTCTGCAGCCCAGGGACCTCTGCATGGGGAAAAAACATCAAAAGTCCCGCGCGGGCTGGAGCCACGTACAGGCAAGGCAACCTCCCAGCACTGCCTGACCTGTCCCAGAACGAGAGGCACTGTGAGGAATAAAGCTATGAACACACTGGAGCTTGTCTGTGGGCACGGTGGGACAGGGCACGGGTGGTGTCACTTCCCCATGAAACAAGTGGCAAACCACAAACAGCCACCCCTGTCTCTGTGAGCCATTTCTTTACCCAGCAGGAACACCCCCAAGTCACCTGCCGGAGCCACACATGGGCATCACCTCCGACACACAGCCCCACCATCCTGGGCTGGTTCAGAGTCTGCCTGCACAAGAGTCTGACACCACTCCGTGATCTTCCTATTGCCAACTGCCTGTTCCAAACTAGACAGTGCCACCATCAAGGGATCAGTGCAGACAATGGCTGCATGTCCTGGGGATCACGGGAACTGGAAGATGCACCCAACATCACCACCGCAGAACTACAGCTTTGCAAACTGAGGAGCTATCAAGGAGTTCTGGCAGCAAAGAACACAACCAGCTGCTCCCAAGGATGTTTTACTGAGCAGTGAAGCACCGTTTGTAGACCCCAGCAAAGGGACAGGGCTGTCACACGCCTGGCATTGCCAGCAATGGCTGTGCAGGGGCACACTCCTGTGAGCTGCACCAACGAGCACAGAGCCACCAGCCCCTACACACTGGAGAGTTGCCATTTGGAAGCTCTCCACCAAAATCTCCTGCCATTCAATCATTTTATTGAGCTTATTGCAAAGGGATGTGTAAAGCTAGGGGAAAAAAAAAACATCCTTATGGCATGCTGCAAAAAAGCATGAAATGCTCAGGAAACCAACGCTACCTCTGCAGGCATCACCTCCCCAACACTCAGGTGATCACTGTCACCTCTGCAGGCATCACCTCCCCAACACTGGGGCCATCACCGTCACCTCTGCAGGCATCACCTCCCCAACACCCAGGTGATCACTGTCACCTCTGCAGGCATCACCTCCCCAGCACTGGGGCCATCACCACCACTGTTTGCCTCCCAGAAGACAGGATCCCCTCTGGGGTGTCCCAGCAGACCATCACCAACTCACCAAGATGAGCATGGGGTGAAAGAAGAGAATTCCCAGGAACTCAGGCTCTTCCTTCTCCGTTTGTTTTTTCTTTAACCACACCAGGTCACACCACTGCACTTGCTGAGGAGAGCAAACACCACTGGTACAGTGTGACTGGCTGCCACGCACACAGGGGGAGGGAGGAGACAGACAAGGGCCTGGGCTTGGCTACAGATGTCACGGAGCCAGGAGGAAGCTGCCTGCAGAGATCCAAGTGTCCCCAAGGCTGGGAAACGCACCCTTAATTTACAGGATCACAAGGCAAGGAGTCTCTGGTGAAGCCAAAGGAGCACAGAGCAGGACGGACACTGCGATCACCCCCAGAGCAGCATCTTCCAAATGACTTTTCTATGGAATCAGCCTGGATCTGCTGTCATCTTTGACACTCTGGGAACCACCAGTGCTGGTGTTTTATTACAGCTCCTGCCTTTCACAAACAGATTATTGGTGAAAACCAGTTTGTTCAAAGAACACCCTTGCCAAATTCCATTCTGAGAGGGAGAAACGACCAGCCAAGCCTTGTTTGGTCAGACACTTCATGTCTACCACTCACTTTTTCTTTTCTTAACAGACCTTTGCTCTCTAAAGCAGAGCTTTATTCTCTAGAGTAGTCACTTAAAGGGTTTCTTAGAAAAAAAATTAGGATTGTTGCCACTGAGAACATGACTGAAGCCCACACAGGAGGAGAAGAGAAGGGGCAATGACTGGTTATTGCTGACACCCAGTGCTGTTCCTACCTGTTGGGGCACACTGAACATTTGCAGCAGGATGTCCAAGAGCTGCTGGCTCACAGGACCTTAACGGCAGCTTCTGGACCAAAGAGTGAGGGTACAGGGCATGCACCACTAACGACAGCGTTAATTAGTGGGGTTTCCTGGTCATGGTTCTCTTGCTGCCCTCCTGCCCTGCCCTGCGAGATGCCCAACACAGAGAGCACCCACACACGGGGCAGGGTCATGGAGAACAGAGAGCTCAGTGGGCAGGTGCAGCTCAGCAGCTCCTTGGTTCCTATCATGTGCATGGAAGGGGGTTCTGGCTCCCAGGAGCCCTCCCCAGGCACACTGGCTGAGCACTTGTGTTTCCTCTCTGGATGTCCTGCAGTAAAACTTCGGATTTCAAAAACAAAAACCCCAAATATCATGTACTAAAAGCCTTGCCATGCAGCCCAGTAACCAACAGCCTACTGGGACACCACCAGTGGAGACTGACACCTGCAATGCTCAAAAGGAGCTCACTGCCCTGCACACATGGGCTGATGATGGGAACACAACACCAGCTTCCCCAGCAGAAGGAACAGGCACACCAACACCCACCTACAGTGCTCCCCCTGAACATCCCTCACCCACTCTCCAACCACCTGGAGGCAGTTCCTGATCAGCCCTCAGCAGACTCCTCTGTTACTGTGACCAGTTTAGCCATGAACTTGCTCATGGGTGTCCTCCTCAGCCCGAGGACTGGAGCTTCACCACCCACCTCCTGGATTCCCAAGCTGCTACCACCTCTGAACGCTTGCTTTTATGGAAGAGGGCAATGGACACCTGAACCTCTTTGCCCTCTGTTTGCATGTAAAAGTTCAATTAAGAAAAAACCAACACCCCTCAATGGTTTAGGAAGCTACTGGTTCCGTCTTCTACAGGGGGAAGCATCTCTTTAAAAACCTAACTGCTCCTAGTTCAGGTTTTTTCTACTCATCAGACTTAGCCACTTTGGTATCTATACAGAATACTCAGACAGAAGCCAATCTAGATTCTATAGCATTACAATATTTTTAACCACAATGGTGTCAGTTGCATTTATTCCCAATGTAGAGCACCAGTATCCACAACTGGGTATTTAATCAGGCTTTTAATGCCAATCTCAGAATAAAAAAATTAAAACCATGTTTGCTGAACACACAAATAGCTTAATTTTAACAGTTAAGCAGGAAATAAACCATAACTTTAACACAAACTGAATCAGTTTGAAGGAGTCTGTAATTCTGTAATGACACATGTATGTATTCAGTTTTTCTGAGGCAATTAAACACATTTTCTTCCACTGCTCATCAAATGTGTCGATATGAAAAGGCCAGAAAAACAAACCCAGGCGGTAATAAGCCTGAGTGCATGGCATTTCCATAAACCCCACTGTGACAAGCAGGGTTCAATTAGCAGAATTCTGAACTGCATGCAAATCCAGTACATGCTGCCACGCACAGAGCCACGGCTCTGAGAGCGGGATGGGGAACTCACCCATTCCCCTTCCACAGGCACAGCAACACCAGGGCCCCCTCTGCACAAAGGACACGCTGGATTGTGTATGGGCTCAGCTCTTTGGAGCTAAGGAGAGTGACAGCAGCCAGGATTTATGTTTTTAAGCATGTGCTGGGTGCATACAAACCAGAGCCTGGCGTGCCAGGGGCTGGAGAAGGGGAGCAGCAGCTCGGGGTGCTGCACCTGGACGTTACACTGGGTTCATCTCCCCTGGGACTGAGCACACTGGAGCTTTAAGGCTGCGTGGAGCTTTCTGACCGACCAGGAGAGATCAGATGGCAGCAGAGGACGGAAGCTCATTTAAAAAAGCAATGAAGCCAGTGGTCTGGCAGATGGTGTGTCCTGTGTCTCCAGTGTGTCCCCGCTGCCTCTGTGAGCACTCCCAGCCCTTCCCTGGGATGCCCCCAGGAACCCGAGCGTGCTGCCAATGTCCCCCTGGCCACCAAAGCCACGCACCAGCTCGAGGAACCGCTGCCCGGGGGGCTCATCCCAGGGGCTGCGGGGACACCGGCCGTGCCCTGGCCACAGCCACCGGGGACCCCGGGCTGAGCCCCCCCGGCAGGGCTCCGGGGACCCCCCCCTGCAGGGCTCCGGTGACCCTGGGCTGAGCCCCCCCGCAGGGCTTCGGGCACCCCCTCTTGCAGGGCACCGGTGACCCCAGGCTGAGCCCCCCTGCAAGGCTCCAGTGACCCCGGGCTGAGCCCCCCACACGGCTCCGGGGACCCCCCCCTGCAAGGCACCGGTGACCCCGGGCTGAGCNCTCTTGCAGGGCACCGGTGACCCCAGGCTGAGCCCCCCTGCAAGGCTCCAGTGACCCCGGGCTGAGCCCCCCCTGCAGGGCTCCAGGGACCCCGGGCTGAGCCCCCCCTGCAGGGCTCCGGGGACCCCCTCTTGCAGGGCACCGGTGACCCCGGGCTG
>VZRW01001462.1:118764-153087 GCA_013398125.1 Aegotheles bennettii
ATCGTCCTGCCCCTCACCCTTTCCATATTTGTAACCATGGATGAGGTCCCCCCTCAGTCTCCTTTTCTCCAAGCTGAAGAGCCCCAGCTCCCTCAGCCTTTCCTCACAAGGGAGATGTTCCACTCCCTCCATCACCTTTGTGGCTCTGTGCTGGACTCTCTCAAGCAGTTCTCAGGGCACGGATGGACCTTCCATGTTATGTGGAACACTTCCATGTGTAGTGATGAACAGATCTGCAGTGCAGTTGTGTGGCCTTTCCTACAGGAACATATTTCTGGGGACTGAGAGCCAAAGCATAAAGCTGTGCAACCCCCCCCTGGGATGTGGTTCTCCTGGGGATAGATGAGGTCTTCTTGGGAGCACAGTCTGGAAGACCGATGAGGTGTGGAGGACATGGGGATGAGTGGCAGATGGTGTGACGAGGGGCTGAAGCACACTGTCCTCCATGGTGCTCCTGGGGGCACGCGTGGCTCTCGGTAACTGCTGCAGCAACCAAGAAGCACCGATTTGGAACAGCCTTTCCTTGCCAGGCTGTGCAGTCTGGAGGACAGAGGGGAACTGCAGAAGGAGGATGTGTTTGCTTAAGGTTCAGAACTTACCTGGAGTCTCTGCAGACAAGGGCTGCCATCTGCTCAGCCTCTGTAGGGCAGTTGTTTGCTGCTGATAATATTAATATAGACAAGTGTTATTTAACAAAAGAATAGTGGAAAATACAAACTCTTCGGCTGAGTAGGATGGCTCTGCTGGTGAAATGCGTAATGTACATTTGATTTTCTTTTCCCCTTCAGACATTTTACGTTGCAAAGGGATTGCTCATGATTTATTTCCCTTTTTTTACTCCTTCTGCTGTGAAGTTGGAAATTCTAAGAGCCCCACATACGGTATTTCCAGAACTGGTGTTCTGTGTGGCTGTTGCCGTGACACTTTCATCAGTTAAACCAGCAAACAGATCTGGGTTGTTGTTCTAGTCAAGTACTTTGATCCCATCAGAATCTGAAGCAAGTTTTAAACTGAAAGGTTTAGATCTATTTGTTCATTTTTTTGTGCATAATTTAACTCAAAGCTAAGAGAAAGGCACTCTATAAAAGGTAATAGTTGGACATTCAGGAAGAACTGTCTGAAAAATAGGCTTAGATTTGAGCTCAAGCAGAAGAAAATGTGCTGATAAAAAAATACATCTGTAAATTATCAGAATAAAAAAAAAGTGTATCTGGGAATGCCGTTGCCTGAGGAGTGGGCGGAGTGGCTCTATTGGAAGAGCCTCCCTCAGGGCCACCTACATCAGCTCTGAGTGCAGGTTACCAGCTCCAGCCACGGCCACAGACCTAGAGCTGGGTTCATCACCTTAATTTATTCTTCTGTTAATAAGATGAACCATAAGAAAATATTCCCTGGCTGAATTGCCTTCTGGGACTTCACTTTGTGTGTCTGGGCTGGGGTGTTGCTCTTGCTCACTCCTCTGCAAACAGTGGAAATGCAACTGTAGAGTTAAAAAGTTTCTCTAGAATTAGATATGGAGTGGTGAATACTGCGTAAGAGAACACGCTGGTTCAATAATCCCATCAGCATGGCAGAAAATTAATGATTTTAAAGGTAAATAGTTAAATATTTGAAGATAACGTTTCCTTCCGACTGCGGCACAATGAAGCTTTTTTGCTTTGCATGTGTTACAGCTTTGTGGTTTTTGCAGACATTCTGAACACAGCACTTAAATTAGCCCAGGCTTTTAGCATCTACTTTAAAAACTGATTACCATACCCCATCTGTTGGTGAGCTGAGCAACTGTCCAAGTGAGCAGCAGAGCCTCCCGACATTGCCGAGTGGATCTGTAGGACCGCAGTGGAAGCAGGAAGCTGCTCGTACCCAAACGATGGGGGGGTGTCCTCCCAGTATGATTCTTTCAGCTGGTGGGTGAGGTAGAAGCTCAAAGTATGGTTGTCTTGCAAGTGGCTGCCGCACACCTACCTTGGAGCTGTATCTGAGAGGTGTTTGGTTTGCTCATCTGCAACAACAGTAGTTAGTAACAATAATTCATTTCAAACTCAGCACATTTCATGTGAGTGCTCATTTTGGAGCGTATTTTGAGGTCTTTGAGACCTCCTTGAGGTCTCTTTGAGGTCTTTCTGCAGCGTGCAGCAAAGAGTTAAGACATTTCCTCCTCCTAAGGCAAAACAACAAAGCACAGAGATGAAGAAGCAGTGACATCCGATGGCAGATCACGGGCATGCTCCTGCAGTTTGCTTGGACGCCTTGCCAGCTGGTGCTGTACTAGAGGCTTGTGTGCTTTCCTGACAACTCTTTATTCGCTTGGGATTTTTACAACAAGAGGACAGGTTAAACAATGTTTTGAGGATTATTAACGACATCTGTCTTGGGGAAGACTTCATGTCTTTTAAGGGTAAAATGATCTCCTTGTCAAAATCCCAAATGGTTCCCATTCTTCCACCACTCGCAGAGAGCTCAGGTGCTACTTCCCCATGTGTTGTTCCAGGGGAAATGTGGAGGAGCAGCCTGCTAGTGTTAGAGAGCACATAAAAAGAGGAGGAAAGAGCTGCAGGAGCTCACACCTTCCCACCCTGGCACACACGGGTACCTGCACATCTGTGCACCCTGCAAGTGTCCATGGTAAGAACACAGTGCATATCAGCTGGTCAAATTCTGTGCTGCTGCTGCTTCTGCCTTATGTTTAGTTAGTTGGCTGTATTTGAACAAGTGGGTAGACACCCCTGCTGTGCATCAAAAGCATCTTTTATCCTTGGAGTAACAGCAAGAAGGGGAACTGCCATGCGTGAGGTCAGACAGGCAGCCCAGCAGTTCAGGCTGCTCTTCTGAGCACATCCCTGGGCAGGTTTGCACAGTGAGGCAGCATTCCATAGGGATGGAGGGCAGCAGGAATTAAAGCAAACCCATGTCAGATACTTACAGGGGGAAAAAAAAAGAAAAGAAATGGGAAGGAAAGCTGGAAAGAAAACAGAGGGGTGAGGGAAGACAGACTAACTTGATGGTGATAGCTGGGTCCAGGTACAGAGTCTTGGCAGAGGGGGACCAGGAAGCACAGAAGCACTCTCTTGGATTTGATTTTGATTCATAAGCATCTCAGCTACGTCTTTCCCATCTCTGAAAAAAGGGACCTTGAAATAAATGGGACTTTGGCTGCAGAAGACAATTGAGGCATGTTCAGAATCAGTAAGGCTGGAAGGGACCAAAGAGATCATCTGGTCACCCGTTCCAGTGTGCAGGAACTCGCACAGTGAAGAAGTTCTTCCTGTTGTTCAGGTGGAACCTCCTGTGCTTCAGTTTCTGCCCGTTGCCTCTCATTCTGTCTGTTGGCACCACCTAAAAGAGCCTGGCTCCATCCTCTTGGCACCTGCCCCTTAGGTATTTATACACGTTAATGAGGTCCCAGTGTGGACATCTAAGGAAATGTCTGCTTTTATCTCTCAAGGATAAAGATGACACTTGGAGCAGCTTGAAAAGAAGGGCAATGGAATCAGTCCTTTATAGCTGAAACGATGTTGAGTTTACTTATGGACATCAGAGATTTGGAAATCTTTCTGAGGATAAGTGATTTGGCTGCGGTATCAGAATCAATCTCTTGTATCATGTTGCATTATGAAAACAAGGCAGGAGTCATCAGGGACTGACTCATCAAATGGCAGCATTTGATGAAGAAGAACCCGTCTGAAGAGTGCACCCGTGTCCAGGGAATGGTGCTTGGCTCCGCACTCGGATCCAGGTCGGAGCAGGCAGCACAGCTGCTCGTGGGGAGCAGCTGGGGAGATGCAGCGCAGGGTTTGGCATTTTGAAGAAAGGTGTTTTCTCTGAACAGCATTCCCACATCAGCCAGTTTGTTTTCTTTGTTAATAGGAGCAGTCACAGCCATGTGTGCAGCTCTGAGGGGCCTGGGAAATTCCCGTAATAACAAATGGCATTTGCAGCAGGGATAAAACCCACAAACATTGGCAGGAACTCCTATAGGAAGGGATAATCATTGAAAAGGCAAAGCATTGGTTTAGACTCCCTGTTTGCATTGTAACACCCAAGAACTGTCTGTGTGAGAGTGAATGTTGCACTGGAAGTGACTGTGCCTGAGCTGGGAGAGGAGCTGAGCATGATGGCTCTGCTCAGCTCCTCCTCCAGGACCTCCAGGCAGATCCAAACTGGGCTGGACCCGCACAGAGCAGGTGCCCCTATTCCCCCAGGGAAGGGGAAAGCCTTGCTGCAGGGTGCCCTGGGAGGAGATGAAGTTGAAAGAAGCAGAGCTGCAGCCAGGTCCGTGCAGCTGCTGTTGCAGGGGACAGGCTGGAGTGCCCCAGATGTTCCAACTGCCAGAGGGGAGATGCAGATGGGATGGGAGGGAGAAATTGTTTGGTGTGAGGGTGGTGAGAGCCTGGCCCAGAGTGCCCAGAGAAGCTGTGGCTGCCCCTGCCTGGCAGTGTCCAAGGCCAGGTTGGCTGGGGCTTGGAGCACCCTGGTGTGGTGGGAGGTGTCCCTGCCCATGGCTGGGACTGGATGAGCTTTGAGGTCCCTTCCCACCCAAGCCAGTCTGGTATTTGGTGACTCTGGGTGCCCAAAGGAGCAGACAATGGGCTGCCCCTCAGAACATCACCTGGCAGGAGTGATGTTCCCTTGGGAAGCTGGCAGGAGAAAACACCGCTTGGTGCCCAGTGCAGGAGGAGCAGAGCCGGCTGAAAATCCTGCACAGGGCAAAAAACCACCCCAGACATCCTTGGAGATGGGTGCAGCTGTGGCCCTGGTGAGGTGCAGAAAGCTTTTGTGGATTCCCAGCCTCTGGAATGGAAAGGTTGCGTGTGCTGTGGAGAAGCAGCGGTGGCTCAGCAGGGGTGAAGACAAGGATGTTAATGTGGTGGTGGTGTGGTTCTTTTGTCTTACAGAGTGGTTGTGGTTTCGCAAAACATTCATATTCAATTAGTGTCTTGTTTTGTTGCCGGGGAACACAAGCAGGGGAGGAAAATAATAATTTAAATTTAACTCTGCTAAATATAAATGAGGTTTCGTCGGACAAAGAAAAGCCTCCTCTAGCTGGAGGGGTTATTGCTGTGCCAGATTTCCAACGCCCTACTACAGCCAATAAAATTCTTGGAACATCTCAAAAAAATATTGTAAGCATTTTTATATAAAAATTCTAGGCGATGTAAGTAGAGTTGTTGCCTCCAGGAGTGTGTGTGGTTGCTCGGGAAGGCACACACGAGCATGTCCGTGTGTTGCTGATTGTTCCTGGATTCCTTTGTGGGAATTCGAGAGCCCAGGATGACATGAGCTGCAGACCATGCCCTTAGAGGTTTAAGGAAATGTATCAAAGTGTTTGTATTACCTCACTTTCCTCAGATGACTGTGGTCACAATATTTACATTTACACATTCCAGGGGCAGGGACTCTGCATTTTTGCTCTCCAGGACCAGGAAGCCTTTTCTCAACCATGGTTGCTGGAATTGCCTTCCGTTAGAGAGCCCATCTCCAAACCATGCTTGTTCCAGTAGAGCTCATTTAACTCCATTTCATAAGAGGTTCAGAAAGGTGAAGATGGAGACAATTCTCCATTATTTAAGCATCTCTTATTCCAAGAAGCCCTTCTGTCTGGTACACTGTATTACCCAGAGATACCTTCTGATGAATGGGTGTGGGTTTCAAACAGGCTGTTCCAGGACATCTTTCCAGAAAGATTAATCTGATGATACGAGTGCTGCTAAAATAATTGATTGATGAAGTGGTTGGGATGGTGGCAGGTTTATGTTTGTTGTTGCTGTACTAAATTTAATAATAGCTCGTGGCCAAGATTTTAGGGCATTTCAGCATCCCCAGCTTCATCGGGAAATCTTCTGCTCCACACAACAAAAACCCAGCAGTTTCACCAGAGTATGTAAAGGTTCCCATAACAAATTCCCTCTTTGTTGTCTCTGGAACCAGTCCTTTAGGAGCACTGCCGAGTCACTGGGAAACCTGCAGGAGTTGAGTGCATTCTGCATTTTACAGACTGAACTACTTTCTTGTGGGGCTCAAGTTGAAATTGTCTCACCCCTACCCCGAGCTCTAGGATTGACTGTAAATTGGGAGAAGTTTCTTTCACTCCAGCTGATGCGAGCTGGTCTAGTGAGGAACAGCTACGTCTCAGAGGAGGATATGGCATCTCAGAGAGATGAGGTCTCAGAGAGATGAGGTCTCAGGCTGCCTGGCTTGGCCGTGCCAGTGCCTGGCAGCTCAGCACTAGATGGTGCCAGGCACCGCCGGGCGCTGCGTGAGGAGCAGAAGATCTCATTGCACAGGCACTGAAGCAAGGCTTTCGTCTGTACTGAAGAGCTATAAAACTGCTGCAAACAATGCTCATCAATTACAGCATAAGTAGCAGGCTAAAATAAAATCGGCAATTAAGGCCAAATGCTTATTAAGGATTAGGAGACGGGATGAGAGCTCACTGGGCTGTGAGGAGTGGTACTGGAGCCTGGCTGATTCTTTGTGTCTCCCAGCTTACACGCACACGGCTGCTGCTGCTCACCACTCGTGCTCTGGAAGACAACTGGGAATGGCATTTCCGAGGGAAGAGCTCTGGAACACAGTCATTTATTGCAAGCACAGGTGATTCCGGTGCATGCAGCTGAGGGCAGGGGTGCCACGGGCTCACCACACCAATTCCTGCTGCTGGTTGGCACCTCATTTAGTTACAGTTAGGATTCCCAGTTTAGGTGTTGGGGTTTTTTTCTTGTAAACTGAGAAAGCCCCAAACTGAGCAGCATAGATGGTCGCTCTCTGTGTCAAACCACGACCTCAACTTGTGCTTCTGTATTCCCAAGTGTATTTTAAGAACAACCTCCTTTGTCCTGAACAAAACCCACATTAGCATTGCAACACGTGGATTGCAAAGTGCTTTTTATCATACTCGAGAATCTCATTTATTTATTTCTTCCCTCACAGCAGGGAAAACAGGATTTGAATGATGAACTACGGATCAGAATTTTGGCAGATTTTCTTTATTGCTCTAAGAGAAATTGGCGTTCCATTATAGGAAAAGCAACAGTTTATTGAGCTGAGGACTGGAAGAGCTGTCCTGGTGCATTGTGCATTAACATATTTTCAATTATATGAAAAGTGCATTTCTAATTTAATTTCGGTGTCAATAGCAGCCATTGCACCAGCTGATATTTACTGCCTCTCCAGCACAGAGCTGTACTCAGCCCCACGGCTGCAATGCTCATCACGTCACACTGGGGTCATCTTCCCTGGGACCTCTCTGCTCTGGGAACCTTCCAGAGAGCGGTGAGCAGCAGACAGCCTGTGCAGGGGAGGAGAAGGAGAAGGAAAGGGGGAACTGCAGCAATCCCCCAGTGTGCCTGGTACGGACCAGGTGGGCATGGTTTACAGAAGCCTCAGAAACTGGAGGTGCTGGAGGCCACCTTAGCGGGACAGCGTAGAGGATACAGGCTCCAAGGTGGGCTGGGTGACTTCCCAAGTCTCTCCTAGGTCTGTTAAACATAAATCACTGTAGTGAAATCCTGGTCTCTAATCTGAAAGGCAGTGGAAGCAGACGTTGTGTAGATGCTCCCCCAAGGAATATCAAGCCTGGTTAAGGCAGAGCTGACCCGGGTCAGAAACGTGATGGTTTTCAAGAGCATATGGTTCCAGTAAGTCCAGGGAAGTGCCTGTGTCCTTGGAAGTCAGAGCTGGCCTGCAGCACCATGTCCATCCAGGACACTGGAAAACGGAACTGCCTTTGATGTGCTAAATTAGGTTACAAATTATTTAAATGATGCTTGCAGAGAAAATTCCCATTTCCCTGCCACTGTGAATATGATTCTTCCTACCCCTCCCATGCCTCCTATCCTTGCCTTTGCTCCGTGTCCTCTGCCACATACATGCTTCACATTTTTTCTCGCTCTTTAAGTGCCAAATATCTTCCCTCTCCTCACTCGCATTTTTGTTAAATGTCCCATCTAATTAAGCCCTTTGAGCCAAGAGATGCAGAACAAGAGGGTCAATTGTGCTCCCACTCGCGTGGTGTGAGCCCGGAGCAGCTCCACTGAACACACTGCAGTAAATTTCCATCAGGCTCAGCAGAGCTGCTCTGGATCGGCCATTCGGGGTGAGCTGACTCCGACGGCTCGGGGCAGCAGAAAGGCACTGAAGACAAACCATTACCCCAAGGAGCTTCTCACGGGGAGCTGCTACAGCAGGAGAAGAGGAAAGTGCTGTGAGAGGCAGCCCTTGTGCATGCTGCTGGGGAGGAGGCACATCGTGATGGGTCTGGGAGAGGAGAGGAAAGACAGGCGGAGGTAGGGGAACATCCTGAGTGGCCATAACTGCTTTCCCTCTGCGGGACACAGCTTCACCTGTGTCCTCCTGCCTTCCTTTGTGGTACCTATGGCACACACAGGAGTTTGCCAAGGAGCAGAGCAGCCCAGCGTGGCGGCTGCTGGCTGGGAGAGACAGGAGTGGTGTCTTCAAGACTCAGCTTCTCTCCTCCTGAGAGCAGAAAGGGGCTGGGACCTCACTCCCTCCTTCTTGGAGGGCATTTGGAAGTTCAGTTTCTGCTCCTCTGATGAGGAAAAGCGGTGGAGCTTTTCACAGCAATTGGCTTACTTTTCTGTCTTCTAAATCCCCTTTGCTGTAGACTGCAGTTGGCATCAAGAGCGTTCCTGGGGGGGATGGAGACATCAGGAAGAAAAATGACTGTCGGGGCTGCTTCAGCAAGGGGCCTGATTTAATGGGATGGCTGCGACCCAGGTTGGAGGTTGAGTTGTAAAGTGATGTAAGTCAGAGAAGAGAAGATAGGTCATGTAAATAACAGCATCCAGTGTGTTTACTGTGAGCAAGCAGAATGTGAGTCGGGGAGAAATCTGTCTTTGTCAGGGCCTCCTGCTGATCCATTTCTCCATGGATCAGCCGCACGTAAAGTTAATCTGCTTATGCAGCAGCTGAGAAACTAGGATGCCCTCAATGCCCTCATCTCATCCCTGCATCCAGCTGGAGTCTCAACACACCAGGAGAGCACAGAGTCCATCTACATTGGGGTGCAACCACCCTTCATGCCTCTTGTTTTCTCTTCTCTACTGCCAAGGCGTTGGGTGGGACAGGCTGAAGGGAGGAGGGGAGTCCTGGCTGAGGTGGGATCTTGTGGGCTTGGAGAGCAGAGCTCCCTCAACCTCAGTGTCACTTCAGATTGCCAGGAGCAGCCTCCAGTGGCCAAGGGGGTCACGTATGTTGTGTCCATCAAAGCCCAGTGCCTGGGCTGGCCTCCATTGGTGCCTCATTGTCCTCACCAGCAGTGGCCAGGTCAGCTAGGCTTCTGCATGGCCAGGGGGTAGGCAGAAGGGCTGTCCTGTGGGGGCTGGGTCCTTTCTGCTGCCCTGTGGAGTGGCCCTGTTCTTGCTTTTGTTCTTACCCAGGGAAAGTGCTGCTTTGTGGGGTGCAGAGAGCACCCCAGGCAGCACCTTCATGCCAGTTCCTATTGAAGGTCATGGTGGAGAGGACCGATGGATGGGCAGGGATGTCCCGTGTCAGGACCAATGGATGGGTAGGGATGCCCCGTGTCAGGACTGATGGGTGGGTGGGGATGTTCCATGTTAGGACCAATGGATGGGTAGGGATGCCCCGTGTCAGGGCTGATGGAGACATGCTGGGCAGACCAGTGCAGTGAGGAGCGGTGCCACCAGGATTCCTCTGACCTTGGCCCAGCCTGACACGTGTATTACCTGGGTCACTAAGGGCTGCTGTGCTCTGCAGAGGCAATCCTGGTCTGAGCAGCATCAGGGGGTGCTCGGGGACATGACTGCAGGAGCTCAAATGCCACCATAAGAAAAGGAAAAATCCTCGATTTTTGTCCTAATTGAGACCCAGCTGAAGTGAGTGGGTGGTGAGACTCAGTATCAAGTTTGTACACATTAGTAACAAATGTGTAATTTAATCTGCTTCCTGTTTTAATTAATTTCATTTAGAGTACCATTTAGAACATCTCACCCTTCATGTTATGATAACACTGCGAGGGCCAATCGGAGTCAATCCATGATGCTTCCCTCTGATCCACTGTGGATTTCTAGACAGCACCCCTGGGAGATGATTTCCATTAAATACAGATGTTGGCTGCACACCACACCCTGACCTGGTTCCTTCTCACCTTGCCTCTAGGGGCCACTGCAATCACCTTCCTTTGGTAATCCCGTGCTTCCTCCAGGTGCACACAGCAGATGCTGTGGCTGTTTAATTCAGGTGAGCACATCCAGGTCCCTACTCCTGTAATTTCCCGTCACAGACGCTGAGAAGGTCTTTGCCATGGGGATGACTCACGGTAGACTCCCAGGGACGCTGCTACCTGCTCTTGGTGAGCTCTGCAGCATCCAGCTCCACGCTGGGAACGTTCCAGTCCCAGTTTGACACATCTGTCTGTGCAGAACAGCTGCTGCTCAGGACGCTCCTCTCGTGCTGCAGGGACCCGTTAGCAGATTGTGGGAACACACTAATTCCACGGCAAAGCATTTGGGATGGGGAAGTGCTGGGATCAGCCTGTGCATCCCTGACTTCCCTGCTGGAGCTGCTTGCTGTGGTCTCGGTCGCATCCACCCTTTATTTAGACTGACTCTCCAGAGGAGGACCACAGCCAGGGCATTCTGGAAATGCTTCTTCCTGGTGGCTTTATCTTTCCACTCATACTGTAGGAGAACAGGAGCTCAACCAGCAGGACTTTAAACTAGTGCATCCCAAAAGGACATTGTTTCTCTAAGCCCCCCTCATCCTCTCAGCCCTCGGGATTTTTCTCCTTGTTTAGCACCACAACGTCCAGTTCCCATCACCCGAGCTCCTCCAGCAGATACTCTGTCTTGAAGAGTTAATTAGATTAAAGTGGTTAAAAAATCACTTTCACAGTGAGACACGAGCAGAAAGCAAGCCACTTCATTTCAGGAAGCCAGAGTCATGTATTATATCAGTTAATTGGTTCAACTAGAACTCGGATAATTCAGTCACTTCACAGTGACTGGGATTTAATAACAAACCCTGGAGTTGAGCAGCATCGCGGTGCTCGGGGGGTGTGGAGGTGTGCGCAGGCTCCGTGTGGGCAAAGCTGCATGCACAGGGCTGCTACCATCAGCCACGTCCTCTGTGGTCCTGCGCGGGGCTGAAGGTGTCTCCAGCCAGAGAACAGACACCGAGGGCATGGTCCTGCTGGGGATGAAGGGAGGAGCACACAGCAGGCTGCCAGAGGGGAGTAATTACTCCTGGGGACCTCTTTCAGAAAGGTCATCAGCTTCTTACGCCTGCTCCTCAAGGCTGTTTCTGTTACAGTGATCTACATTTTTAGCCCAGTTTTTCCAAGAAACGAAGCTTCACAGTCACACCATCTGTCTGTCTGCAAGGGCCCCTCCAAGAGCTCCTGTGCCTCCTGCCCACTGGTGGCAGGAGTGTGCGGGTCTGGCGAACCCTCGCGGTGCTCAGCAGGCAAGGAGCGGGTCACTGCTGTCAGCCAGGCACCAAGGGGTTGTCCCACCGAGCTGGAGGGTGAGGGAAGGGCTGGAGACCCGTCAGGAGGTGCATGGAGGTGTGTGTAGGAGGTGTATGCAGGTGTATCAGAACACAGACACTTCAGAAATGGGGTGTCTTCAGCTCTGCTGTTCACTGAATTGCTGTTCTTTCTCCCTAAAGACAGGTCAGCATCTCAACACTCTGCTTGCTTAGGGATATTTTTGTTTGTAAGTAGGACTGTACCTGTCATGTACCTCTCTTTTAGTCCTTTCTGAGCCTGAATCCTTCCTCTCAGGTTCAGCACAGCCCCCTGTGCCGTGCTCTGAGCCAGGATCAGGCTCCGGGCACTTCCCACGCTGGGCATCGGCCGCTGGGTCCGGCCACACACTGCACACCCAGCCCTGCCATGGGGGACCCTGCCTGTGTTGTGCTTCACCCTGGCAAGGGAAAAGCAGCACCATTCCCTTTCTCTTCACAAGCAGATTCTTTAATTAATTTATTTTTAAGTCTGGATTAAGTTGCAGAGAGCCCTTGAGGGCAGGTTCCAGGGCTCCGTTCTCGCCGTGTGTGCTGAACATGAGCTGCCAGGATGCCCACGCACCCCGTGCTCGCAGAGCAGCCCCTTCAGCTCCTGCTGAAACACTGCTGACACTTCCCCTTTTCTCACCCCTACGAGGTTTTCATTCTGCCTTTCCACTGGGTTAACTTCCAATGTCGTTGTGCCAAGTTTAACCTTGGGGCCTCTCTTTAATTGGGGCCAGACATTCAGGTTGTTGGTGGAAACCCAGAGGTACACAGCCTGACCTTTCTGTGTGCTTTAGATGTGTGCGTGATTTCAAAGCAAAAGTAAATTGTCCCACAGTGCTTGGTAGGGCTGTTTATTCAGATGTACAGAAAGATTCATTTTTAGCATTAGACAATCAATTTCCTGTTCATCAGTTTTCTATAGAGAAGAAAGAAGACACTTTCCCTGCCGCCCCAAGTCCCAGCCTGTTGCCTTAACCCAAGATCCAGCACCTACAGGATTGGAAAATGCTTTGAAATGCAGCATCTTTTTGTTTTTCACAAGTCTACTTGCTCTTGAGATGCATCAGTGTTTTTCAAAAGTTAGCACTATTGAAGTTTACTTGTAAATAGATCTGTGCCAAGGGTGGGGGGGAATAGGACAGGACAGGAACCTGAGGTACCTGCAAAGTGGTGTCAAGCGTGTGAGATCATACTGGGAAGTGTTGTCATTTCTTAGCAGGGATTTTTCTGTGCGTTTTGTTACAGTCACAATGAAGTTGTATTCAGCTGACATGCTAATTGTCACCTTCAGTTTCCACCCATGGGGAAGCTAAAGCTTTGTGATTCCTGGGTGCAAATGTTTGTGAGGGTACCTGACCACGGCAGGGATCTGTGGAGCTGGGTTTCTGCCTCCTTGGTCATTTTGTCCTGGTTCAGGCTAAGGCGAAGGGAGGCACTCGGGGAGGGCTCTGCCCATCCACCACGTTGAGGGTCGGTGTGCAGAGACGTTGGTCCTTGGCTCAGGACTCTGCCTAAGCCCTGGCTCCCAGCCATGTCCCTGTTTCCTTCCAGCAGCATTGAAACACTTCCCTCTGTCTAGACTGTTTCGTGTCCTTTCAGTGCCTTTTTTATGCCCAGAATTTCGTGGCAGCAGCCTGGGAGCATAATGCCCTTGCCCTGGAGAAACAGCCATGGAGACAAAGAGAAGCATTACAATTATTTACGCTCACACGCAGTGTTACGCCCACAGGAACAGCTCCTGCCTTCCTCCCAGGCCCTCTTCTCCCATACACAGCTCAGGGAAATATTCTGAAAGCAGTTTTATAGCTGGCTGCTCTCTCCTAGAAGTGGATCCACTCATTTTCTTCTACAGAGGAGTGAAGTTCTTTGTCTGACAGAGGGCATGCTAGAAACTGCTGGTTCGAAAAGATTAGGCACAGTAATTAAAGCATAATTGCTATTGATAGTCGTCTTCCTAATCAGACCTATCTCTATTGCTCCTGACCTCAGAGGGGTTTTAATTCTTTGTGTTTTTCTGGAAATGTATTTGTTATGGATGAAACTGAAGCCAAACCATGGTCATAAACAAGTTCGGTAAATATTTTTAATTCAATGAGTTCAGACACACATTGAGCAGGGTCCTGGTCACAGCTCGATGGGCACGGACCTGTTCCTCTCCCTGCCCAGTGCCAGTGCCCTATGATGGTGCCTGGAGCCCAGGGGTTGTCCCATCACCCCAAACCTGAAGCTCCTCATATAAAGGTGTCCACTGCTTCTGCCCCTCCGTGGTCCCTCCTGCCTGTGAGCACCTGAGTCCTGGTGTCACTACCCCCTTTGGAGCAGTTCACCAACATGGCTTGGGAAGGCTGGAGGAGGTGTTGTGGCTGCCTTTCAGCTTTCAGAGCACATGCCAGACCTCCCCCATTCCCCCGCTGGCTCCAGGGGGTTTTCCATTGTGTCCTGGCCTCGCCTTCCAGATTTAGCTGCCTGGGATGAGATGCTCCCTCAGAGAGATGCTGCAAACTGTCCTCCTCAGCTCCTCAGCTCTGGGCCCCTTCCCTCCTCCTCCCAAGCAGTGCCACTTGCTGCCTGGCTTCCTGGGGCTTCCTCCTAGGCTGGCACTTCATGTGTCTGACAACAACATTTCTGCTGCTCCTGTGCTGTGTTACACACACGAGGTGTCACAGGGATCTGGAGATGCTGGTGATCTCTGGTGTCTCCCATTAAAGGGCCAAGTTTAAGTGATCAGGGACTGTCACCAAATCAAACTGGGGCTCTCACTGCCCACAGGGCAATGCCCTCTGCTCACCCTGAGACACCCAACTGCTTTTGTTGGTGTGTCCTACTCCTCGGTTCCGTCACAGCCCTGCTTTTGAGCAGTGCAGTCAGTTGTGTAACCCCTGCCTTGGGCTGTATCACTCATCTGAGGAGGTCAGCAGGACCCGGTCCCCATCGCCAGGGTCAGAGCAAGGCTGACAATGCCAGGTGTCACTCTCTTCTTCTGCAGGTGAGATGCTGAGGAGGACAGGTTGTGATCGGAAAATTCCAGCCCTCGGCACGACATCCGTGGAGACGTTGAGCTCACAGAGCAGTACAATTCCATCTCGTGCCAGCTGCATCGCTCTCTGGAGCCCGCGTTTGTGTTGTGGCAGTGTCACATGGGCTTTGCCTCTTCCTGACTTTCTCAGTCTGACTTTCTGCAAAGAGAACAGATTTTCCTTCTGGCCTGGTTTTATCTTTCCTGCACACTCCCATCATACCCCTCTGCTCTTCTGGTGTTGCCCTGTCTCTGCTGGCTTCCTTCTCCTTCTTTGTCTGTTCCAAGATTCATATTCCCCCCAAACGCAGGAGAAATCCCCAAACAATCTGCCCGCCCTTTGAAGAATGGTTGTGTTCTTCCATGTCAGCTTAATCGCTGTGTCCTGGGGGCTGTGGAGAGGACAGGCAGCTCTGAGTGCAGCATCCAGCCCACGCCTGGGGGATTGTGGCTCTCGGCGAGATGCTGCCTGCCATCTGGCCTCCTGACACCCTCTAGGTGCCTCCACCACCTGGCTGGGGGGTGTTTATTAAGGGCTGGATCCTTACAGACCTGTGCTTAGGGTGCTGAGCTCCTCAGCTGTGATCCAGGAAAGTGCTCAACGCTGTGCTCAGGGCCAGGCACCTGATTTGGTCTTTGGCTGAACTGGGTCAACATTCACCGTGCCTTGCAGGAGCGAACCCAGTGCCTCAAACACACCTGAGTGACTGGGGCCAGCTCCTCCCTGGCTGAGCTCCCGTGGGATTGACCTGTTGGCCTCTCTGTGTGCACACGTGGATTCTCACTGTCCCACACCAGGGCCCTGGCTCTGTCTCACATACTTGGCCATTGCCAACATGGATGAGCTGAACATCTCAGCGTGTGAACTTTGTGTGAACATCCACGTCGCTCTCCATGCCCAAACACCTTTACTGCTGTCTGAACACTGTTATTCCCTGGAAATAGCAGGAAGTTGTTGTTAATGGGCCTGATCCTGTGAGGACCTGAGCTCACCTCATGCCTGCCAACCTCCTTGGCCCACAAACAGATCCCACAGCCAACTGACACATGCCTGCTCCTGCTGAGAGGACTTGCTTTGTGGTGACCACGTGGCCTCCTGGACAGAGGCAATGAGGGTCACACACAGGGGTAAGGTTGGGCCAAACTTACCTTACACCACATCCTGATCAGGCTGAACCAGAGCACAGTACTGCCTCACCTACCCCACTGTGACCAGGGCCAGGAACCCCTGTGGTGCCTGAATTGGAAACCTACAGCTATAACATCTCACTTGAAACCTTGGTTGCTTTTAAGGGTCATGGCTGGAGATGGACCGTGGAACGCCGTGTGCATCAAAGCAGTGTGTTCCTCGAGCAGACAGGGTCACGTCAGCTGGGTGCTTTTTACAGAAATAGCTCCCAGCAGCAGCCCTGGTGTCACGGTGTGTTGATGAAGTTTGGCAGCATTGCATGGTCTGCAGGTTTTGTGTGCATGGTGACAAATCTGTGCCCCACTCTTGTCTCTGCCCTGCAGCCGTGGTTCATCCCAGCCTCCAGGGCTTCGTGTACTTTATTTCAGGGCCACAGTAAACAGCCCTGGGTGGTGATGGGACAAAGCCAGGGCTTGAACGCTGGGCCTGAGTTTTCCTCTGGTGGCACAGACAGGCATGGAAAGGAAGCCAACACACTTGAAGGCTCCCAAACACACAAGCAGGGTGTTTAGCAGCCAGCATCTCCTCAGCCAGCCACTTGGAGATCCATAGAAACACAGAACTCCTGCTGGGCCTCGGCAAGATCCACAGAGAACCACTGCTGGTGGAGCAGCATCACTTCCAGCTCTGCACGGGTCACAGGACCTCCGTTGCATCTCACCATCCCCACACCCAGGGAGGTCCAGGTCTGGTCAGCCAGCCTGCCATCATTCTGGAGACCCAATACTATGGGATTTGGGGCCTCTGGCAGGGACCTAAACATGGCCTGTGAAGTTGCTCATTCCCACACAGAAGTATTGTGGAAGCACATTGATCTGCTCTGCCATTAGCTCCTCCAGCTGGCAGACAGATGGCTTTTCCAAGGAGAGCAAAAATACTTCCCACTTTGCAACTATTTGGCATTTTTTCATGGCCTTTTAATGCTGATAAATGGTGTTAGAAAAATCCAAGCATGAATTAAAACAGGTCTGGTAAGTTCTTTCATTCTTTCAGATGATGGGCACCAAACAGCTCTCACTGTGTCTGTTAGGTTATCGTTACTGCTTTGGTTCATGAATTCTCTCTGGATGCACCCTAAGGCTACGGCACTGTCCTGAGCCATGGGAGAGGATGCTGCTCTGCCCCATGCATCCTCTCTGGTGTCCACCACTTTGGACAGGATGAGACTCAGCGGTCCACGCCAGCTCCTTCGACAGCAGGAATTAATCTATGAGAAGACACCAAGGGTGCTTTATGGCTCTGCTGCCTGCCAAACTTGCTAACCCTCTTAAAAGCAGGGGAAAATAATCCTAACCCTTTACAAAGAGCTTTTTCATTAAAATGCCACACAAGACTAAAAGGGTATCGTGGTTTTTCCTAATCATGTGTGCTTCAAGCCATCAGAGCAAATGGTGAGTGATGAACAGTGACACATCAGAGTTTATTTACACCTCATGTCATGGGGGGCAGCCTTTAAGGGGTTTTTAATCATAAAACTGGATTGAGAAAGGTTTTTCTCCTTGTGGAAGTTCAATAAACCAGCTTGCAGAGTCTTGGGAGGCTGTTTCCAGTGGGGATCCCTAAGGCCTTCTCATGGGCCATCAGGTGGGTTTCCACCTGATCAGATCTCACCCCTGGCATGCACAGTGTGAAGTAAAAGCCAGAGCTTGTGGTGACAATACCTTCTGACCTCTAGAGCTCTGCTCCCAACAGAGGGTTGGTTACCTATTGTTGGGCATGGCAGGAGCAGAACATGTTACTTGACATCAGAAGCTCTCCCTTGGCTGAAAGAAGGATTAATGTGGTGCCTAGAGGTGGGTGAACTAAGGACACGGGGTGACACCCTGGCAGGCTGTGAGAACCAGTCTGCCTCTGCTCCTGGGAGCTATTGCAGCACAGCCCATTTCTGCACTGGGCAAGGATGGGCTTGTCCAGCATTTCAGTGAATGCATGGACTGAGTCTACTCCAGAGCAGATGTGGACTCATCAGTGGTGAGGCAGTGCCAGGGCACAGGGTGCAAAGAGAAGAAGCTGACAGAGGCGTGGGTTGGGCTGCTGGCTCTCAGCAGAGTGCACTTGAGTAGATCCCAGTTGGATGAAAATCTTCTGTCTCTGTTGCACACTGTGGACATCTTCTCACCCAGCAGGTCACTTGGGTGGTTGTTCACTGCAACTGTCACCTTCTCCAGTGTTTCACTTTGTGAATAGAAGGTGGTACAAGGTAATGAAAGACAGTTGAACTCCAAGGATTCAAAACAATAAAATTAGGCAAAAATCTAACTCTGAGCTTGGCGATGGGTTGCTCAGCATGAGATGATCTTGAAACACACAGGAGCGGGAGGCCCAGCCTGGTGCTCTGTGTGGAGCTCTTGGGGGGTCCCTGCAGACTTGGGGGTCTGGGTGCTCACATTCATGCCTTGCAAGTTGTGTTACAGAACAAAGATAAGGCTGCTTCGCTCAAAACCCCAGGAGATGTTGGCCTCCACATCTTGCCTTGCTTTTGAAGTAACAGATGTAACCTATTTGTTGGATGCCCGGAGGGCGCAGGGAAAGGTCAGTGGTGAGAATGCAGCTGACGTACTTTAAAAGTGCATTAAAACAGCTCAATTTGTTAGATTTAAACTATGAGGAGCATGATGTTTGGAGGTGAGGGTGGGATTGCTTTTATAACCCCCCCTGAGCTTTGTGGCCCATTTTGTGGGGTGGAATTGGACGTTTGGGTGGGTTTGCATGCCTTTGTTTGGCCTGGCTATGAAATATTCACACTGTGGTTCGAGGGAACTGAGGTCCTGCAGGAGCTGCAGGATGTCCTCCTGTCTCTGAAACATGTGGGAGCGGGATGGAAGCTGCCTCATCTGACAGTGTCCTGATGTCAGAACTGTCACTAATTCTTCTGAAGGCAGCAAGAGATGGTGGTGCTGTGGGTGGGGTGGTCAGCGGTGGGGGTGAGGGTCCGAGGAGGCAGGGCTGCTGCTCAGCGCCTGTGGGTCTGCATGGAGCCTCTGAGTCATGAGCAGCTGAGGGAGCATCACCTCTGAACGGACAGGGCAGCACTGCAGCTCCTTGCTCTGGGATTCATTATGGTGCTACCAGCAGCGTGCAATGGGCAGGAGGGGCTGTACCCTCACTCTTCATTATGCTGAAAACCCTGGAACACTGCAAGTGCAGCATTTCCCATCCTGCTTCATCGGGGCAGACAGGTCAGGTCTCTCCGGTGGATGGATGGACGTGGTGCTCCATGATGAGTCAGTCTCAGCTGAGGGCTGTGGTCCAGCCATGACTCACCGGGCCAACGATGCAAATGTTTCAGAGAAACCAGGTGTGTGGATGGGAAGCTGGGTCCCTCCTGGGCAAGAGGTTGCCACGCTGAAGGTGCTTTTAGGGGGGTCTGCAGAGCCCCTGGGCCGATTGTGGGGTCCATCGCTGCCGTCGCTGGTGCCTCTGCACCCATCAAGGTCCCTCCTGCCCCGCGGGGAGCGTGGCCATGGCAGGCAGGGGATGCCCACACCCAGCTCCAGGGCTTATTTTAGGAGCAGCTGTGCACGGCATCGATGAACCTGCTGCCTCATTCAGCAGCCACGGAGGGAGCCGGGCTGGGCAGAGCGGGCACGGGGCAGGAGCTGCCTTAGGAAACAGGGTCTGCACCAAGCTGCCTGTCCCTCCTCTGAGCTGAATAATGCACACTTATTGTAAGTGTCCCTGTTCTAATTAGAGGTGCACTGACCTGCGTGACAGCAGCAAGTTGTCAAATGCCACCCACGGGCTGGTGAGCAGGATGAGTAATTTGCACCCCCACTGCCTCTGCCGCTTCGGTGATGGCGCTGGCGGCTGGAGAGGGAACCAGCTGGAGAGGGAGAGGGATCCTGCTGGCCAGCCTGAGCCTGAGCCCACCCTGAGGAGGATGAGGATGAGGAGGAAGGGCACTGCTCTCACCTGGTTTCTGTTGCTTGGGAAACCACTCCCTCTGCATCCTCTTCTTCAGTACAGGGGTACCAATGCCTCCCAAAATCAGGCAAGGTCATGATGGGGTATCTTAAAACCCAGCACAGGTGCAGGAAAGGCAGAGGAGAGGGGTGGAAATGTTCCTGAACATCTTGTGAGAACAAGTATCTAAAAATATTTGTGTTTTCACGTGCAGCATGAGAGACACAGACTTGTGGTCGTGTGGATGTGTGCTCCAGGCTGTAACCTGCTGGGGTCTGGAGGTGGAATTTTGACCCCATGGAAATAAGTGTTGAACTTCCACTGAGCTCCTGGGGCTGGGGTTTCACCTGGGGACCAGGAGGAGCTCTGGAGGGGCTCAGCCAGGCTCTGCCCCTCACCTGCCCTCTGCTCCCATATGGATCTATCAGCATGTCAGTACCTGGGGGATTTTAACTGATATATTCGTGAGGACAGATGCTCCAGGGGCTCTGGCTGAGGTGAGGAGAAGTCAGTGCCATGTGCTGGGGGATGTGATAAGGCTGGGGACACGGAGGACTCCCTGGCTGTGTTCTGTGTGCAGTGGATCTGGGTTGAGCAGAGCTGCCCTCCCCTGCAGTGCTGGGTGAGCAGTGTGCCTGCAGCCTGCCCAGCATCGCCCTGGGCACCGCGATGCCAGACCTGCATTCCCCATGGAACGGCCCAAAAGGGCTCTCTCCTGCTGCAGCAGAGCTGGGCAGCCTGGGGGACTCTGCTCGTGATTAGAGAAACCTGCTCTACCCGGAGAGAAACCCAAGCATTTTCACTAGAAATTCATTCTTTCCTTTTAATAAAAACGTAGAAAGTTTGAACACCTCTGGACAGCCCCGGCAGAACGGTCTGGGTCTGTGTGATTCATCTGGGCTTCCCTTGGAGCCTGCTCCCAGGGTGAGGCTTTTCTCCTTGCTGCCAAAGGAGAGACAGAACCATTCCAAAGGAGCTTGTCCAAAGGGGGTTGGTGTTTGGGGTGGGAGCCCGGCCATCTGCGCTCTCCAGTGAATCTTCACTGAGCACCGGCCGTGCTCCTCTCCAGCCCTGATCCCATCCCGGAGGGGCTGCAGGGGGGGGATGGAGGAGCACTCCCCCAGCCCCACAGCCTTGGCTCAGGAGGGGATGGAGAGGCTGTGACTGTACCCAGGGTCTGGCCTGGGTCCCACCCTGCAGGAGGTGGCCGTGACCTTGCTGGGCTGTGCACAGGGGACCTGTATGGGGCTGTCTCGATGCACCAGCAGCCCCTGTGCTCTGAGGGCAGCAGAACAGCCCTGTGTGGGGGGCTTGGGGAGTTATTTTCCAGCAAACTCATGATTTTATCCATTCTTTTATCCATATGAGCTTGAGGATGTTCTGGCTTTCTGTCTCCAGAGAGGAGGCAGTGTCTTTGCTTTAACTGTGCTGCAAGCCCTAAAGACAAAAATCTGCCAGTTTAGGCAATTTTTCTTTGCCTTTTCCTGGGAGATTCCCTCTGCTCCCTGGGGAATCAGATGGGGTTTTTTCAGTGTTCAGGTTTTCAAATGGGGAAAGTGGCTGTTCATTGTTCATGTGGGTCACACAGGTAACCCTCCAGCTGGCAGCAGCACATCCTTCCCTCTAAAACTGGGTCCAGATCCCAAGAACTGGCACTTTTTCATATTCCTAGGTGATGACATTAATCATTTGCTATTTTTATTCACTCTGTCAGAAATGGTTGGTAATTCCTTTTTGTTTCTCTTCCCTTCTTTGGGCTGCTTTCCAGACATTCTCAACCCCTTCTCCTTGGCTAGATGGGTCCTGTCTGCCCGCTTGAACTCCTTTCTGTGGTCATGGCTTAGAGTGAGCAGAAGATCACAGCCAACCTCTTCATTGACTTCTCTCTTCACTGTGCAAAAATCATCACTGTTTTTTAAATGGTGAGGCTGTTTGTGCCGTGCAGAGGAGCTGGGATTGCAGCTGCTCTTCCAGTCCATGAGGGACCGACAGTGTCTGGGGCAGCACCGTGTGAGTTGGCTGGAGGAACCAGTGTCCAACGTCACCATCTCTGTTGAGTCACTTCTAACATCGCTGTGATCTGACAGAAAGAGAAACATCTCTCTGAGCTAAAGATCTTCCCATCTTCTACTCTAGGACACTTAATTACCATGCAGCAACTACGTTTTATATTGCCATTACAAATAATTTAGCTACAACAATATGGCAGTTTAATTTGCCTTATTTATCTCAAGCCTTTTGCATGAGGGAGATAAATGCCTCAGCATGATTTCGTGTGGACACTTCGTCTCCTTTAATGTGGTTACAGGTAGAGGCTGCACAATACATCCCTGCATAAAAATTAATCTTGCAGGCAATTGGCCTGAATTAAACCACCCAGAGCAGCTGAACAGAACCTTGGCTGGCGGCGTGGCTGCAGCCCCTGCCAGTGTCCTGAAGTGGATTATTTCAAAGTGCCTTACCTTCCAGCAGAGATGAGGGAAGAAGGCACCATCCCCACGGGTCCGTGTCCGCGGAGCGCTGCTGAGCACATACTTTGCTGCTCCTTTCCTTTTTTAGTTTGGAAATGTCAGCACTTTCCGTTCCCATGGGAACGCCGTCTTCTCCATTGGTGCTCCCATGCAGCTGAAGATGCTGGGACTGGAGGGGCCGTGGTCTGTCTGGGAGCCTGTGCCGACCCCTCCTGGCTCCCAGCCCAGCACTGAGGGCTGGATGTGGCAGCCCCGGTCCTTGTCCTGCTCCTCCAACTGCCCTGGGCTTGCAGGGGCACAGCAAAAGCTGTAAGGGGCACAGGGGTCAGAAGCTGATGGGAAACTATTACGGGCCTGATTGCCAGCTCTCTTTGAAGCTCCTGGGGACCTCATGGGAGAGCACAGGATCTCCCCAGTACAGAGAGAAACATGGTGGGTACATAGGCACTGCCATGAAATGCCATGAAATGCCACAAAATGCCTGTCTGATGATGAAACTCAAGTTCTTAGAGTAAAAAACTGATTTTACAATTGTTACAAGTCTCCCCAGATGTCCTCAAACCATGCTGGGAGGATCCGTTCTCTCCTGAAGTCCTCGGTGAAGTGATGAAGTGTCAGTGATGCCCTGTGAGGCCCATCCCGTGGGTACTCCTAGGGCTTTGTGTTCTGGAATAGGTGGAGTTAATTCAATTCACCAAACCCAGGTGGAGGTTGATGGGTTTATGGGTGCCAAGGTGGGGCAGCAAGTGACCTCTCTTCATTGCTCAGTTTAAAACACTGCTCCTTAAAAGAGATCCTTTGAGAGCAGTAGGACGTGTGAAGGAAAGCTGCAGGCTGCTGGCAGGTACCATGGCAATGGGCTCTGTGAGGAGCTGTGCTGCTCTCCGGAGCTGCTCCTATCCACTGAACTGGTTTTCACTCCATGTTTGTGAGTGTTCCCACCCCTGAAGGACACCAACAGCCCTGAAGGACACCAACAGCCCTGAAGGACACCGACAGCCCTCCACACAGTGCTGACCCCTCGGGTTGGGATGGACCCAGATTGTGCCAGGCAGAGGGACTTGCTCTGCAGGTCTGTCTGTTCCCAGCACGCAGGTCAGGGGTGGTGGGAGCCAGGGGCAGGCGCCGTGCCAAGGCGCCAGCCTGAGGAGTGACACTGGGATCAGGGTCCCACCAGTGATGTGCTGAGATCGCACTCACATCCCACAGTTCCTGGCTGATGCCTGCACCCGTCTGCCCCCACAGCCCCATCCCAGCACCCTGCCCTTGCCCACAGACGTGCTGGGGAGTCACTGCTGCCTTCTCTTTGTCTCACTTAGCCTCTCAGCTCCCTTTATTTTGCACAAGACCTTTCTGATGGTCACGCTGTGCCACCTCACACCAGGGAGGTGCCATCAGCTGTGCTGGACCCTGCATCCTTACTCTCCAGTGGGCTGTACCCTTGCTCACTGCTTGGCAGGTGCACAAATACAACTTCAGCTTGTCAGAGCCACCCATGTGTCAGAGCAGAGAATGAGGAACTGCCTTGGTCCTGGTCCTCATGGCCATGCCTGCCCCTGCCTCCATCCTGGTCCTTGTGCCTTCCCCCTCCATGGCCCCAGACCATGGCCCACTGTGCCCTGTCCTCAGTGCCACCCGGGGTATGGAGGTGACATCCCTCCCTGCTCCCAGCACACGCTGCAGTGCCCGTGGTGGCAGCAGGACCAGGGTGATGCTGAGCTGTGCCAGCCATGGTGCTCAGCTGGCACCGTGTGCCCAGCACGGCTGTGCCACAGCCGGGGGCTTTCGGTGCTCCCCCTGCCTGGTGCAATGGAAGCTCTGGAAGCCAGGCTCTCCAAACAGGAAGGTTAATTGTTATTTGCTTTCAAAGCCTTTGTCTCATTTTTTATCTCCTCTCTCTTTCATCTTCCCCATCTGCTTTCTGAAGCACAGCATCCACCCAGGCTCTGTTCTCCAGGGTCCAAGCCAGCTCAGGAGGTGAGAATAAACAGAGCAGACCCACCTGAGGGCTGAGAAGGTCCCACGTGCAGGAACCCCCCATCCACTAAGACATGCTTCTGTAGCAATGGGTTTTAAGGGTGTGGAGAACCACCGAGCCCAGGTTCTCACGGTGACCTGGCCCTGCTGTGAACCCCATGTGCTTGGTCTCTCCTCTCAGCTTCTCTGCTTTGCCCCCATCCCTGCCTTTCAGTGTGAAATAGGACCTTTAACCATCAGTTGTTTCCCTTACCATAAAGATATTTATATCCCTTATTAAAGTCAACTCTCTGTATTCTTTATGAGTTAACCAGATGGAGCTCACAGAGTATTTTTGCCAGCCTCTCAGTGCTTTTACCCATTCTCTTCGGCACAGCCCTGCTCAGATCTCAAACACCAGACCTGAATGCTGATTCCCAGTGTTGGTCTAAACACCAGGGAATTCCATTTGCCATGTGCAAATTCACAGCCCCCTCTTCTCGCTGGTGGCTTTGCGGCCAGGGAGCACCCTGGACACTCCCAGTTGGTTGCTTTGCCCTCTGTGCTCTGCCAGGGCTTTCCAGGAGCAGCCTCTGCCACCCTCCCCCTGCCCCAGTGCCTGGGCATGGCCAGTGGACCCTGCCTTGCACTCACACGTCCAGTTTTACTCTCAGCCATATAAAACCCTCTCTGTTTGGATGAGCAGAGTGTTTGAGAGCACTGCGTGCCTCAGCTGCTCTTCCTTGTTAGTGCCTGTCCTGCCAGGCTGTTAATCACCCATATGTTTTATCAGCAGTGAGCTCACATTTGCTAACAATTTGCTGATTAGAGCAGTGACTCCCAGTCACTGGCAAAGCCCTCCAGAAGCCGTGCAGTGCTGTGGCCATGGCATGGCCCTGCCATCTGGCCAGTGCCCCCTCAGCCTACACCTCTGGATGATGCTCATCTTTACCAACCCCATATTACAGCCCATCTGCACAACTTCACTGAGTTGTGACCTTATCAAGGAATGAAAACATGCTTGTTTGACAGTCTGCTGTCTATGGAACTGTGTTGGCAACAATTACATTTCTGTCCCTTAATTCTGTCTCAATTTTTGCATCAGCTTTCCTGCCTAGAAACCTGCCAGTCTGCTTGGGTACCAGCACAGCACCAGCACTCTGCTCTCCTTTGGATCTTCTTTGGAAAAGTGTTTTCAAAATCAACAGCATTGGGTCATCCAGCTCTTTCCAGCTGCAGGTTGCTCCTGCCTGTGGCTATTTCCCATCTCCCCTGGTTGCCAGTAGCCTGGCAATGTGCTCATCACTCTGCTGGGGTCCAGGCACTGCCCTCTGCTCCTCAATGGGTGCAGAAGACAACGCTCCTTGCCCCAGCTGTGTGTGTGCCCAGGAACCTCCTGCCCTGCCCTTTCTCAGGAGCTGTGGTCCGACACATCGTCACCCGATTGCTCCCACAGACCCCCAGCTCTGCTGGCTCTTTCTCATCCTGCCCATTTGATGGCCTTTTATCTTTTAATCAATTCTGTCCATTTTATGACTCCGAACTGCCCAGCTCGTGTCTGCCTCCCCATTTGCCAGGTACTGGGGTTCTCATTTCCAAGCACAGACTCAGGACAAGAACAGAGTTTTGCTCAGAAATCCTTTGCTCTTGGTGGCAGGGCAGCAGCTGCCTGGGGAGCTCCTCTCCAAGGGTGCTGCCTTTCAGGCACGTTTTTCTATTTCTCCTCAGTCTCTTTGTTCCTAATTCAATTCATTAGAAAAGTCAGGTATATAAAAATATTACTACAGTGAATGTGCTCCATTGGTAAATGTGTTTGTATTTAATACCATGTTAACTACCACTGTGTAAATGTAATGCACCTTCATTTCTGTGAAGGTTTGGCTTAGTGCAGGTGATATTCTTACTGCAATTATAACAAACAAACTTCTGGGCTTCTGGCATTTTGGAGACCAGTTCCTACAGGTGCCAATTGCCTTCCTAAATATGCCTCCACCAGGGTTTTTTCTCCTTATGGGAACCACTTCTGTCTCCCATGCACAATACCTGCTCTGTCATCTCCCTTCTGCAGCTCAACACGATCTCCAGCACCCGGGCAGCATTTGGAAATCCACAGGGACAAGGGAATTTCATACTGACTCTAAATAAAAGGGTAACTTTACATAAAGCAAAAAAAATTCCAACAAAGGAGAGCAAAAACCCCAGGGTCGCCTGGAGTGGGAAGGGAGGTTCCGTTTGCTCCCCAGCACAGCAGTGCCCAGAGAACAGCCCTGCTGCAGCACCAGAGCTCTCCTCCCCGCGAGTGAATCCTCTGAAATGCATCGCTGTCCTCATCATTCATTAACCTGTGAAGAGGCTCCATTTCCTGGAGAAAAGGCCATTTACTGAAATGATGAGTGGACATCATCACTGCATTGATTTTCCAGGGTCTTATCAATAGGAACAGCACCAACGCAGGCTGTGGAGCAGCAGCCTGGCTTTGCCTCGCTGGCCTCTGGGCAGGCAGTGCGGTGGGCAGGGGGTGTGCAGGGGGTGGGATGAAGGCAGTGGGAATGCTGGCATCACCCACAGCCCCCACCTGCTCCCCAGCTCACCCAGCCCCAGGTTCACCAAAGACATTTGTGTCATCCAAATGCCACGATTGCTGAAGCTCGTCTCTAGGTCAGCGGTGTCTCAGTGCAGTCACTGCCTGGCCCCGAAGAGCCATCACAAATCTCTTTATCTCTTTCCACCCCAAACGTGCAGTAAATGCACAGGGCTCAGAGATGCAGGGGATTATCCCCTCCCCGCCAGCAGCCCGATGGCGTGTCTGCAAAAGCACAAATTATCTTTGCAGCTCTCTTGCATCTACAATTGCCCAAAAATCTGTATATGAAATGAAGATGATAAGCAGTAAGTATTCAACCCGGGCTGTTGAATTTTCAGATGTAGAAGCACCCCGGGAGTCCGTTTGCTTCAGACAACAGGGTTCTACTAGAAATATTCTGAAGATGGTAATTTTAAACATATTTAAGAGGAAAATAAAAGCAAGTTAGGAAAAGCAATGCCCATTGCCTGGAACACTCATGCTACAAATGCATTTTCTGCACACGGGGCCCCGGCACCGCTCGTTTCAGCAGAGATGTCTGGGGCTGTGTCGCTCCCTCCCCGCTCTTCCCTTGGCAAACATCATCTTTAAAGCCTCTCATATCTGCATGATGTGTTTCAGTTATGGAGCATCACTCATTCCTCCTTCCTTTGGAAAAACACTGAGCGCTGGTTCGCGGGATCGCACCGTCCTCCGCAGCTCCCGTTGGCATCGCGGCCGAGGATGAGACCCGCAGTTGTCATTCCACATTTATCCATGACTGGGCTGCAGGGCAGGCGTCCTCTTCCCACCAAGGCTCTGAAGATGAAAGGGGGAATCTCCAGCCCTGCTCCATGCAAAAGCCACAGAAATGCCCTCTCAGCCGAGGTGACATGGGTGGGACACCCCGCTGTCCCTGCCGCTCTCCCGTCCCGTGCCGAGGAACCGGGGTGGTTTCACCCCTATGGGGAGGCTGCTCGAGAGCCGAAGCGACAGCCTCCCCGCCTGCCACTGGCAGAAGCAGGCAGAGTTCAAAGCAGAAATGCCACGAATAGTTTAGATTAAATCAATGGGCTCAGGCTGCTCCAAGCAGCTCTGCCGGGGGCAGCTCACCGCCTGCTTCCTCCAGGAGAGAGATGTTCTGGGAGGGCTCCCTAGGGCTCGTGTCCTGCCATCCCCTCACAGAGGCTGGGAGCACGCTGGCATTAACACGGAGGGATGAGCCGTGTGTTTTTGCAGTGGGAAAGGCGCCAGCTTGGCTGCACCCAGCGCCCAGCCCGGCCGGGGGCAGCTCGGAGCGGGGCTGCAGCCTGCGGGCAGCGGTGGCAGCGGTGGCAGCAGCTGTGCTGCAGCTGCCTGGAAAAACACCGAGACCGGGCGATTTGTTATTTATCTTTTTTGCAATGGCTCAGCAAGTGTCTCACTATGGGGTGGTCTGTCTGATTAGGGTGAGAAGAATTTTACCTGATACCTGTCCCCCCCAAACCCTGCCCCTATCTCCCAGTGCCACCCTTGCTTGCTGACATCCCATTCCACCCCATCCCACTCCATCCCATCCCATCCCACACATCCCACCCCATCCTATCCCACCCCATCCCATCCCATCCCATCCCAGCTGGTGTGGTGGGAGGTGTCCTTGACCATGGCAGGGGGTGGCACTGGATGAGCTTTAAGGTCCCTTCCCACCCAAACCATTCTATGATTCCACGATTCTATGAAATCCAAGACCTCATGCCTGAAAATCAGGAGCCAGGGTGCAAAGCCTGAGCAAAACCGCCAGGGCTGCTTTGCCTGCTGTCTCATTCCTGACCCTCTCTGAGCACACTCTGGGCCATATGCCTCACATTTCCAAGCCTCCCTTTGCAATCAGGAGGGATAGAGCTTTTTTCTTTTTTTTGACAGAGACTGTGATTACTTCTTAGTCATGGAGAGCAAGAAGTGGGACTTTTGGGAAAATACCACTAAATATCATGAGAACCATAAAAGAGATCACAGGTGCTGGCCGTGATGCACAGCCATGGGACATGGCAGAATTCCCCTGGGGGGTTGGTGAGGACACACAACCCCAGTAACGTGTTTGTATGGACCCCCAGCTCACCGCAGAGTGCCCTGCAGAGGCACCCTTCCCTCTGCCTGTCACAACATTTATGGAAACAGTCTGTAAATAGATGTATAGAAATATTTTATATGGGTTTCTGGGCTGGATTCAGAACTATTCCCTATTTGTATTCCCTAAATGTAAACCAGAGCGTCTCTTGCTAGCGAAAAAACTGCCGAGGGCGTTTTTCAGCGCTCCCTCCGCGAGAACCCAAGGAGGCTGCGAGTTGTATTTGCACTTTTAAGGACTGGTGATGTAGAAGTCTGCCAAGCCAGTGACTCAGAAAGAGGAGAAAATCCTGCATGTCTCGTGGAGCCATCACAAGCACAGTGCCTCCAATCTGGAGTCTCTGCCGCGAGCGCACGGAGCGGAGCTGCTCCTGACATCCCTGTGATGAGCTCCGCAGGCAGGGGAAGAAGTCAAAGCAATTGTTTGCTGTAAATTGCCCACTGGAGCAGTCACACTTCACACTGTGTCTCCTCTTCACCAGCGCCTTCCTCCTCAAGGGGAGACACAGTGGTGCTGTGAGCGCAATGCCGAGAGCGGGGACTGAGCTCCCCACCACGTTGGGCTTGGCCATGAAGTGCTCCCTAAGGAACATGAAGAAATCCAGGGGTGAAGAGCCTAAAAGGGATCTTTAGGACCAAAAAAAGGCTGGAGACTTTGGTCCCACAGGGAACCTGGCAGAAGATACAGGCTCTGTCTCATGGAGGAAACCATTTCCCAGAAGACCCAAGCGCCACTGGATGCAACCAGCAGTGAAGGTGGCAGAGGCTCTTTGGTGACAAGTCACACTGCTCAGAACTGGGCTTGAGCAAGGTTCTCCCTGGACTATCCCTGGGACAGTGGTCCCAGAACACAGGGACCACCATCCCCACCATCATTGCCAAAGGTGACCTGCAGTGATGACCGGCACTGAACCCACCATACGTGGAGCTGCAGGAAGGAGCTCTGAGCTTCACCACTGCTCCTTGCCGGGCTCTTCCCAGCACCTTCCCCACCCTGCAGCTCAAGGAGGAGTGAGAAGATCTATGTGGCCAGGCACTGTGACCTGCCTAGCAGCACAGGCTCAGTAATTACTCCCTGAAATACCTGCCTGGAGCCAGGAATTGTGTGCTAGAACTGAAGGGGACCTCTGTCTAATGAGCCTGTCCCTGTATGTCAGCAGTAATTAATGTGCATCGCCCTCCTCCTAACAGGCTGAAATCTTATCCTCTGGTTATAATTGCAAATTATGGTTAAAATTTTAAATGCCTGGAAGTCAGGAAGCTGGATGCTGCAGCCTGTTCCCCCTTGGGTACGTGTGGGGCTGTTGCTGGGATGGTTCCAACCCCTCTTGTTTCACTCCTGGCCCTCGTACAGCTGATCTCCACCCTCTCCTCCCTCATTCCCTTTTGAGTCTCCTCCTTCCCTCACATTTCTTTGCCTCCTTCTTTTCTCTTCAGCTCAGCATGAAACACCCCCCAGGAGTGTGGTGGGAGATGATCATTCTTTGTGGCACATGAAGCCACCTCGGAGGACAGCAGCCCCATCCCATCAGCTGATGCTGCTAGACACAGCAGCAGGATATACAGAAATCATATCACATGCAAATACAGGTCAGCATGGCAGGGCACATCATCCTCCTTCCCCCTGTGCTGGGAGAAACCATGGGAGAAATCAAACTCAGAGGGTTTCTTGGTGGTAGGGCATGTCTCTTCCCCAGCTAGTCCCACCACCATCCTGCAGGAGCTGTGTCTGAGGGACATCACCTAATCCGAAATAGCTGGAACTTACCAAGTGCCAGAGGAGGTAACTCAGTCATTGGTCCAAATGTTTCCCATGGCCATCGGTGCTGAGCTGAGGATGAAAGATGTACAAACACCAGCCAAAGGGCTTCTGCACTCCAAGGATAACTGACGGTGGAACACTCCCTCCTCTGCATCCCCTGGGAAAATCTCCCCTCTGTACCCCGCATGCAGCTCTGAAACACTGCCCTAAAGCCAGGGATGGGTCCCTCCTTGGCCACCAGAGTGTTTATAACTATTCATTATTGTGGGGAAATAGTGTCTGAAGGATAGACAAGCATTTATCCCAGATTCAGCCCAGGGAAGGGTAAGGAGATCCGTGGTGTGCTGGCAGCAGTAGCCAGATGAGCCTCCTTTGCCAGGGGGTTAAATTCTCTCTTCCAAAATTTTTCATCAACAAAAGTAACTAAAGGACAACAGAGAATTTGGTCTTTGGTTTCTACCTCTTCTCAGCGTAGAGAAAGCTGAGAGCAAGTGTGAGCTGGGGAATCAATGCCGGCTTCACACTGCAGAGCCCAGGAGAGCAGAGCTCTGATTTGGAAGTCTAATGCTGACGCTGACAGCGCTGTTGACCGTTTAAATTATGGGCAAACCCTGTGAGCTGCACCCCGCTTTGACATCTCATTTGGATGGCGCTGGGCTCGTGGTGGAGCTCAGATGATAGGAACTGTTGTTTTTCTATAATTTCAGATTCAGGTGCCTGCTGAACAGCAAAGCAGAGCTGACAGCCTTGGCTGCTGGCTCGGGATGAGGAGAATGCAGAAAGTACCCACACAGACCAGGCTGTGGGTAACCAAGGGATGTCAGTTAAAGCAGAGGTTGGTATTCTGGTCATCCTGAGCACAAGAAACAGTTATTCCTTACAACCACTGCCATGATTTAAGGATGAGCTGTGCCGATCAGAGTGTGGCTGCTGGCTGGGTCAAGGTCTCCAGCCAAAGCCCAGAGCCCCGGAGCGGGCATCCCCTGGCTCCCTGGATCATGGGTGATAAATAGCTAATGCATGACATCATCTATTGAAATACCTGAGGCATGTAAAGAGCAATGCATTACTTTTGAATTTAGTTATCACATCTTTGTTTCTTTTAATGTTAAACATCAAGACAGCTGAGGAGTGCCCAAACACCCCCCGAGCACGCCTGCATCTATTGCTGCCCCATCCATCACTGCCCCTCAGCAGGGCTCCCCACGCACGGCTCTGCAAACACTTCCCCTGCTGTCTGCTGCATGCTTGGCGAGGTTTTTAATGCAAGTGCTGTCCTCAGGATGGGGGTTCACGCTGCCCTCATGGGGAGCGTTCTGCTCTGCTCTGCTGACAGCAGAGACACCGTGTTCGGTGCTCCCAGGGCTCCGTCTCGCAGTGAAATACAACCTATGGGAAAACAAACATAGCTGTGAATTAAATATACAATTGGAAAGATGCTTTTTGCATTTTTGAGCTCAAAACTGCCAGCAACGGAGAATCTAAATACAGAGAATTTGTAGGATTTACTGTGTTAATTATTAAAAGGGGGGAAAAAAAGACATTACTCATCAAAAGTGTGTTCTTGTCGATCAAAGCTGGGAACAGAGAGCATTTTTATAAAGGCATCTCCCAGCCTTTGATACACTCCATGGAAACCTTTCCAGGTAGTTTGTGAAAAGTGTGGAGCTGCCCTCAGATGTCTGATCCAGCAACGTCCCCTGCTCCGAGCGGGAGGCAGTGGTGGGGGAGGGACTCAGGGGGCTCCTGCACTGCCTTGGTGAGGGGCTTCAAAAAAACCCACAGTAACTGCTGAAAACTGGAACCTCAGCAGAACTGTTCACTTGGTCGAGGGACAAAGTCAAGAGGCGAGTGGTGGCATGGGTGAGAGGCTCCCTGGCAGAGCGGGGCTGCTGTGCCATGAATGCTCTCTTCATTAAGCCGCTCAGCTGGCTCAGAAGCTTCTGTTCCTGATGAAAGCAGCACCTGCTAATGCTGAGGATCCCATTCTTCATTAACAGTTCAGCTGGTTCAGAAGGGGAGCTCTGAGGCAGATGAACAATTTATGCGAGTAGGATCCATGACAAAGTAGCAGCTCCTTTAGTGAATACAAGCATCTTTGTAAAAGTGCCCAGATGGTTCAGGAGCGAGCCCCATGCTTTGTGAAAAGCACTGTTGTTGTTCTGGGCTCTGCATCACGCCTCCTGACAACGTGCCGGGCACGGCCCCTCTTCCCGGGGAGCTGCAGGATCCAGGCTCCAGACAGACATCCCATGGAATAACGGGAATAACGTCCTGTCTAAGGTGTCACCCCCAGTCCCTGTCCCACTGCTGCAGCACCACTGCCTGCAGCATCCCCTTCCCACTCTGGCATCTGTATTAATTGGACATTTAGATTAATTGCCTACTGGATACTGAGATAACCGAGCCTGGTCCTGCTCCGTGGTCCCTCCAGGAGCACAGCCATTGTGGGGACGCATCCAGCCGGACAGGCAGAGCCAGCGGGGACAGGGAGACAGGGGCTGGGGAAGACTCATCCCTTGTCACCCATCACGGGGACCACTCCTGAACTGTGTGGTCCCACAGAAAAGCACCTGGGTCCCAGCCCTACATGCCAGAACACGGGCTCCCCGCAGTGAGGATGGTGTGTCAGGGGTACAAGAGCCTGGAGAGCCATCTTGGAGCAGTTTTCCTTTGGAGTGGCACTGGGAAGTGCTGGGTTGGGTGGTGAGGAGCAGAAGGGGACACTGCCCTGCAGCCAGAGGGGTCTGGGAGGGTTGTTGGGAAGGGAGCCTATGCTGCCTGGGGAAAAGCAAGGAACATGTACACTGTGTTTCTGGCTGGGAAGGCAGGGAATGGGCAAAGTTGGAGCAGAGATGATGCAGGGACCAGTGAGCTGCACAGTTGGAGTCTGAGGCTGGGGCTCATGAAGGGAGAACGGGAGCTGTGCTGCAGCTTGTGCCTGCAGCTGGAGGGGAGGAAGGAGAGTCCCCAGGCGGAGAGGAGCTGAGTCAGGAAGGCGCAGCGGGGACAGGGCCCGTGGTGCAGTGGGATGGAGCAGAGGCAGCTCAACACAGCCCCTCGCTGTGGCCGGCTTGGGGCGGCCGTTTGCCAGCGTGTGCAGAGCTGGGGTGGTGGTGGGAGCACTGCTGAACCCTGCAGTGGGGACCTTCCCTTGTGCAGGGGTGGCCACGGCGCAGTGTGACACCCAGGCAGGGAGCAGGCAGGGCAGGAGGCAGGGCAGGAGGCAGAGATGTGCAGCGCTGCCGGCTCTGCTCCCCCCCTGCTCACTGCTGACACTGCCGCCGGGTATTTCACTCCTCCGGAGCAGCAGCAACTGCACGGGAGCAAACACTGCTCACTTTTAGAGTCCATTTTGTCTGATAACCAGAGATTTAAAAGTTTCCTTCCACAGTGAATGCACACAAAGAGGGATGCTCGTGCCCTGGGGACCACTTCAGCATTTGGGCTGGGATCCCCTCTGCTCAGCCGACCAGGATAGCTGTCCGGTCCCCCCCCCCCCNCCAGTCTGGCTCTGGCGAGAGCCGGGCTTGGGCTGGGGCTTCGGCAGCGATTTGCAGGCCTGCCGGGTCGGGCGGCTTCACCTCCATCCCCCTCTTTTAATGGAATGGGAAAGGCAGCGAGGATACCCCCGGCCCCACCGAGCCTGCTCGGCACCACTTGTGACACAACCGCAGAACCACGGCCCCGTTTGGATCCTCCGGTCCAGCCGTTAACCCGGCACTGCCACGGCCATCACTGCCGCACGGCCCCCGCCACCGGGGGCTGCCCCAGCGCCCAGCCCCAGCGCCCCCCCCGGTGCGGGGCAGCCCCTCCGTGCGCTGCGGGGAGCGCGGGGCAGAAGTTGCGGGCGGGAGGTGAGGA
>VZRW01001462.1:154015-177226 GCA_013398125.1 Aegotheles bennettii
AGCGCGCAGCTGCCGCCCCCGGTGTGCGGGGCAGGACCCGCACCCGGACCGGGACCCGCACCCGGACCCGGACTCGACTCCCCCAGCCCGGTCGCTGCCGGGGACGGCGCGGGGCCATCGCTCAGCGCCCGCAGCCCCCGGGATGTGGTTCCCTAAAAACTACCGAGCCCCGCTCCGCGTCCCCGCTGGTGCGGGAACGGGACCTTGGGACTGGGGGCTGAGCGGAGCATCCCCGGCTCCGGCTGCTTCCACTCCTCGCTCCCACAGTGACCACCTCTGCCAGGGAGCTCGCCGGGAACCTGCGCGCTGGGCACCTCTCCCTGCCGGCACCGGCTGCCTGCAGCCCCGGCCCTGGGCAGGGGCAATCCAGGGCACAGTTTGGAGTAGAGGTGACTCAACACGTAAATAGCAGCAGCTCCCACCCTCCAGCCTCCGCTGGGTCTCCCCAGTTCTCCCCAGCCTGCAGCGCCGAGGAGGAGGGAGCATCTCCTCACGGCCAGGTGGAAACATGCTCTAAATGGTGATGTTAAAGAACGGTTACCGGGGGATGCTGCAGGCATGGGAGGCACCATCGGGTTTGCTTAAATCGTCTAAAATAGATAAATACGGTGTTTTGTGCAAAAAACGGCTGAAGAATGCTAATGTGGCTCCCTCCTCCCTCGCCTCCCCCACCTGGGTTGTAAAGTGTGACCCAGTAAACAACTATACCGGCAACCCAGTTCATTTTGCATGGGCAAAACTAATTCATTTCTCAGAGGTCGTTTTTAACACGAATTAAAGGGAAGACTGTGGTTCAGGAGAGCAAGTGTAGGCAGTGCAGTTTAGAAAAATCTGGATTTTCCGTCCTTAAGATAATTTAGCAAGGTGGTGTCATTTTGCATGTCTTTCTTTTTCCTTTTTAAGAGAAAATACTACTTGATCACGTATCCCCGTGGCTTGTTCTCTGTTCAGCATAGCAAACAGTGAGTCCTGGTGTTTAGTATGCGTGACCTGAGATGCAGAGAATTACCTCTCATTGCCCTCACAATCAAGGTTACCCCACTTAAATATTTGTTTTCTGCCACTTTCCTGCTACCTTAGGAGCAAAGTATTTATAGCCCATGCAAAATTAAAGCGTACATAGCAGGAATGGGTAATGTCTGGCAAGTGAGAAAAGCCCTCACCGTGCAGGCTGGTGAATGAGTTTTGAAGGTCATTCCCTCACGAGTGCAGATATTTCACGTCTTGCCGAGATCCGTAGTGTTTCCTCACTCAGGCTGTCCCTACGCCTCTTGTTTCTAATTTATGTATTTCTATTTTTACTTAAATATGGGGAAAGGGGTGCAAAGTGTGAGCCGTGGGTTTCAGACGCAGTGCTGCCTGTCGTGGTGCGGAGCTGGGCAGCGAAGCCGCTCACTGGAACTTTGTGCCGGGGGGTTCTGCTGCTGTGCCCGTGTGCTGGTGCTGCTCATCCCGCTGGCTGTGGGGATGTGGATGGGCTTTAAACCCCCCCGACTTGTGGCCCTTCTGACGTGTCCTCTGGCATCTCTGTGCCTGGAGAAGAGAAAGAAGCACCCAGAGGCAGTGCTGACTTTAAGAGGTCTTATTTATGTTTCAGATAATGGCACTGGTGTTAAACCTGGCAATAAAATCAACCTCTGGCTGTGCTTGATGTAGGTGTGAGTAGGGATTAGGTGCTGAATAACACCTGAATAACACCTGGTTCTAAGTAAAGCCTTTTGTATTTGATGATCCCAGGTTGACTTTGGTAATATTCCCATGTTGAACGAATGGTTCATTGTCTGAGCTTGGATGAATCCTTCCTCTCCTTTGCCCTAATTTTCATTCCTGAGCAGCCCAACCAAGGAGGTGGAGGAGCCTGGGGAGCTCTTCCGCATGTCCCCCAGTGGTGGTGGGCAGAGGGTCGGGGCAGCTGGGGCAGCACCTCCATAAGCGGTTTTGGTGCTGGGGTTTTTTTGTCTATTCCAGTAGTTTGCTGGTTTGGGGAAGACATCATCCCAGCATCCATCTCCGGTGGGCTTGGGGGATGCTCTGTGTCTGCTGGTGAGCAGGGCTGTGGGTCTCACCGCTGGCCGGGACTCGGGGGCTCTGGCAGCTGCCTGAACGTGACAGTGTTGGGCTTTCTGCTGTTCTAATAATTCTGCGAGCCATGGGGGCACCTGTTAAAGCAATCAGGGCTGTAGTTTGCAGTGTGGGGACCATCAGAGCCTGTTAACGCTCTGTCCCTTGGCATTGTGCTGGCTGCACCCATGGGTGCCGGGGACCCCTCTCCCAGGGGGAGCCTCTGCCCCGAGACACGTCCCGATGGAGCAGCTTGGCTGGCAGAGAGGGGCAGCCATTCCCGAAGGTTTTTTGTCCATCCCCACGGCGAGGCTCTGCTCTAGCAGTGTGTTTAATCCCCATTTCCCAGCTCGTGCTGCGTGTCCCCACACACGGCCGTGCACAGCGAGGCGGCCGTGCGGCCCCCGCCGGGATAAAGCAAGCTTTGAGAGCTCCCAGCAACGCTCCCGTGCTGCGGTTTGGCTGTGACTGAGCTGCTTGTCTGAGGAAATGTTTGAAATTCTTCACCGTGGTGTCAGTGGTGGTGTAAAAGGCTTGAAATAATTAATGATTTGCCATTGCTCGATGCATCAAGCATTTTCCCGAGGAGACAGTGGCATTTTGTTTCAAACCTCAGTAGTACTACAAGGACTTGGAGACGTGAGAAAATCAATGTAAAACTGCAGTTTCTGAGGTTCAGAACGTGAGAACTTTCCTGGGTAGGATGGGGAATAGATGGCAATGAGCTCTTGTCTCTGTTCTTGGACAAACCCCGCGTTCTCCACGCGAAGCACAAAGTTCATTAGGAGGCCTGACAGGATCATTAATAACAGGCACTCAGCACAAAGGGGGACCTTGGGGTTTGCAGCACTGGCTGCTGTGAAGGTTATCCGTTCGTTAGCTTCTTCTCTTCGGTGAGTTCCCAGTGCTGTTGCTGGGAAGTGGGTTAGCAGGCGGCTGCCTCCACACGGGGTCCCTGGGCTGGGTCCTGGACACGGGAGATGTTTCTGCACCGGGGCTGCTCCCCGCTGCGGGAATGCAGGAACCACGCGGCTCCCAGTGAGAAGTTGGTGTCTGCTCCCGGAGCCTTCCCCCCTCCTCCTCCTGTGCCTGGCCCTGGGATGCAGGGACAGGGACTGATGCCAGACCTGCTGTCACACACACAGAGTAAGAGATGGACTTTGGGTCCCCGGCTGCAGGTCGGGCTCTTGGAGCACCCCCTGCTCTCGCCATCGGCACCCGCCAGGCTCCGGCAGAGCCACGGCAGCACCACCAGTGCCCGGTGGTGGTGAGGAGAAGCCCTGGCCCTGAAGTGGTCCATCAGGAAGGCCTCTGGGCTGCAGCGGATGCAGAATCCCACCCCTCCCGGAGCCAGAGGTGGGGACAGCAGTGCCGCAGGTTCCTTTGGCTGGGTCACTGACGGCTGCTCAAAGGAATGTTTTCATTTGTGGCACTGGGAATGTCTTTGCAACAGGAACCCATCGTTCTCCCTCAGCTGTACCTCAGCATCCCTCTTTCCCTGCTTCAACACTACAGACGCACGGATGGGGAGCTCAGAAGAAAACTGCCTGAAATGCTCAGTAAGTTTGGAAGACACAGGAACAGCTGAAGCTGAGAGTTCCTTGGGTTTCATCTCCTTTTCCCTTTTAATTTCCAAGTATAAGATTTTAAATACAGAGGATACAAAAGGCAGCTGAGGAAGACATCCACTGAACATCCACTGAAAAACAGTGACATATTTACTCACCTTTGAATGGGAGGCAGCAACACGAGTTGTTATGGAGACCTGATGAAAATATTTCCAGTGCTGCTGTTTCCTCACCGGCTGAAATGTCAATTTTCTGTTAACTTCTCATACCTGTTTGACAATGGTACCTGCTGCGAAGCTGCCAGCTATCCCCCTCCTGGGAGCCAGTTTCCTGAAAGAACTACTCTGGTTATCACTTTCCCCCAGAAGATGTTGAAGACAAATATAGATATAGATGCACACGCACATGCGCACAGAGCGCTGGTGTGGGGAGGCAGGTACGGGAGCATCAGGAGAGGAGAAGTCTTCTGCTTCTGTCATGTAAAATTGAGGTAATGCACAGTAGGAGGCTTTTTTTAAGGTGTCTGGGGAATACTGAAAGTGCCTTGAGCAGCCCACTTATTTTTAATCTTTGACTCACTCATCAGGAGCTCACGGGGGTTGTGTCTGTGGGAATGACGTCCGTGGCCACGTCCCAGCAAAGCCGAGGCTCTCACCATGCTTTGGTTTGCCCCGTGCAAGGCAGGAGGCACCACAAGTGTCCGTGAGCCCTCTCTGTTGGTACATGGATCTGTTTTCTAGCTGAAACCTTGGAGGTTGGCTTCTCCTGGAAGCCGTGTGTGAAGATGGGCAATGACTGCAGCGAGCAAGGCCCTCGCTGAGATGCCCTCAGTGGTAGTGGGAAGGTCCTGGTGGAGATGCCATTGGCCTGTGGAAGCTGCTCCACAGCTCATGGAGGGTGGGTGTCCTCTCTGAGGTGTGCAGAGCGTGAGGGTGGGTTCCTCACCATGGGTGGGGGCACTGGGAATGGCCTCTGCTGCACAGTGTGAGGTGAATTTGGGTGTCCATGGACAGTGGAGTCCTTGGTGGCTTGGGGGGCAGCTGCTTCACAGCACTCAGTCCTACAGGTTTGAAGATGGTTTGTGCTCATCTCTGTCTGGCACCATGTGAGGTGGGACAGACCAAACCTTGTGGTACCCTCAGCACTTCAACCTTCTGGGGGAGTTGTAGGAATGTCCCATACCCCATGGGGAGCACAGGGTGGGAACGGCAGTGTGGGGCAAACCCTCCGAAATCCCACGCTCCTGGCTCGGGAGCAGCCGGGGCAGTGTGGCACTGCTGTCACTCGTTGGAAAGACAGGACGTGGCTGGAGAGGGCTGGGGAGAAGGCAGGGATTCACCATGCAAGAAGTGCTGTGCTTTATTGGCCATCAGTTTGGTCAGGAATAGACAATACCTCCTTAGCACAGGGGTCAGACTTGGTGCTGCTGCAGAAAGCACTGAACGGTGCTGCTGTCATCAACCACTTGTTTGTGGTCAAAAAACCCAATTATGGTTTGGTTACAGAAAGCTTTGGAGTTGCTTCTGCAAATAAGGTGCTTTCAGGTCAAATTATTTCCTTTGAATATTTTCCCGAGTAAATTATCACAGCAGTGTGAGAGCAATTTCATATTGATGATCTGGAGCTGCCTGCGAGGCTGATGGATCCTTGGTGTCTGCAGAGTGGCTCTTGCTGGCGAGGGGGAGGTGGGGAGCAGCATGGTGTATCATGTGTGTGTCTGTGAGCCTCGGTCTGTCCTGCAGGGCTGGGGAGCCATTGCAAAGGATGGGGCTAAGTCCCCTCTCGTGGCAGGATTTGTAGACAGTTATTTTGGTTTTGAGTCCTACCAGCCCCTTAGAAGCTTCAGAACTCAGGACAATGTGTCCTGACTTCTTCCTCCATTGGCCACCTCTCGTGGATTGTCCCCTGTGTCCCCAGCACGGTTACAGCCATGGTGGCTCTTGGTGACTTTCTAAAACCTGCTCAGATTCCTGTGGCACCTTCACCATCCCAGCAGACGTTTTTGCTTGAGCTCCCTCATGCCAGCAGAGCTCTGCCAGCTGCTGCCTGAACCCAGGAGAAGGGCAAAGCCACCATCTTCAGTCACGGCAGAAAGGAATTAATATGTTGAAGGTTTCTTGGGGCTTTCACCTAAGCACAGCAACATCTGGGAATCACAGAACGGTTGGGGTTGGAAGGGACCTTTCCATCTAGTCCTGCAGTGAGCAGGGACATCTCCAACTACATCAGGTTGCTCAGGGCTCCATCCATCTGAACCAACCCTGATTTTGCACGAGGTGCTGTTAGCTGGTGCAGACTGGTTTGAGTGTGTTCCTGACAACTGGATGACTGACCTGCCCAGGGCAAACCACTGGTGGAGGCAGGGCTGGAGCAAAGGGCGCCTTGCTCAGAGCACCAGGGCAAAGGAGGAGATGGGAAAGAAATGGAGTGCGTTTTCAGAAGGGGCTGAAGAAGTGAGAAGACCCCGTGCACATGAGCCAGGGTGTCGGAATTGGGGTTTATTTGGTCAGATGTCCTTGCAGAGCCACGTCAGGAGCTGCGGGGCTGGGTGGGACGGTGCCAGTTCCACCCAATCCATGTGTGGAGCAGAGCCCCGGGATCATCGAGCTGCTCCCAGGACCAGCTTTGTGCTTCCATCAGTGGGTGTCCCCAGCTCTCCTTGTGGAACCCAGATGGCTCTGCTCTCCCAAACCATTCAGTCTTCTGGCCAGGAAAGCTGCAGTGATGTTGGTGGGGATGGGAACGGCTCCTCTGCAGGCAAGGGAAGGGCTGGAGAGCCTGCGTGGGTCTACAGGGTGTGCATGTGGCCATGCCAAGGCTAGGGAATCCCTCCTGGAGAGGCACGAGTGTTCCTGGGCTCAGAGCCGGGCGCCGACTGCACCCTGGTTGGTTTAAAGTAATAATTTTAACGTGTTTTCTGTAGGATTCAGGGCTGGGAACTGCCCCCTGCTCCCGGCCGGGCCATGGGCTCACTGGGACCCGTGTTCTCTCCCATGGAGAGTCAGCTCCCCACCGACCCAGCATCTCCTGCCAGGCTGGCAGGGCTCAGTCTTTCATGTCTGGCAGCAATGATAGAAACCTGCACTCCTGAGGGTGGGGGGAAATCTTTGGCTGGGTCTGGATGTCGCAGGAAGGAGTGAAATCAGGTGGAGCTGCACTGGCCAGGGACGGGGTCCCACCGGCCAGACGAGGCACTTTGTAAGTGATAATTAACCAAAGCTTTGTGGCATTGTATCTGCGGGGCCAGGGAGACCTCGGCTGGTTACTGCTGGATGGCAAAACTCGATCAATGCTGCAGCTGGAAATAGAATATTCCGCTGCACAATGTCCGTTGCCAAAGATTTTAATTATCGTGGCGTGTCTGTCACATGGATGGGGTTTTTCTCGTTTTCAGGGGTTTATAACAGGGCTGTTCCAGATCATATTGGCTTTCAGCTTGGCACATAAGCTGGGATCCCAAAGGAAACACCCATCTAGCTGCCAGTAGGAAATTTTTCTTTAATAAAAAAATTACGAAAATTGATTAAACCATTCTGGAGCCAGAGGGAGACCTCAGGACTATATAGATTAGGTGGTTTATAGCGATTGTAACTATACATTATCTATATACTGAACTCATAGAATGGGACAGTGTACTGGAACTGAAAAAAAAAGCCAGAATCTGATATAGTTATGTTTGAAAAATAGAGAAGAAACATGCTGAGCAGGTACTTTGGTGAATCGATTGAATTCTCGTTAGCGTTGCACTATATAACATGCTGACTAATATTTCTGGCTTGCAAACAACAATGGCTTTCCAAGGTAATGAGAACAGCTTGTCTTTGGGATCTGGACCTGGAGCTCCCAGCGCTCTGGGGGGTGGAGGAGACAAAGCACGAGGGCACTGGAAAAGGCAGCAGTGAGGAGAGGGCTGGGACTGGGGCCGACGGCAAGCCAGGAGCTGGGCAGTGGGGGTGTGATGGGTGTTGGTGAATGTCCCCTCGTGCCAGGCTGTCCTTGTCCCCTCGTACAGGGTCCCCCTGACCCCCACACCTGAGCCTGGGCTCCTGCAGCGCTGCAATGGGACCCCTGGCCAGAGGCTGCTCTCTTGGACCACGCTCCTGCCTACATCCCCGTATTCCTGGGCTGTTCCTCACTATTAAGGTCCTTATTCTGATCCAGAATGGACTTTTGTGTCTTGGCTCAGGTCCGTGTTACTGCAGTCCTTCCTTTCTTCCACGTGCCCTGATTACCTGTATGTTCAGAGTTTTGCACCACTCTTGTTTCCGTGTTGATATCAAAGCCCAGACCTGCAGGAGATGATGCCCCAGCCTGTCACTGTGTCTTGGAAGCATCTCCTTGAGCCCACCGAAGGGCTTTAACCAGTTGTGACTTTGCTTTCTGATAATGGATTTCTTCGTCTGGGGTTTTGGAGTAAAGCTGAGGGTCCTGGGGCAGCTGGAGAGGACTGGCAGTGCCTGGCAGTGCCTTCTGCCCTGCTGTGCTTCCCCAGGGGTGCGGGCTGGCCTCATGGCTCCTTACGGTGCTTGGATGTAGTTGGGTGCCGTGTCCTGCCGGTGTCCTGGGGCTGCTGGGGGGGAATTGCACTCAGGGGCAGCAGCACAGTCCATGTGCCCCGGGCTCAGCCGTTCCAGGTCCTCCACTGCTCATCCCTGGTCACAGCTGCCCGCAGCCAAAGAGCTTCCCCAAGTGCAGGGGTGCTGGTGTTCCCTGCCCAAGCCAGCACCAGTGCTGGACCTTCCCTGGAACAATGAGGCTGGTCCTTGAACCAGCCCTGCCACACATCTCCTGTTCCCTGGGTTTGGCTGCTTGTCCCTGTCCCTGCGGGGCAGTGCCATCTCCAGCCAGCCAGGGCTTGACACAGGGCTGGGCAGCACTTGGTGGTCGTGGTGCCCTGGGATAAACGTGAGGATGGGGCGGGGCTCAGGCTGGGCTGTGATTTTACACTCTGGGGTTTCCATGAGATGGGGATAAGAGTCAAAAGCAGCCCAGGATGGCTTCTGTGCCAGCTTCTGCGTGGGACTCGGGACACCATAAATCAGCCTGAAGGAGTGACTGCACGCTGACCCCCAGCCACCGCCTCGCTGGTGGATTTTGCTTTGTTCCACGGATCTCCATGGAGAGAGGAGAAGTCAACGTGGCCGTGCAGCTGGATGGGCTGGGGATTGCCATGGGAACGGAGGAGCAGGGGACAATGCCATTGCCTGGGAGGTGCCCTCATCCCCGCTCCTGCCTTGGGGACATCGTGCTGGAGCTTCACGTCCCTGGCAGTGCTCGCATGGAGCCGTGACCCTGTGGTGTCAGTCCAGACCCAGCCGTGTCCCAGCTGCTGGGCCGTGGGGACTCCAGCTGTGTGACAGGAACGGATGAAGCTGGCAAAGTGTGGAAGGCAGCAGAGAAATCAATGAACCCCTTTGCAGTCCCTCGTGTGCAGCCCTGGGCAGGACCTGCCGTGGTGCTGGCAGAGCCCCACGATGTGCTGGTGCTCTGCTGCCTCTCGCTGAGCGTGAACTCGCCAGTGGTGGGTACAGCAGCACGGAGACCATCAGCTCCTGTCTGTGTCCTGCAGTGTGGGATTGTCCTGCAGGGCCCGTGGAGCCTGCTGGGCTGGCAGACTCTTGTCTGGTGCCATCAGTCAGTTTATGAACCCTGTCCTGCTCTGCTCCACGCGGGCTCAGCAGGACCTGCGGGGCTGCTGCCTCCTCCCGGGGCTGTTACAGCAGCAGCTGAGCTCGGGGGGGGGGGTGCTGCAGTGATGGGTAACCAAACCCACAATTGGGTGGGTCTCTTGGTGGAGGGGAGGTCGATGAGGGCACTGGGGCATCCAGGGGCTGAGGGTGGGCAGGGGTGGTGCCATGTTCCTTACATGGCATCTCCCTCACCACCTCCCCACGGCCCTCCCTGCCAGCCCGAGCCGGGGACTCCGCTGGCACCGAGGTGCTTTTCCTGGTGTGTGGGTACTGGTGATGCTGTGGTGTGCAGTGGGGAGGTGGTTGCACGTGCACTGCACTGATGGTTGATGATGGTTGATGCTGGGTCTGATGGTTTAAGAGGCTGGCTGATTCCTGCCCCCAGTTCCCCGGGTGCTGGCTCTGCTGGTGGCACCCATGGGGCTGGTGTAGCTGGGTGGTTTTCATACCTGTGGCTACAATCTTTAGTTCCTCTGGCATCCTAGGATGGTTGTAGAAGGTCGGGTTCTCTGTGGCCAGACCTTAGCAGGGCGGGCTGTGCCAGGACACCCTCCATGGCAAGGGTTGTTCTGGCTAAACCAGGTGTCCCTCTAGTGGTGCCTGGGGAAAAGCTGCAGGGCAGGGGTGGGGGGGACATGGCTGGGACCAAACTCCCAATGTCTGGGGGACCTGAGCAAGGTGTGGGCACAGGGACCGATGCTCTGTGCTTGTCAGCATACGGGATGTGCAGATCCTGTGCCTGATGGATGCTCCAGGGTGCCTGTTCCAGGGGGATGAATGTCTTTTTGGCTCTGGCCAGACCCAACCCAAATGGTGCCTGATGACCATGACAGCTTCTCTGCAAGGATGGGATTCTCTGAGATCTGGGACAGCTTCCTGGGCAAACTTCTGCTGGTGGCACTGGCACATCGGTGTTGCTGAAGGAGCTGTGCCATTCCCTTTCCTGGTACCTTCTCCATGGCAGAGGAAATCTGGTGCTGTTTTGCTGTTGTGTTCTTCCAGGTGAGCAACCTGGCGTGAAGTGACACGGAGCAAGCACGAAGAGGGCGAGTGCTTATGGCATGCTGTCTGCTAGGTGTGTTTGGGAAATAAAGTCACTGATAAACTACAGAAGCTGAAGGAGACCATTTTGGATACACTTGGTTCTTCTGGAAGTGCTACAATTATCCTGGCCTTCATTTAGGGTGTCAAACACAGTGGTAGCACCGGGGTGACAATAGGATGCTCTTGCCTGGATGGCATCGCTGCCGAGGAGAGGGCTGAGAGCACCAGTGGAGCTTGGAGCGGGGTTGGCAGCAGATTCACTCAGGCCTTTCAAATATTTATGGCGCTGTAATCCACCCACATTTTAAACATATTTCACCTCATCCCAGCCTGCTGCTCCTGTATCTGTCGTTGCTCGTGCAGTGGCACCGCAGGATGCGGCTGTACGGCCGCGGGAGGCAGCTGCAGGTGCTGTGCATCACGTGGAGGTTTTTATAGCTGAGGTTTAGAAAGGAGCCATAAATTCTGTTCCTGGAGAGCTCGTCGTGGTGCAGGGGGGCTTTGGTGCTTGCAGGGGTGACTGACAGCTCATGCAGCAGATGGGATGGGGGGTGTGGGATGCGGGATGGGTGCTGGTGCTGGCTGGGTCAGGAGGGTTTGGCTGCAGGGCTCATCCCAGCACGCCCAGCTGCCCCCTGTGCCACCCCTGGCCCTCCCTCACCTGCAGGGAAGTGAAGCAGCCCAAGGAGAAGGTGTCTCAGATGTTCCTTCAGTGACTCAAAGCCACCCAGTCATTCCTGAAGCACCTTCCTCTGCCCAGGGCTGCTGGAGGTCCTGTGGTGGGGTTTGGGGCTGTCCCAGCACAGCAGCCGGGTTTCAGGAAGCTCTGCAGCTCTGGGCACAGCTCGGACAGGGTTGGGTTCCATTGAAGCTGTCAAAACCCAACTAAATGGGATGGATCATCCCTTCAGCTGGGAGATTTGTCAACGGGGCTGCAAGGCAGCTCCCCATCCTCCTTCCATCCTCCTTCCATCCTCCCTCCATCCTCCCTCCACCCTCCCTCCATCCCTGTCTGGTGGGAGGTGTCCCCCCCATGGCAGGGGATGGGACTGGATGATCTTTAAGGTCCCCTCCAACCCAAACCAGCCTGTGATTCTGTGACCCATAGCACAGGGTTATCTCCATGGAGGATGTCCCGTGGTGCCTGTGGAGACCCGAGGCTTGGGAGTGCCACCGCTGGGAGTCACATCCGTGCCATGAAAAGCCTCAGTGCTCTGCAGGGATGAGCTGCAGGAGGGAGGTGGTGTGGGACCATGACCTGTGCCCGTGCTGTGGGGAGGAGAACAGGGAATTCATGCTGGGGACTGGGGAAGTTGGCTGCTTCCACCCAGGGAAACCAGGATTTGCATCTGCACCAGCCCTTTCTTTTGCCTTTCCTCCCCTGGAGGCTGAAATCTCCCAGTATTTCACCTCCTGGGCTTTCCCCTGACCCAGAAATATTTCTGCCTGCCTGCAGTTGTCCGTGGTGACCGCAGGCTGCTGCGTGCCAGGGCTGAGGAGCACAGCCAGAGGTTTCTGTGCTCGTGACGGTCTCCGTGGGAATGGGGCTGCAGAGCTGCTGCTTTTTTGGGAACACCATCCCCATGGCCCCTTCCTGGGCAGCCTCACCCACCCCATCGGGGGCTGTGGTGGGCAGTGGGGTGGCCACCATGGCTGCCTGTCCCCAGGCAGGATGGCACCCTGACCTTTGGCACTGGGATGATGTCCATAACAGTAGGAGCAGCAGGGTATCCAACAGGGTCTCCTCAGCCTCGGGGGGCAGTTCCAGAGACCTGAGCAGCATCTCTGGGGCATTTGTCATTTTGAGTGTCCAGTCAAGCATCTTCCTTTTCTTGGTCACCAGACTGTGTTCCTGGGGTCATCCTCTGTCCTCACCTCCTTGGACATGTGGCCATTTGCCTTTTGGTGGCTGCCAGGAAGGCAGGGCTGGACCTTTTCCCTCCCCAGGTGTGGAGGACACCCATGCACAGGTCCCTGCAGGAGACAAGGCTGCTCCCATGGGAGAGGTGGCCTCAGAGTACTGTCACTGTGGAGAGGGGACACGCCAGCCCTGGCAGGGAGCTGTAACACCTGACCGGGGTGGCCCTGGGACCACCAAGGGGTTGCTGTAAGCAATCCATATGTGAAGACATGGCAGAGGAGCAGTAGATCCCAGCCCAGACGTGTCCACCAGCCAGGGGACCAGGGCAGGATGCATGAGGGGAGGGTGGGCACCCATGGACCCTGCACCAGGGCCAGTCCTCCCCTGCTCCCCAGGGACAGGACCTTGTTTTGTAGCCGAGAGTCAGTTTTAGCAAGCTGGTTGCCTTGCTGTTTGAGGGATAATTCTTGTCAATCTGCCACTTTCTGCTCTGATGCACTAAAAATAGCACATTATTTCCAGGCAGTAATTGCACGCCCTGTCGCCTAATGAGCTCTTAAGGTAATTACCTTTGGGTGGGAAGGAGCTGCAGTTGGGTGTGTTTGGCTGATGACAAAGGAGGGTTTGCAAGAAGCCTGATGGATTCCATGTTGATGTTAAAGGGCAGCTGGCCCACAGCAGGGGCCAAGTGTCTGTGGGGAGGCAAGGAAGTGGGGGCACGTCCACCCTTCCCAGATTTCTCCGTGGATGTTGGGGAATGGCAGCCTCCATCACACATCACCCATCCTGCCCCGCTTTTAGGGGAAATCCTGGGATGAGCAGTGGTATTGTTGCCATGCTGGTTGTTGAGGGTACGTGAGGGGTGACTGTCACCTGGGGAGGTGGCAGGAGTCAGCTCCCCATCCAGAAAAGAACCTTTCAATGTATTTAATGCCTTCAGACCAGTACTGAAAAGTGCTTTTCCATAGCTAAGGGTTGATGTAACAGGAATTGTCATATAGATTGAGAAAGCACCATGTCAAGCTTTGCCCTACAAGAGGTTGCCCTAAAAGCCACCGCTCCCCCCATGCATCCTCCAAAGCCCCTGTGTCCCATCAGGACACCCGGGGGTGCGGGGCAGGCAGGGAGGGGATGGTCCCACCTCCCCCCTGCGCACCGTGTGCTGTCCCTGGGTCAATAAAGGATCTCTTGTAGTGCTGCTCTGCCTCCGGCTGGGTAAATCACTTTGCTGTGCTGTGGAGCAGCTCGTGCTTGCACGAGGCAGGTGAATTCCGTCTGCGCCGCCGCAGCTTTGGAGCTCATTGGAGCTCATCTCAGGGATACAAACCATCGGGAGCATCCGTGTCGGAATCAATTTCCCTTTGTGAGGCAGAGGTGCTGATCTCCCGGAGCACTGCCTTCCCGAGCCCGTGTAATCCCATGCCTTGTCCCTATCTCCAGTGTATTCCCCAATTACAGCCAGGCTGATAGATCTGCAGGTTCCTTCTGAGGAGCCTCTCCAGCTCCGGGTGCCAATGGCCACCCCGGGTCTGCAAGGGAAGAGCTGTAACGTGGTGACTCCTGGGTTATGGACACAGGATTTCTGGTTTTTCCCAGTGTGGCAATAGCCAGGGAAGTGCTCGGAGAAGCACAGCCCCTTCCTGCTCAGGGCTGCGGATTGAAGCTCTCTATCAGACATCAGAGAATCTGAGGAGGGCGATTTTGCTGCTCCAGCACGGCGCCTCACGTGCTGCTGGTGGGCTGGTGCCAGCCATGGGGTTTTGAAGCCCTGGACTGTCAATGTTCCATATTATTTTGCACAACCTCCTTTAAAATGAAGGCTCTATTGGGAACCAGCCATCGTTCCTCGGGAAGGAGCTGTCAGAGGGGATGGAGCGTGGTTGGCTTGATGTGCCCTGGCCGGCTGTGCAGCTGCTGATGCAATCCCTGCGGAGAGGGACACATCCAGCACTGCCCTCACTGCCTCTGGAGCGGGTCCTGGATGGACAGACTGACAGCTGGAGCAGGACGGACTGACAGCTGGAGCAGGACAGACTGACAGCCGGCGGTGATGGGGGCTTCCATGAGATGCTGCAGGCAGGAGGCTGGGACGTGTCCAGGTGCCTTTGCCCAGCTGGATCTGGAGCTGTCCTGGAGCTGTCCTGGAGCTCCTCGTGGGGAGGCACCAGGCAGGGTGGGAATTGTCGTGGCTGGGGGAGAAGAGGCTGCGATGCCTTGGTGCAATCAGAGTGACTCCTGTGCAATAGAAACAGCATCACTTTGATAAAGCTGGAGTGATCTGCTGCTCACAGATAACAACTGCAGCGTGGTCTCAACATGAGCAAAGCATCAGGATAACAGTGATCCCTGAGCTCGCTGTTGGGAGGAGGTGGCAGCGCACATGCCCATTCCAGTGCAGGGTTACAGGCATCTTTATCTGTTAATTGGCTAACGGTGTTTAATCACCTGGGCTGGTGCAGGTCACTGTAATTCACACCAAGGACCCATCTGGTGGAGGATGTGGTGGGGAGCCCTTCATCCCGGGCAGTTTGATTCCTCTGCTGTGTCTCGGTCAGAGCAGCTCCCGGGAAGCAGAACCTGCCTGACTCCGGACAGTGCAGGCATGGGCAGGGGTGCTGGTGACACCCCAAGGCTCAGTGTCCCAGTGTGGGACTGGGGAACTGCTGGGGAGTTTCTCCCTGCCTCCCGTTGGAAGCCCTCCATCCCCCAGCATCCCTCGCCTGGCACAGGAGCTTGCTCAGGCCAAGAGCTCCTGCACATCCTGGGGTGGGCAGGACCTGCTGCCCCGACCAGGGAATGACAACCAGGGGCTGCTCTACAATGGGATTTCCAGTTTTCCTCCTACCTTATCTAAAGTGACTTTCTGCTGGCTTGCTTTCCACCAAGCCCTAGGCATCTTGCTCTGGTCCCTGCTGGGACCACAGAGGTCGCCGGAGCTGTGGGTGCTGCTTTCCTGGTGGGTTCCCCTGTCCTCCACCCCCTTTTGTTTGCATTTACTGGCTCCGTGCTGCTGCCAAGGACTGGTTTGGTCCATGAGTGGCTGAGCAAAGGTGCCCACCTTGGCATCCCACCGAAACCTGGGGCTGTTCCTGGAGGTGGATGAGGTCCGTGCATCTTCACCGAGGCTTTGGATTAAATCTCTGACAGTGCAGGGCCTCTATTTCCTCTGCTCAGCTCCAGGAACTCGCAGTGGCAGATAGGGAGCCGCGGATCTGGGCGATAGCGAGCGGTGTGCGTGTGTCTGTGTCGAGCCCGATACCAGCGGCGCTTGCGGGGGCATCGCAGGTCCTGCGGTGCCACGGGACACCTGCCCTGCTGTCCCCCCCCCGTGTGTGTCCTGACACCCGTCAGCACTCACCCTGCAGCCACCTGGATGCTTTAGCAGCCGGAATGACAGGATTGCACTTCTCTATCTATTTACCCATCTATTTCTGCAAAGTAAGGACTTAATTGAGCGGATAATGTGCGAGCTGACAGCTCTGCAAAGCCCCAGCACAGCTCTTTGTGTTGGGGGAAGCTCCTCGTTCCGAGCCGTTCGCGGGGAGCCCACGCCGGGCACTTGGTCACGGGTGGGTGGTTGGGTGGGTGGGTGTCCCTGGTCCCTGCTGGGGGTGAGCACAAGCCGGTGTCCTGCCAGGGACCCACTCCCTGGGGCTCTTGGCTCTGCTCATCCATCCTAACCTCCGAGTTTGTGCTCCCAGTCTGATGCTGGGGCTGTGGTTGGAAGTGCCAGTGTATGGCCGCTGGCTGCCCTGGTGGCACCAGCACCCGGGCACCTGTCTGTGAGGGGTGGGGGATCATCACTTGTCTGAAGTGCCCGTGACAGACACTGTGGTTCGAGTGGGAGCTGGCTCTCGTTCAGGTGTCTGTGCCCTGCAGATAAGCAGTGAGGGGAATTAGAAGCTGAAATTACACTGAGAACCCTTGTCTTGTTCTTCCCAGCACAGAAGCAACCAGGGGATGTTTTAAAATGCACACACAGAGGTCCCAGAGAGCATCAGAGGTTTAAGTGTGTTTGAGCAGGACTCTGGTGTACAAACAGCCCCTGGTATTTGCACAGTGGTCCCGCTCCCTGTAGCTCTCAGGTGATGTTCACATAGTGATGGGATGCAAACCCAGGGGAGGGCATGGCCAGAGCCCTGGGGAGGTTCAAACCTCGGATGCTCTGGACCTGGAGCAGGGTGGGAGTGAAGATTGCAGAGAGTGGGGTGGAGTGGGGGGGTCTGTGGGGAGAAGGGGCTGAAGGAGAGTGACAGAGTGCCAGAGCACTGGACCAGGCTGCCCAGAGAGGCTGTGGAGTCTCCTTCTCTGGAGACATCCAAACCCCGCCTGGATGCGTTCCTGTGTGATGGACTCTAGGTGACCCTGCTCTGGCAGGGGGGTTGGACTGGATGAGCTCTCGAGGTCCCTTCCAACCCCTAGGATTCTGGGATTCTGGGATTCTGTGAGAGCTGGGGCAGGGCAGGGGAGGGCAGGCTGGCAGGGCGAGCGCTGGATCTGGCTGGCAGAGTGGCTGGGGACATGGTCCCGGGCTGCACGGGGGGCTGGCACTGTCCCCAGCCCTGCCCTTGGCTTCCGTCCCTCTCGGTGGGCGTCTGGCGAGCGGCTTTCGAGGAATCGCCGCGGCACCTGCCTGGGCTGCCAGCACTGCTGCTGCCTGCGAGACCCGGGCACGGCGAGAGCTGCCCAACAGGGGGGGAAGGGACATGGGGGGCAAACACATGGGGGGAGCTGATGGCAGGTGTCACCGTGGGCCCTGGCACCCACACTCCGCATCCCCTGGCAGGGAGTCGGGCACCGGCCAGCGCAGGCGGCAGTGCCAGCGCGGGGCGGTCCTGGGTGACCTCTGATCACCAAACCAGGGAGGATTTTGCACACAGGTTCCACAGCTGAAGTTCTGTTGCTGATGTTGGTTGTTCCCTTGCCATCAGGCCACCCTCAATGTCAGTGTTTAACGAGGTGCCTCAGCCTTTGCTGGCACATTGCGTGCTGCGAGCGCGTGGCCGCGGTGTCCCCGCGGTGTCACCCATGGTGAGTTCCTTCCACTCCAGCGAAGGAGAGTGGTGAGCAGCCAGGGGCAGGTGTCTGCAGGGGGAGAGTGTCCCGGTGGGGTCCTGCTGCTCCCCCAGCCCTGACTCCTGGGCAGAGCTGCCCACAGGGCCAGGCTGCTCCTCGCAGGGACATGGACATGGGGCCGGCAGGTGGATGCTGCAGCTTTCCGTGCTTGGTCATTCTGCTCAGGAGCTCAGCTGGTGGTTTGACAGTCCCCATCTCTGTGGTTTATTTCATGCTTTTGAAAGATTTATTGGAATAAATTGCCAGATGAAACGCTGCTTTCAACTCGTTGACCTGCTGGGGTGTTGTAGCCTTCCAGCAGCGCCGTCAGGGAAAATCCAAGCCTTAGAAGTTTGCCTGGTGTAAATGAATTGCCTCGGAGGTGTTTTGATGCAAAACTGCATTAAGTGGGAAGGGGGGTTTGGTGACTGTGAGCTGGTTGCTTACTGGGTTGTTTGCCATGGCTGGCTGGGGCTGGTCCTGGTGTGGGGAGCCGGCAGTGCTGCAGGGGGGTGAGGGTCCAGGGCAAATGCTGAGAGCAGAACTAAACCTGCTGCCCCATTCCCATAGCTGGCAAAAGCCACACGGAGTTGTGGTGATGGCTGGAGAGAGGAGCTGCTCAGAACATGAGCACAGACGGGCAATGAAACACATCTTAAAGACATTTGTAGGTGCTGTTTCTCTGGAGCCTTCCCAAGGGTGATGCTGTCAGACCCCACACCAGCCCCCTCCTCCAGAGCAAGGCGAGATGGGCAAGTCCAAGCTGAGCAAGTCCAAGCTGAGCAAGTCCAAGCTGAGCCTGCCCCATGAGCTGCCTTGGTCAGCCCTGAGCTGAGCCTCCTTCCTCAGCGCTGCCTCCACCACTGTGGTTTAAACTTCACCCCATGGGGTGAAAGCACCTGCAGCTCAGCAGCAGCCCCATTCCACCTCCCTCCCACCCGACCCCCCAGTTTTCAGGGGGGGGGCTGTGTATCACTGCTGTCATGCAGAGGGGACAGGGAATTGCATTGGCTGGGGGCAAACCTTACCGAGCCAAGATTTCCTCCTGTATAGGAAATAATTGAACAGCCCAGCAGTGGTTATTGCCATATTTCCAGCTAGGAAAGTAATGCCAGCCTCTCCTCGTGTGGTTATGGCTTTGTCCTCGTGGTGCTGTGTGTGCAGCCCCATCGTTCACCATCATCATTGTCACCCATGGGAGCTGATCCTCACCCAAACTGCTGGAGTGTGCAGCTCCGGGGTGTCAGGCTGTGCCACGCACAGCTCGGTCCATACCAGAGGAGGCTCTGGGAACCAGCTGGAGGACTGTGACTGCTGCTGAGTTTGCTCCTCTTGGTGTGCCCCAGCCAAGCGAGAGGACACAGCAGGGCACGTGGGGCAAACACCCTGCTTCTGCCCCGCGGGGGGGTGAGGGACAAGAGGAAATGGCCTCAAGTTCCATCAGGGGAAGTTTAGGTTGGAGATCAGGAAGAAGTTCTTTACTGAGAGGGTGGTTGGGCACTGGAATGGGCTGCCCAGGGAGGGGGTGGAGTCACCGTCCCTGGGGGTGTTCAAAAAAGGGGTTGATGAGGCACTTGAGGCCATGGTCTGATGGTCCAATGGTTAGGAATATGATGGGATAAAGGTTGGACTTGATGACCCTGGAGGTCCCTTCCAACCATAATGATTCTATGATTCTATGAGGGCAGAAGGGGAAGCTCTGGGTGCTTCAGAACAGCACAGCACAAAGCAGGGCATGTTGTGTTATTGGGGAGTGTCCTGGTGTTAACAGCTGATCGGTCTGCTCTGTGGTTCAGAGCGTGTGAGCATGGGAGGGAACTGCAGGCAAAGCAAAGCACTTAACTTGGAGTTGCTGTTCTGGCGTTCAGCCCCTGAGGAGATGCTCTCCAGGTTTTCCTGGAGAGCTCATTACAGAGACAATAAAGGCCCGTGATAAATAGGATGCAACTGTTATTAACACGCAGTCCCTAGAAACTGGTCTGAAAACCTCGGCACTTGGACAATGAAATTGTGTCCTTGATTTGTGTGGCAGCGTGTTCCTCCCGTTGCCATGGCTGCGGCATCCTCCGGCGATGCTCCCAGCTGCTGCTTCAGCCTGCTCACATCAACGCTTCCTCAGATCTCTATCTTCTCAGGCTGGGGTATTTGCATTTTAAACCATCAGGACTCACAGGAATGATTCCGAACGATTCGCATCCATCTTACAAAGCATTCCCATTTATTCCTGCCTCCTTTCCTGGATGCTGTGGTTAATGTGAGCAGAATGCCCTTCCCGAAGGCGAAGCTTGGGTGGGTGCTATGTGCCACCACCCTGTGGGGTGACCAAGCTGTCTCCAAAGGGAAAATTCACCACGAATTGGAACATTTGCCTTTGTTTAGAAATCTGGGTTTTATAAAATCTCATCAGAGGTGGCTCCACCGCCAGTCAGGGGGTCCGGGCAGGTGCCCCCATCCCGCCGATTCCCACCTCCTCCCATCTCTGCTGTTGGTGTTTTCTTTGCACACTGTGCCCAGTGCCAGTGGTGGCCATGCTGGACGTTCCTTTAGAGGCACGGGGCAAATCAGGTTGGCTGAACCCACGGGGAGGCATGGGCAGTGTATGTGGGGTCGGAGGAGCAGCTCCCTGGGCTTGTTGGTGATTGTCCCTTCTGGTGGGGCTGCAGGAGCCCAAGCTGCTTCCCCTGGGCAGGCGTGCGGGCGCGTCCCTGGCGCCCCTGTGACATAAACCGCTGTGACACTTGTGCACATGGTGTCACGCTCGTATAGAGACACCCATGGCTGCCCACTGAGATCTCTGCACAGCAACAGCCGGATCTGGGGCGTCTGCGGCCGCGGTGCCCCGGGCGGTGAATTCCCATAGTGCCATGTGCGGTCCGGAATTCCCTGCATCCCCAGCCCGTCTGTCCCGGGGGCGTGAGGGAGCCAAGGGGGCTCTGACACTGCAAGATCTGATCCTGTCGGGTGTTACCAGGGAGGGAGCAGGCACGGCTCGGCTGTGTTGTGGTTTGGGGAATGGGATGGTTGTTACCTGTTTGCGGGGGGGTGACGGTACCAATGGTGGGTACCAAGGGCAGGTACCAAGGGCAGGTGCACACTAGGAGGAGATGTTGAGGTGGGTGAGCTGCAAATGCCCTTTTTGTCCTTTTTCTTCTCTCCCATCATCCACACTCGCAGACAAACCCCTCGGGGCTGGCCCAGAGCTGTGTGTGTGCCCTGGGGACACGTGGCCTCCTGCTTCGCAGCATCCTTGGGACAACATGTGTGTCCCTTGGCCATGGGTACGTGGAGACAGGAGGTGGCCAAGTGTGCTGGGATGGCCACGGGCTCTCCCAGCAGAGAAGCCTCTTCCAAATCCTGGTCTTCCTCTAAAAACTTGTCCGAGAGCTCCCCCTTGGCACCCTCCCTGGGTGGGACAGAGCTGCCTGTGTCTGGGAACCGGTGGGGCTGTGTATACACACATGTTAGAAAAGACTATATACAGTCTGTGACTCCTTGGCAAGGTCACCTTATGTGACAGAGGACATCAGCGCTTCAGACACAGCACTGAAATGGTGCTGAAGGCTCCTCTGGACGCCAGGCTGCTACCAGGGTCACTCTGAGAGCCGGGCAGGAGGAGGAGAAGAGAGGGAGAAGGAGAGAGGGAGAAGGAGTGAAGGAGAAGGAGAAGGAGAAGGAGAAGGAGAAGGAGAAGGAGAAGGAGAAGGAGAAGGAGAAGGAGGAGAAGGCAGCGGTGGGTGGTGGAGCCAGGGCACAGAGGAAGGGGATGGGATGGATTTTAGCTCATGTTTGGCAGAAAGGGTGGGGAGATGGGGATGAATGGTGCCAGCAGAGTGGGACTGGCAGAGAGCGTGTGGCAATACGTAGGGTTACAGGGAAATATTTTAAGTCAGTTTGCTGCTGAAGGATGGGCTTTTCTGGCTGAAGGCACCACCCATGGGGAATGAAGCTGCTGCTGCTGCTGTTTCCAGAGGAGCTGACCCATAGTAAATGAAGTTTTGGGGGATACCTGAAGGCAGTGCTTGGCAATGCTGCTCTGCCCTCCCCTCCCTGGCTCTGCCCCGCAGCTGGCTGGGGGCAACAGGAGAGCAAGTGCCCTTCCACATCACCTCCTGGACACGTTCCACCCCCCTGCCCCTCATGGCTCCCGGAGCATCCCCGGGGGTTGCTCTGTGGTGAGATGGTGTGATGGAAAACTGAAATCAGGGAGGGAGCAGTGAGCCTGCAGGACCTCGGGCATGGTGCTCAGCACCCTGAGAAGGTGACACCTGTGACCAGGATGAGCTGGCAGGGCTGCCCCAGCAGCCTGACCCCATGGGAGGTGCCAGGGGCTAATCCCAGGTGTTAATGGGTGCTAAGAGCACCCAGCTGGGCAGCATCTGCTCCACCCTGCTGAGGTGGGACCTCTATTTATGGGCAGCAGCTGAGCTCCAGGAGCCCTCTGGGGCTGGGGCAGGGGTAGCTGTGTGCTGCTGTTCTGGGTCACTGGTTTGGTGAGTACCAAGTGCTGTGGGCACACTGGGCTTGGTGGAGCTGGAAGTCCTTTGGCTCTCCACGAGGTTGGAGGATGGTTTTTTAACTCCATGGCACTTACCTGTGGGGTGGGATGAGGGCTCCATGTGGGACCTGCTGTGGCTCCCTGCTTGGTGTTTCTGAAAGATGGCACAAAATCAAGGCTCTGTCCTGAGGAACCTGGGGTGGGCAGTGGAAGGAGTGACCCTGGGTGAAAAACTGACCCGCAGGGCAGGAAAAAGGCACCAAACCCAGGCTGGGATGTTTGCTGGACCTTATTGGGGCAGAAACCACAAAGCCAGGAGCCTGACCAGAGGAATAATTTGTATCAATCTCCCCAAACTGTGGTCCAGAAGCCACAGTAAATCCCTTTTAGTTGAAATAAGCTGTGATACTTTGCAGTTTTGTTGTTGGATTTCATCTTGGATGTAAATATCCTGGAAGTCCAAAGCTGTTGGCAGCTCCTGGGAGAGCATCCGAGCTCAGATGTGGATTTGAAAGCATTTAAATGCTGATAGGGAAAAAAAATTGTAATTTAGATCCCATGGCTCCCCCCATCACTCTGTCCATCATCCCACCACCCTGTGGGCTTCAGCTCCTCTGCCATGAGCCAGGGACACTTGGTTGCCTCAATGAAGGAGAGGGCTGGATGTGCCTCCCCCCCAGGTGCGTGTGCTGCACTTGGCACAGGGAAAATGTTGATTTTTGATTTGTATGGAGTTTACCAAGCAATTCCAAGTGCTCAGTACCAGGGGCCTGGCATCATCTTGCTTGCTGCTGTGTTGCCTGCCAACCTCACCACCGTGCTGTGCTTCCTGCTAGGGTTTTGGTTATCCCCTGGTTCTCAAGCCTGTGTCCCAGTTGCCTTGCAGATGGCTTTTGATCCGCCCAGCGTGTGTTGTGGTGGTGTTGTAGCGTTCTAATTCCTGATTAAAATGTCATGCAGTACCAGGTTAAGTGTCTCGTGGAAGTCTAAATGTATGAAATCAATTAACCAATTTTACAAACCCATTTCTGAACTCATCAGAAGATCAGGGGTTGCTTCTCACAGCCAATGTTTGGTGGCCACTCCCCCGTATCTGCGGGTCCTTTATGGTTTCTTTATTGTTCAGTGCTGTTGCCCATCCCTTCTCTTCCCTGGCAGAACCCTCTCCTCCTCCAGCCTTCAGAGCTTCAGAGGCACAGAATGAGGCGAGTTCCTGGTTGTGAGGGGACCTGCCCAACAGTCCCTACCCCAAAGAAATGAAAATTCAGTATTAAATGTGGCATCTGCTGAGAGCTTTCTGTTTCTGGGTGCAGATGTTTGAGTTCTGCCATCAAACACAAGTCCTGTGTGGGACTTGGGCAGGGGGGAGCTAATTGGGCATTGACTGATGATCCCTGCTTGGGTCACCTTGAAATCTCTGCCTGGGAGTAGGAGTGC
>VZRW01001462.1:182751-201072 GCA_013398125.1 Aegotheles bennettii
GCTCTGGGTGACCTGGGGAGCAAAGTGGGGGTTTTTTTGTTTGTTTTTCCAAGTCCTTGGTGCTGCCAAAGCTCAGTCCATGGGCAGGCTGGGTGCTGGGTTGGAGGAGTCCTGCATGGCATCTTCTGCACCCAGTCGGTGCTTTTGGTTCCCTGGTGGCACTGGGCTGGTGTCTGGTGGTGCTTTGAGTGCCTGGGGAGGTGAGAGCTGTCACCTGCCCCACTGTCCCTGCTCCCTGTGGGAGTCACAGTGTTCCTGGGGCACAGGGCAAGGGGCTGCCAGGGCTGCTGGCCTGGCTTGGGGAGGGGAGGTGGCCATGGGCATCCTGTGCAGACCAGAGCAGGTCATAGAATCATAGAATCATGGTTGGAAGGGACCTCCAGGGTCATCACGTCCAACCTTTATCCCATCATATCCCTGACCATCAGACCATCAGACCATGGCCTCAAGTGCCTCATCAACCCGTTTTTTGAACACCCCCAGGGACGGTGACTCCACCACCTCCCTGGGCAGCCCATTCCAGTGCCCAACCACCCTCTCAGTAAAGAACTTCTTCCTGATCTCCAACCTAAACTTCCCCTGATGGAACTTGAGGCCATTTCCTCTCGTCCTGTCCTCAGCAACTGGGGAGAAGAGACCAACACCAGCCTCACTACAACCTCCCTTTAGGTAGTTGTAGAGGGCAATGAGGTCTCCTCTCAGTCTCCTCTTCTCCAGGCTCAATAACCCCAGTTCCCTCAGCCAGTCTCCATAAGGCTTGTTCTCCAGACCTCTCCCCAGGTGCTGGGAGGAGAATGAACCCTCACGGGGCCGTGCTGCCATCAGGGGCTCTCATCCAGATGAGTTTGTGTCTCGGTTCTGATGAATAAAACAGACGGATGGGCTCTCTGAAGTCGACACCCAGCTGCTCCACAAGCTTGTAGAGTGTTTAGTGGAGGAGCAGGGCTGGGATCAAACATGCTGCCATCTCCATCTCTGCTCACACCGACAGCTGGTGGGACTCTGCTCCCCCTGCCTGGCAGAGGCGATGCCCACACCACTGCCCCTGCCATGGCTTGGCCCCTGCCACCTGGGCATCTTGGCCATTGGAAAGCTTCTGCTGTGTCCCACTGTTAGTGGGGACTGTTTACACCTTAGGAAGCTCCCCCCTGTCCCTAGGCATCACCTTTTTTTTTTATGGGCGGGGGGGGATAACCATCCTGCAGCCTGCTGATAGCCCTGCCTGTAAATAAAAGCCTTCAGTAATACCCAGGGATGAGGGGCTGTCTCCCAGGACAAAGATCTCCCCACCCCTGGTAAATCGGAGCTCATTCCATGTTAATCTGACTGATTGCAGTCTGGGAAGGGATTCCACATGTAGTCACTTCTGTAGCACAAATAGGACCTGTCCTGCTGTAATCAAAGCCTGGTGGTCTCTGTTCCTGAGCTGTAATTCCAGGAGATTCCCACATTAATTGCTTGTAAGCCTTCTCTTAGGTTTTATTCCCAGTGGGGGGTTTGAACTCTGCCTTGTGTTTGGATTTGGGATTTGCCCTGATGTTGGGTTCTGTTGTTCAAGTCCCCAGGAGTGGGAGCCGTTGGCTCCCCCCTGGAGCTGCGCAGGGAATGGCTTTGGGGGAATCACCTGGGAAAGCTGTAACCCATGGTGTGGGGCTCAGGGGAGCAGTGGGGTGCAGGAGAGCTCGGGTCTGGCTCGTGGCTTTCCTCTGCTTGCTCAGAGGTCTCATGGATGCTGCTGGCCTGGGGTGTCAGACCTCTCCCACCAAATTATTCCAGTGCCTTATGCGAGAGGACAGCCAGGAGTGGGACAGGGGACACGGATGGGTGCTGCAGGGGACACGGATGAGTGGGACAGGGGACACGGATGGGTGCTGCAGGACTGAGGAGGAGCTCAGCTGGACGGTGGCTCCACCAGACATGTCAGCAAATCTCACCCCTCTGTTCCTTCCAGCACCTCACTTCACTTTCATGAAAAGTGAATTTTTTATGAACCATTTATACTTCTCTTCCTTTCCTCCCCTGAGCTTCTTGCTGCGTTCAGCGGCTGGAAGAGGAGCGAGCTTCCCGGCAGGAATGTTGCCAAGGACCGGAGGTGCCTGGCGCTGGACTGGGAGCAGCACACACAGTTGGATTTGTGATGTTTGTTTTACCTTCCATCATGTGTGTGTGCAGCAGCATTGCCCACGGAGCACAGAGCTCCTGCCCCCGGGGCTGGAGGAGGACGCTGCTTCCAAGGGGAGATTCCCATGGGACTGCCTCGTGCCCGCTGTCCCCGGGGGTTTGCCCTGTGCCACTCCGGGGGTCACAGTGGGTGAAGGTGCCCAGCAGGTCCGGGGGGGGGGGGGTTCTCCCCCTGGGAGCAGGGGAAAGGACAGAGCAAGTTTTCCAGCCCTTGGGAGTGCGGAGCCATCAGGAAAACTGGTGCCTAAGGAGGAGGTGGAACCACAGGAGCAGGGAGGGGTGGATGGGGCTCCAGGGAGCTTCATGGGGGGCTGCTGTGTGCTGGGGGGGTGAGTGAGTTATGACTTGGGATTTGAGAATGTGCTAAACTGGTGTCCCCAAGTGATTCTTTCCCAAATGGTGACATAGGCAGAACCATCAGCGGCCGGAATTCAGTGATGGAGAGCTGGGAAGGACCTCCTGCTGGTGGATTAAAACAAGGAATTGATGTCCCAGGCCAGGTTGGCTGGGGCTTGGAGCACCCTGGTGTGGTGGGAGGTGTCCCTGTCCATGGCAGGGGGTAGCACTGGGTGGGCTTTGAGGTCCCTTCCCACCCAAACCACTCTGGGATGTGGTGATTCTGGAGTTCAGGACTCTGGGATTCACTTCATTAGGAACTTTCCTTCTCTAAAACCTTTATAAACTTCTGGAGCAAACTGCCCTGATAAGTCCTGGAGGCAGAACTGACTGTGTCAGCACGGCAGGAGGATTACAGATAGCAGGGAATTAATACTGGAATGTGTGCTATATTTATGACAGGATTACATTCCAGTGTTATGTAAAACCATTTTCCCCTACTCCACATCTCCTGCAGTGGGTGGGGGGACCGTGGGCATCAGCAGTGAGTCCCTGGGGCCATGATGGAGCTGGGGCTATCGGGGTCTGCTTGGCATTGCCCACTTGGCAGCTGCCCTTTGCCCTTGGGGTGTCTCTGCTGCTGCCACCCCTTGGCTGGGCAGGTGTTGGGTGCTCCATGGGGACCTGTTGGTTGGACACGTGTGTTATCACCTGTGGCCCAGGGCAGGGTGGGCTGACTCAGGTCTGGGCAGCAGACCCCTTGGGTCCATGTGTCCCTGCTCCAGGCTCCTTAGGGCTGCCTTTGGGAGCCATCTGCTGTATCCTCCCAAGAAAGATCATCCCCACCCTGACCACCCTTCCTGGTCACTGTGACAGGGCTGGCATCTCTGGCAGTGGGGCACCAGCATGGGGTCAGAGGTTGGGCTGGGAATGCACCTGTGCTGGTCCTGCTCCTCCACACTGCTCATCCCCAGGGCTCAGCACTGCTGGGGCTCCTCAGAAACCAAGGCACCACTCCTGGGGAGGCTCCCTCACACCCTGCTGAAGTCCTTGCTTCACTGATGGCTCCAAGAGCAATTTCATGGGGGCTTTTTCTGGCATGGCTGCTCCTCAGGGTTGCTCGGTCACTTCTGGAAGTGAGGGATAAAGCCTGCAGCACTCTGGAGCCTTCTGCTGGTGGCTGGGTTCTCCACGAGGCTGAGCTGGAGGGGCCATGGGCAGGTAGGTGACCCTGCTCCCCTCCTCATGGTGGTGGGCACCCCATGCCCATGGAGCAAGTGCAAGTGGAGGATGTTCCATCTCAACAAAACCTTCTTCACCTTGGTGGTGCCCAAGCCCTGGGCCAGGCTGCCCAGAGAGGCTGTGGGGTCTCCTTCTCTGGGGACATCCCAAACCCTGCTTGGATGGGATCCTGTGACCCTGCCTGAGCAGGGGGGTTGGACCAGATGATCTCCAGAGGTCCCGTCTAGCCCCACTGTGCTGGGATTCTGTGATCAGCTGGTGCAATGGCAGCAAAACAGCTAATAATAATAATAATAAGGATAATAATTAATAATACATCAAAATGGCCAATAATGAAATATGAACACAGTGAGGAATCATAATAATGATGCTTCTTTCTGTGGCAGTGGGACTGGGGCAGGGAGAGGGACGAGGGGGACGTGGTAGTGTTAGGGTTGTGGTTGGACTTGATTATCTGAATGATTTAAGGGACCCTTTGCAGCCCATCCTGAGGGGCCATGGGCAGAGAGGCCATGGTGGGTACCGTTCCCCATCAGGGGCTGCTCCAGGCATCCACACAGGTTCCTGAGCTGCTTCCCTGTCTGGGAATGAACGTTCTCAGCCACATTCCTGCCCGTTCCCCCCTGGCTCTGCAGCTCCGAGGAGGCAGGAGCTCACTGAGGGCCAGGAGCTGTCAGTCAGGGGGACTTCACCCTGCCTGCAGAGCACATGTTAACTTGGTCTGAGGGATGATAAATGCCAGGCTCACACAGCACGGTGCTGAATTTGGAAAATGAGGCATTTAAACCATAATATTGCAATCAAATTGCTGCCCAAAGCTCCTGGTGTTGGCAGCGGAGCTGTGGGTCTTTGATCTCTCCCAGCTCAGATGTTGCTGCCAAAGAGACTTAAGCTTAAACCTCACTTTGTCAAATAGACTTTTTTTGACAGTTTCCTTTAAAAAATAATCTTCTCCTAAGCTGAGGAGAGGGCTGGCCATCTCCACAATGGGATTTCCAAACCCAATAGCGCAGAGGGGAGCAGCTTTCAGTGCTGCTATTTCCTCCCTAAATCCTGTGCTCAATCCTGGGAGTGGAGCTGGGTGATCTCAGCTCCAGAGGAGCAGCCATGGTGGTGGGGCTGGGGGTCCAGCAGGGTCTGTGCTGCTGGTCCAGGGCCAGGTGGGTCCCACCCAGAGGCTGTTGGGCTCCATTGAGGAGCAGACTCTGCCGTCCTCAGCACAGGGAAGTTTCCATCCCTGAGCCATGGGGTGAGCGCATTTGCCAATGGAAGATCCTAGCAGGGTCTCCCAGTGCTGTCTTTCTGTCCCCTCCTAAAGAGGGGTCACAAAACCCCCTGGAAGAGCTCGTTCCCAAGGCCACCAATGAACCCATCTCCCTCCGAGCAGGGAGCAGGAAATCTTGGTACGAAGCTGTTGTGATGTTTAATGCTCCTCAGGTACCTCGTAAAGATGCTGGAGGGCTCTGAGGTGCACAGAAGCCCTCCAGAGGTGTTGGTGTTGGGCAGAGGACAGCCCTGTGTGGCACAGCTCGGCTTGAGGCGTTCCCAGTGGGATCGCTGTCGGTGCAGCTGGCGATGGTGGGATGGCTGTACCCCGACCCCAAACCCTGCACACCTACAGACACACCGGAGTGTTGCTGTATCAGAACACAGGAAGATGGAAACAGGGACTATTTCAGCTGGTATTATGCAATCGAGAGCATGGAGCCCGCTCGGATCATTCCCTGACAGACTCTCATGATGATTCATTTGGAATGTGTTTAATTCCCCTTGGAGATCAAAGGGGAGGCATGGCCCCCCCTAACGCTGCTGGCGTTGTCACAATTCTGTGTGTGTGTGTCTGTGTGGAGGGGCTTTGGTCCTCATTGAGAAAGTGAATATTAATTACTGAAGGAGCAATCAGTTGCCCCAGCTCAGGAGAGGGCTTTGGGTTCCTGCAGGCTCTGTTGTTCCTTCCCGTGTGTGCCCTGGTACCCGAGCCGGGCGCACAGCCTGTCCCAGCACTGCTGGTGCTTGGCAGTGATGGATGGGATGCAGGATGCAATTAGCCTATTAATAAAGCACCATCTAGGCCACGTTTCTGTGAGTTCAGCACCTCAACCCATGCTCAGGCTCACAAACGAGCAGCCCCGTTTCCCGAGCAGCTCCCAGCGTGCTCAGGTGGAGCCGTTGAGCTCCAGCTCAGGGTTCTGGTCCTTGAGCTGTGCAGAAGAGGACATGGCCGGTGCAGGTGACCCGGGTGTCCCCACCGTCCCTCCTGCTGCCCACTGGGGACCTGCTCCTCTGCAGGGTGGTCTCTGCTGGGCACGGTCTGGGGATGCTTCGTGGCATCGGTGCCCAGCGGTGGCTCTGCCAGCGGGTCCCTGGCTGGGGCTGGGGTGGGCACAGCACCATCAGCCCAGAGAGGGTCCAGCCCACAGCATGGGTGCCACTGGTGGAACACGAGTGTCCACATCCAAGGGTGGCCATGGGAACCTTTGCTGTTTGCCAGAGCTGGGTGCATTTGGGTGCCATCGCTTTGCTGGTTGGATGGAGGGGGGATGCAGGAGAGCAGAGCAGGCAGAGATGGCTCCTGCAGCCTGAGCCCTGCACGGCTGCTCCCGGCGCTGGCACTTGCTGCCTGCGGGAGCTCTGTGTGTTCATGGCTCAGCAGCTCCCAGGGCCAGGTTTGGCAGAGCCTGCTCAGCTCCAGCCCCTCTCCCCAGCCCGGCTGCAGCTGCCAACGCTTCATCTGCCTCGGTGCAAACACCCCCGGCCCCTCCAGCTCCTTCCTGCCCACTGCAGCTGTCTGAGGCTCCATCCCCACACCAGGGGAGGTGATTGAAGACTCGGTGATGAATTGGAGAACAGGAGTCAGCGGGGCTGAGCCTGCCCAGGGCTGGCACTGGGGGCACCTCCTTCCAGCAGCTGCATGATCACACTGAACATCACCACTCTGAACAGAGCTCCATTTATTGAGCTGCAGAGCCATTGATCACCCCAAAGGGTCAATGCCAACCCAGTGGGGGTCCCCCATGGCACGGCCATGCCTGCCAGGTGATGTTTGATCAGGCAGTGCCTGTGAATGTGTTTGTGGGGAGCAGGAACCCGTGTTAGCTGGAGGAGGCAGCAGGGCTGGCAGGAGCAGGCTCTGATCTGTGGGGGCACAGCAGAGTAAAGCAGGTTCCCCAGGGGCTGCAGGGCAGAGCAGGTCCCCTATAGAGCCAGGTGCCCATGGGCTGCAGGGCTGCCTGGAGCTGCCTGGTCACAGTTGTCCAAGCAAATGAGGTTCCTGGGGATGCTGCAGTGTCCTGGCAAGCCCTGGGCAGCCTCAGCCTTGCTCCTGGGTGTGAGCCACAAGTCTTTGGATGGGGATGGGGACAGGAACTGGTGCATTCTGGGATCCTGCTCCCAGCTGCTGTTGGGCTGCCCCTCAGGTGGGATGGAGATGGTTCCTGAGTGGACAATGCCGCTGGTGAGGCACCAGGGGAGTTGGTGGGATTTGCACCAGCCTTAGTGTCACTTCACAGGTCATGGACCCATCACCCACCGCTGAGCTCCCCCTCCTCGGCTCCTCCACCCCCCCCGCCCCCTTGCAAATGAGTTTCTGTGTCTTGCAGAGAGATGCCAAGGGCCAGTACCTGTTCGACCTTCTCTGCCACCACCTGAACCTGCTGGAGAAGGACTACTTCGGCATTCGCTTTGTGGACCCTGACAAGCAAAGGGTGAGAGCCCGTCCTGCCTGGGCTGGCCAGGGGGTGCCTGGCAGCTCGGGGGGGTCAGCCCTGTCTGTGATGCTGCGCTGGCACACGGAGCCCCCACGCACTGGTTCTGTCTGTGCTGGACATGAATGGTGGTGTGGTGGACACCAGTACTGGGATCCAGTGATGGGATCTCCACAGGTCTCTGATCCCTTGTGCTGACCAACACTGCCCCGTGCTGTGACCCTTTGCCGGGGGGTTCTGGGGCTCCCCATGCACAGGCACCCAAAGCCACTTGGTGCCTGGCAGAACATCATCTCCTGCCCAGTACCAAACCAGCATGGCCATCGCGGGGGCCTGGCGGGGGGAGCACAATGGTTTGGTGTGGTTTGGTTTGGTTTTGGTTGGGTTTGATGTCGTGGCAGTGTAGTTTCAGAGCTGCAGGGTTGAACTTCACCCTCCCTGTGTCTCGCTGTGATTACAGACCCTGGGGGCTCTGCTGGGGTCAGCTCGGGTGATCCCAGCCCCCTCGGTTGTGATGCAGCTGCCATTTCCAGCAGAGGGGTTTTTCTGCTGTCTTTAATTTTGCCCCAAAGAGTCAGTGTTGTTAATTGAAAGTATTTGTTACTGAGTTGTTTAATTATCTTCTTTTGTGTTTCAGCATTGGCTGGAGTTCACCAAGTCTGTTGTGAAGCAGATGAGGGGTGAGTAGGGCACTGGGCAGATGTCAGGGCAGGCACTGGGTGCTCCCATGATTTGGGTGTATTTCCCTTTTCCCCAGCCCTTCCCCTCTGGGGCTGCTTCCCAGCAAATGGTGCTTTAGTTATCCACAAAGCTGCTCTGCTGGGGGGAGGAGTGGGACCATCCCCACCCATCCCAGTGCAGCCCCAGCACCGGGACAGGGATGGTGTCCTTGGGGGCACCGGGGAGAGCAGGGGAGACCCCCAGCAATACCTGGCCATCTCCTCGAGGGGGGTTATTTGGGAGGACAAAGGGGACAAGCCCTGCCCCATGGTGACCTTGGCATCACTGTTGTCCCTGCAGCCCAGCCTCCCTTCACCATGTGCTTCCGTGTGAAGTTCTACCCCACGGACCCTGCTGCGCTGAAGGAGGAGATCACCAGGTGAGAGCCCGGTGTGGTGGGACCAGCCCCAGCCCCACAGGGCACCAAGGGCTTGGCCGGGGCAGGGACACTCTGCCCAGCTCTGTTTTACAGCCAAGGGGGGGATCAGGAGCCATTTGGATTTCTGGACAAACCTGAACCTTCTGGGTTGTCCCAGCTGTGGGGTGAAAGTGTGGAACCCCCCCAGAGGGGCTGTGCCTGGTGGGGGGGTCATAGAATCCCAGGTTTGGGTGTGAAGGGACCTTAAAGACCATCCAGTCTGGGATTCTGGGATTCTACTGGTGCCACCAGAACCTCTGGAGCATCCGACAGCTCTGCCCAGGAGGGTCTGGGAGGGCAGAGGGGGCCTGGCTGGGAGCGCTGCCGCTCTGCTCTGCCTGGCCATGCTTTGCCAGCCCAGTTCCCAGAATATCTGCCTGGATTTCCCTGGCTGCAGGGGGGACGATGCTCTGGCTGCCATTGAATATTCCCGAGGAATGGCCGGGGTCTTTGCTAAGCTCATGGAGAATTAAGTAGACTTACTGGTAGAGCTAAATATGTTCCAGGATTTAATTCTTGGGATTTTCAGCCTATTTCTGCAGGCAGCAGATGAGAGGGGATGTCTGGGCTTTGGCAGTGTGTTTGGAATATACCTGGGCTCAGCCCGGGAGATGGGAGGTGGGAGCTGGACACGGGGAGCATCGGGGACAGATCCAGCCCAGGAGGTGGGAGCTGGACACTGGGAGTGTCAGGGACAGATCCAGCCCAGGAGGTGGGAGCTGGACACGGGGAGTGTCAGGGACAGATCCAGCCCAGGAGGTGGGAGCTGGACACGGGGAGTGTCAGGGACAGATCCAGCCCAGGAGCTCGCCAGTTCAAGCTCACAAACATTTCCCATCTTTACCATCCTTTGGCAGCCTCATCCCACAGCTCAGCATTATCCACAAACCTCTCCTTCCCAGGGGATATTTCCAAGACCTGGGCCAGGCTTTGGAAAACCTGCTTGGCACCTTGTGAATGTTTTTGTTTGTAAAACCAGCCGGGACCTGCAGCCCTTCCCTGCCCGAAGGGAGCAGGGGGTGTCCCTGGGGGCACGGGAGCAGGGCTGGAGAGCTGGCAGGGTTGAACCAATTTGGTTCTGCATTTCTGGAGAGGTCGGTCTGTCTGTCCCCCAGGGGCTGGGGTCCAGGTCTGATGTCCCACACAGGTCCCCCACACACCAGGATGAACCCCTGCTCGAGGTGTGCCTGCAACTGCAGCTGAAACCTGGCCTGAACATTCCCTTCCCCCTGCACCAAGTACACTTTAATGCCTGGATTTCTTTTTAATACATTTTATCTGTGAAAATTAGTGATTTATCTCATCATAAATAGGGATTTGGGGAATGAAGCATGACTGAGATACTGCAGAGTGCCAGGCTGGTTATTGAAGCACATCTCTGAGCACTCACTTTGCTCCTGCACTCCATGGTTCACATTTTGCCATCAGAAGCTTCTCCCTAGCTCATCGCCACATGGCACAGCCCAGACCCTCACTGGGGTTTAAATTTATTCAAATGGTGATTTTCCACCATGGTTCATCTTTTTGCTGGGCTCTGGTACGTGGAGCAGGAGATGGGTGAGGGTGAGGGACAGCTCGCTGGGGGTGGTGTGGGGTGATGGTGATGGTTGGTGAGCACGGAGCAGGGGAGAAGCTGCCTACAGAGACCTGGAGGGATGCAGAAAGCTGGAGAAGGAGAAGGTGATGTTATGGGGAGGCTGAGCAGCTGGGCAAGGATGCCCGAGTGGCAAGCACACAGTGGTGGGGTCCACCACCCCAGTGGTGGGGTCAGGACCATGAGATGTTCTTCAGGGCATCATCCCTGGGCATCTCAGCCTGGTGACCTTGTGATGGGCTGTGGTGGTGCTGGGGCACTGCTGCCCAGAGCAGGGTGAAGCATCACTGGGGCTGCACGGGCTGGTGGGCAGAAGGGACCAGCACCTCCTTGTCTCTGAGTTTCCTCCTGCCTGTGTTTTCCCGGGGGGGGGATGTGCACCTGAGTATCTCCGTGTCCAAGGGACCTCTTTGCCTCCATCAGGGAGCTCCATCACCCTGGGGCCAGGTGCCAGCCCTGGAGCTGGTTCTGTGTCCCTGTGGGCTGGAGCAGGGCTGGGATGTGGGATCTGAGCCCCAGCACAGCCCCAGCCAGGGAACTGCCCGGTGATTCCCACTTGTTGGCTCCCAGCGAGTGTCACGTCTCGGCATGGGCTGCTCGGGGAGAAACGTTGGTGCCAGTGTCTCGTGGCAGATATTCCACGGCTAAATTGCCAGTTTAGGTAATTGAAACTTTGCTTAATAAAGGGACTGTCTGCTCTGTCCTCAGGTATTTAGTCTTCCTGCAGATCAAACGGGATCTCTACCACGGCCGTCTCCTCTGCAAGACGTCGGACGCGGCTTTGCTGGCCGCCTATATCCTTCAGGGTAATGCTTTCTGACAAGATAAATTCGCTTTTCATGCTAAGCACCAGTTACATTATTTCACTTACAACAGATCACTGCACCCAGAATACAAATGTCACCCTGCCAGCGGGGGCTCGTGCTCCGGGGCTGTCCTTGTGCCGGGCGAGAGGGTGAGGGCTGCTGCTCCCCAGCCTGCCCAGGTCCCTCGGGATGGCATTTCCAACGGGTTTTGTGTTTTTAAGGCACACTTGCACCCACTGGGTGAGCAGGATTCACTCGCTGCCCTGTTCCCACCCAGCCAGGCTCAGGGTGGGAGCTGGGGGTGCCCCTGTGGTGCTTGGGCTGCCCACCCCAGGCTGCCTTTGAGCAGATCCAGTGCAGCTCCTGGGAGGCTCTGGGCAAGTTGCTTGAGGACTTAATAAATCCGGGACAGGGACCATCTGCTGGTGGGCGATTCCCAAGCAAGAGATGAAATTAATCAGACACAGTTAATGCCTTACAAATGGTCCCTCCTGATGGGAATGGCATTCCCGGGGTGCCCTGAGACCCAACCCTGCACCCGGTCACTGCCAGGGTGGGGATGGGCTCTGCTGTCCCTGACCTGTTCTGTGTCCCACCAGCTGAGATCGGGGACTACGACCCGGGGAAGCACCCGGAAGGTTACAGCTCCAAGTTCCAGTTCTTCCCCAAGCACTCGGAGAAGCTGGAGAGGAAAATTGCAGAGATCCACAAGTCGGAGCTGAGGTAGGGCTGGGGGCTTCGCTGGAGGAGGGGGGGCGCTGCTGGAGAGGTTGGTGATGCTCAGGGGACCTTTGTCCCCATTTGGGGTTCTCAGTGGTGCCATGGGGTGGGCAATCACCACTCGGGTCCATCAGAGCCCACTCTCAGCAGCACCAGGCAAAGCAGAGGCACAGAGTAGGCTCTGGGAGGGTGGGAGTTTGGTGGCACGGGGACACCTCAGCAAAGCCCCCATGGGAGGAGCTGCTGTGTCCCCCGGACCTCTGCTCGCCGTGGGGGAGACGTGGCCGAGCAGCCAAGGACAAGCTGCAGAGAGTGCAGGCAAATAAAAACACATCAGCAATGCAGCAAAACCAGCCCCGACCCCCCCTCCCCAGGCAGGGCCAAGGGGCTGCTGCTGCTCCTGGCTGTTGGCTCAGCCTGGGGGGTCCCGGGGGGGGTTCCTTGTGACCGACCCCCCCAGATCCCCTCCTGCCACCTCGCCCCACTCTGGGGACACAAGGTGTGGGAGAAGCCATCAGCAGAGCCCTGTCCCCCCCCAGCACTGGTGGTGCCTCGGGAGCCGCATCCCAACGGACCCTGCGTGCCGGTCCCGGGGGCATGGGGGGGTTTCATAGGATCATTGTGGTTGGAAGGGACCTCCAGGGTCATCAAATCCAACCTTTATCCCATCATATTCCTAACCCAAGCTCCAGCAGCGCTGTGCCTGTACGTGCTGTGGGTTGCTGCCTTCTGCCCAGGAGCCCCCCCTGAAGAAATGGCTGCTCTGCCTGTAGGAAATTCAGCCTGGAATTTTGCAGATGCTCCTGAAGTGCGTCCCTTCCTGGTGCTGCTGGCTCAGCATCGCTCCGGCTGCATCCCGCGGCACAACGGCTGGGCTGAGCGCTGGGCTCCTGCTGCAGGGGGGTTGTGCTGACGAGTGCACTGGGAATGTGCCTGACTGGTGCCTCATCCTTACCCAAACCCTGTGGCCAGGGGCTGGCTTTCATGTTCATGTCTCAATGGAATATTCTTTTTTTTCCCCTGTTTTCTAACTCCTGCAGTGGGCAGACACCAGCTACTTCGGAGCTGAATTTTCTCAGGAAAGCCCAGACTCTGGAGACCTATGGGGTTGATCCACACCCTTGCAAGGTAAAGCAGCTCTCCAGATGCTGTTCCTTGTGCTGGATTCCTCGCTGCAGACATTCCAGTGCCCAGTGCCGAGCGCGGCCGTCGGTCCCGTGCCAGCGGGCAGAGCCGTGGGGTGTGCTGGAGCCAGCCCCATGTGTGTGGGGAAGGCCAGTACCCCCAGGCCCTTCCAGTGAGGGGTTGGGGAACCGTAAGAGAGCATTTTCCCATCCAGGCAGCTGTAAGAGTCAGCGGTGGCTCATCCTCTGCTGCAGTGTGTAATTTGGAGGCGGGAGCAGGGTCAGTGGTGTGTCTGGGAACCAGCACACATTAATCTGCCACAGTCAGTCCATCGCTCGGCTCTCCCCTGGCCCCTAATCCAGTTTTCTGTCTGAAATGCTTTTTTATTGACTGTAGATGTCATTGAGCTTGGCTGGCTCTGGTCCCTCGCAGTCCCATGGCATTCAGATGGATGTGGGATGCAGAGCAGCGTTTTCCCCTCGGGGCAGCGCCTGCTCTGTGCTCCCTGGGGCTTTCAGCTGAGTGATGCCCATAAATACACAACTGCAATGACTGAACCTGGCCTGGGGCGGGGGTCTGGGGTTGCCTGGGGGGGTTGCCAGGCTGGAGGAGCCATCACTGTGCTGGGTGAGCTCTGGGACACCGCGGGCAGGATTGGGCTGTGCTGCTGTGGGGGCGATGCTCAGTGCCAAGGGGGTCTGTGCTTTGCTCTTCTTGCCCCGTGGGGTCCTGTGCCCCATTTAGCATCCCTGATCCCTATCGAGACTCTGCACCCCTGGCTCCCCATCCTCACCCCCTCCTCCCCAGCCATGGGGAGCTCAGCCCCACCTGTCCCAGTAACCCCAAACCATGCAGCTCTGACCCCACACCCCGTTAATGCCCGTGCTGCCCCCTCAGTGCTGCAGCATCAGCCATACTGGGGCAGGACTGGCTGGGCTGAGCTGGCACCATGCACAGGGGGAGGGCACGGGGGGGGCACGTCCCTCTGCCAAGGCACTGCTTCTCCCGTTCCCAAAGGTTTTCCCAGACTCTGGAAAGAGCTGCTGCCAGGCTGGTGCAATGCCCACGGGCTGCGTTCTGCAGCCACGCACCAAAATTCCCCTCCTCCGTGGGAGAGGGCTGCAGCATCCTGGGCACGAGGAGTCTGGGGGTCACACTCGCCTTGTGCAGGGCATGGGGTGGTGGTTCGGGGCTCTCTGCTTCTGGCCAGTCACCCTTGGCAGGTTAAGATGGATTTGTTCGATCCAATGTGGAGTTAAACAGGGTTTGTTTTCTGCTCACATTTGGAAGATCTCATCCCAGCGCTGGCTCCCGGCCATCCCTGCACCGTGACCGAGAACCAGCAGCTGGGGGGGGAGCGAGCAGCAGGGAGGATGTCTCTTGCCTTTTGATGAAGCCAGGGAAGGGCTGGGAGCGGAGGGGGAGGGTTGTCCCCCCCCCGAGCCGGGGGATCCGGGGCTGCAGCAGCAGCAGCGCAGCTCTGCTCGCCGCAGGGACACCCCGTGCCACATTTCCCCCAGGAAACATCACAGCCACCAAACAGGCAGCGCTTGTTAGTGATCACCTCCCTGGAGTCTGGGTGTTATGATTAAGTTAAACTGCTGCCTTGCTCTGTGCATGACACTAATTACTGGTTATAAACCATCTCAATGCCGCCCCGCTGCACTGCCCGGGCAGCGCTCGGGGGGAGCCAGGTCTGATGGCTTTGTACCATTTTCTGGTTTAATTAGCAGTGAAAGGGCTGGGGGGGCACTGCCTTCCTGCCCCTGCCTCGCTAGGAAGCTGCCCCAGGACTCGCTGTGGGTTCTGCTGCATGTGCAGGATGCTGCAGCCTGGGAGCACCTGCCGGGAGCATCCTGGTGCGGAGCATCCTGCACCAGCCCCAGGCTCTGCCAGCTCGGCAGCATCTGCTGAGGAATTGCTGTTGTCTTCCAGGACGTGTCGGGGAACGCAGCGTTTCTGGCCTTCACTCCCTTCGGGTTTGTTGTTCTGCAGGGAAACAAGAGAGTTCACTTCATCAAGTGGTGAGTTCCCACCCAGCATCGCCCGCTCCCACGGGGTGTGTGGGGTGCAGTAGGGCTGGGGCTGTCAGAGCCCCACATCCCCCTGGGGGGGGGGCGGGGGTGCTGGGGTGAGCTCCCATGGACAGGGCAGGTGGGTGGGTGATCCCAGCACCGGGCGCCTTCCCCAGGTGGGGGTGAGTGCACCCAGTGCCCACCTCCGAGCTGGGATGGGGTCGAGCAGAGGGCACAGAGGGGACTGGGACACCCATCCTGTGCCCTGCACCCGCTGGCACCCATCTCAGAAGCAGGGGAGAAAACAGGTCCTCTGCAGGGGACAGGGGGGCTCTGCTGAGCCGGGGAGCTTGGTGCTGAGCAGAGCCAGTGCTGTGTGGTCACATCTCACCCTGTCCCACCCTCGGGGACCCTGGGGTCCCGGCTGGCCCCATCACTGCAGCGGGTGGTCAGGACACCACAGGGCTCCCTCTGAGCATCACTCTCATGATTTGTCTTGTTGCCCCAAGCTTCTGATTTCCTACATTTGCTGACATTAACCTTCATCAGCCGCGTGTGGGCTGAGCCCCCAGGAGCCCCCCAGCCCCTCTGGACCCAATTGTGTTGTTCCTCACTCTTTGCTGCATCTCAGCTTGTGGCCGGGTTGTCCCTCACGCTGGCATTGTCACCCAGCTGGTGCCCATGGGATGGGGTCCCCGTGACTTGGGGACACCCTGCTGACCATCACCTTCCCCCTTCCCACCTGCTGGTTTTGGAGCCCCATGGCACCACCCTGGGAATGAAAAGGGGGTCCAGGGGCTGCTCCACTGCTGTCCCCAAAGCACCAGCTCATCACCTGGCAGTGCTTGGGCCAGGGCCATGGTGGGCTCTGCGCAGCCCCTCACCTGCCTGTCCTTGTCCTTTCAGGAACGAGGTGACCAAAATGAAATTTGAAGGGAAGACTTTCTATTTATATGTAAGTCAGAAGGAGGTGAGTGCTCTCCTGGCCCGTGGGACTGCCATGGAGGGGCTTCCGCAGGCTTCTCCGTGAACTTGGCAGGAGCAGCGTCACCCTGTGCCTGTGGTGCAGGGACATGGGCATGGTGGCAAGAAAACAGGCACAGTGGCAGGGACATGGGCATGGTGGCAGGGGCTGCAGCTCGGTGGCAGCTCTGGGGTCACTTCCTGGAGTCACAGCCACTGTGTTGCCCCTGTGGGGCAGCTCCTGCCCGCGGGACCACCCTGGTTGTGTGCTGCTGCCCTCCTCCTGCCCTGGTTAACAAAATCAGCCTGGAAATGGCTGAAAGGGGCTCCACACACCCTCAGAATGGGTTTTTTCTTAAAAAATGTATTTCTGGGCACCCAAAGGGTGAGTGAGCGGGAGCGAGTGGGTGGCTGCCCATCGCCTGTGCCACGGTGTCGCCCGGAGCCCCGGCATCTCCTGGTGTCCCAGTGACTCTGGGGAGGATCTGCCCATCCCAGTGCTGCTCCCCAGCTCCGTGCCCTGCCTCGGGGTGCTGCCCACCGGGCACCACTGGCTCCTTCCCACACCGACTCCTCCTCTGGCTCCTTTAGGAGAAGAAAATCGTCCTCACGTACTTCGCCCCGACGCCAGAAGCCTGCAAGCACCTCTGGAAGTGTGGGATAGAGAACCAGGCCTTCTACAAGTGAGTGTGGGGCACCTGGGGGTCTCCCTGTGGTCCCGGCACCGGCCACCACCTCCTCCTGATGGTCCTGGCACTGGCCACCACCCGTTTCTGGTGGTCACAGCAGAGTCACCTTTAATGAGGAGATGAATTGGCGATGGAGCCATTGGTGCTGAGCCCAGCGCCCGTCCTGGCTGCAGCAGCAGCAGAGTTTGGGCATCTTCCCTGCGGATGCTCACAGTGCTTGGGATCAGCAGGGACAGACACCAGCAAACCTCAGGGGACATTTTCTGAGCTCAGACTCAGGGGTGGATTCTCCAGAGTGGCTGTGCAGGCTCTGTCTGTGCTGAACCCGGCACCAAACCCCCTGTGGAGCGGAGCTGGTGCCCCGGGGGCAGCTCCTGGGCAAAGCTCATGAGCTGGCAGCAATGATCTGCAACTTCTGCAAGTCTGCAAAGATGACCCATTTGGGGCCAATTCATCACTCAGGGAAATGCTCAAGGGACCGGGGAGGTGACGTGGGGTGGGGGACGCTGGCTGAGGGACCCTCCCTGCAGCTGCTCTGGGGGACCATGGTGGGGGGTCTTCCCCTTCCCTGGAGCTCTGGGCTCCCAGTTCATGGCCATCTTTGTGTCCCTGCTGTGGTTAACTGGGCTGCCTGGGAGGGTCATCAAAGGCAAAGGGAGAGGTTTGGGTTTGGGTTTGCCATCCTGCTCATGGTGTGCTCCAGAGCAGCCGCCCGGTGCTCCGTAACGAGCTCTGGTTTAATCAGCAGGATGTGAGGGAAGTGTGTGATGTGTTCCCGTTGGGAATGCCGCAATCAGCGCTGCAGTCACCGGGGTTCAGTTCTCATTACAGGAACATGAAATGAAATTGTGATGCTGTGTTACAAATCTCTCTGTGATTAACCACGTCAGGGAGTTGCTGCTGGGTGATGCCCCCCGTGGAACGGACGCGGGGCTGGGCTGAGCTGCTGCTGGGCTCCTCCTGGGGTGAGGACGAGACAGGACTTGTCCCTCCCGGGGGCTTTGCTGGGGGCTGGACTGGCCCTATCCAGCTCACTGATGGTCCCAGGGGACCTGGTGTGAGCCACAGCCCAAATTCCCCCTCCAGATCCATCCAGGAGCCCAAGCACCACTCCTGCTGCCAACAGGGATGTGCTGTGCTTGTGGAGAGGACTGTGAGGTGATGCCATGATGGTCCAGGTGTCACCACACCTCTACTGGTGCATGGTTTCCTTCCTGGTGGAACTTTGCATCTCCAGGGCTTTGCTGTAGTGGTTTTTGCTGGCTGCCGTGTGCCGGCGGTGCGTGGGTCCCCCCAGTGCTGGGCTCAGGCTGGTGGGGATGGTGCTGTGCCAACACCAGCAGAGCAGAGGGTCCTGCTCACCAGTGCCGTGCCTTGGGAACCAGCCCCAGCGAAGGCTCCATGGTGAGGGGTGCCAGGTCCGTGCCATGCCCGGGTGCTCAGTGCCAGCCCATCAGCCTGGGGTGCTCACACAGCTCCCGGTGCTCACACAGCTCCTGGTGCTGTTGCAGGTTGGAGAAGTCGAGCCAGGTCCGGACGGTCTCCAGCAGCAACTTGTTCTTCAAGGGAAGCCGCTTCCGCTACAGGTGAATGAGGGCAGGTGCTGGGGATGGGGGGACAGGGCAGGGCTGTGGTGCTCTGGGGGCTCACTCAGGGTCCTCCTGTGGCTGGAGACCCCCCCATAGCAGTGCTGCTGCTTTTCTGTGTCTCACAGCTACATCCCTCTGCCCAGCCCCAGCACTGCGGATCTTTGGAGGGATGGGAGAGGACGGGGCGGGGGGGGCGGGCTTTGGGGGTTTGGGGACAGA
>VZRW01001462.1:201114-219707 GCA_013398125.1 Aegotheles bennettii
GGCTTTGGGGTTTTGGGAACAGAAAGGAGTGAATCAAATCACCATGATTCCTAAATTCCTGAGGGTGCTGCTGTTGCTCCTTCCTGGCCCTGGAGTGAGAGCCTGGACATGGGATCTTCTATCTCTGCAAGACCAGAGACCCCAGCATGTCCCCAGCCACAAGGTGCACGATGCCAGCACCCTCCTGGCTGGCACAGGAGGGCCCGGACACCCATGGTGTGTGTTCCCCCCCCCCAGAGGGGAGGTGACCCCACGGGGTCCAGCATCTCATGCCAGGAGACGCAGCAAAATGTGGGGGCAGAGGTGTCAGCCCGGCCTTTCCCTGCTCTTCCCATCACCCCTATCACCAGCAGGTTATTTCTGCGAGCCCATGTGTGTGTGTTTGGGGGGGGATCAGCAGCTGCTGCCACAGTGCTCACAGCTTCATATGGTCAGGAATATGATGGGATAAAGGTTGGACTTGATGACCCTGGAGGTCCCTTCCAACCATAATGACTCTATGATTCACACTGCTGTGTTTGAACCACCCGCAGCGGCCGCGTCGCGAAAGAGGTGATGGAGTCCAGTGCCAAGATCAAGAGGGACCCCCCTGAGATTCACCGGTAAGAGCCTGGCAGCAGCTCCCTGGGAGCTGGGTACCAAGAGGGGGAGATGCCCGGGGATGTGGAACCATCCAGGGCACCCACACTGTCCCCTTCTTGTCCCCAGGGCCGGGCTGGTGCCGAGCCGGAGCTGCCCCTCCATCACCCACGGCCCCCGGCTGAGCAGCGTGCCCCGCACACGGAGGAGAGCTGTGCACATCTCCATCATGGAAGGTACAGCATGGCACAGCATGGCATGGCACAGCATGGCATGGCACAGCACGGCACGGGGCGGTGCTCCCTGCCACTGCCAGGGCACGGGACCTGCAGCCACCCTGGCACCGGGGGCACACACGTGTTCACCCACACACACGTGCAAACAGGGACACACAAAGCAGATATATAGATACATAGATATATAGATATATAGATATATAGACATATAGATATATAGATATATAGACATATAGATACATAGATACATAGATATAGATATATAGATACATTGATACATAGATATATAGATACATAGATATAGAGATACATTGATACATAGATATAGAGATACATAGGTATATAGATATAGAGATACATAGATACATAGATAGATATATATATACACATAGATACATAGATATATAGATATATAGATATATGTATGTGTGTACACACAGAGCTGGTTTTTTATAGCCCCTGGTGCTGATATGGGGACACCAGGACAGGGAAGGTCCCAGACGTGTCCTCAGGGTCCTACAGCAAGGCTTGACAGCACCAAGTCTTGCTCTGGTGGCCCAGGGCCAGTTTGGTGCCCGTGGCTGAGAGCGGGCAGAGCACAGGGCTGGGTGTGGGGCACTGCTCCCAGTGCAGGAGCAAGCGAGGAGACTTTCTCAGCGATGGTAAAATTTAGATTAACTCAGAAACAGCATCAAGAGGGGCTGCAGCTGGGGCCGTGCAGGGCTGGGATGCACCTGGGAAGTTGGCAGAGGGCAAAACGCTGGGCCCAGCCCCGGAGCTGCCCCGTGGGGCTGGGGACAATGCTGGGGGCTGTGGCTGTGCCACTGGCAGTGACTGCGGCACCCACTGGTGACAGCGGTGTCCACTCCCAGTGACACTGGTGTGACAGAGCAGCATGGGGTGGGCGCTGCTGGAGTGTGAAGAATTTGGGATAACTGGGAGGTGGCTGAGGGAATGGGGCTGGAAAGGAGTGTGGGGCCAGGAGGTGGTGTCAGGGCCAGCCCCTGCCCCGGCACAGCCGCACCAATCCTGCTGCCATGGGCAGGGACAGGGACAGGGTGCAGAGACACTGCCTGCCCAAAGGGACAGGTCCCTCGCAGCAGAAAGGGATTTATTTCCATCGAGGGAGCCCAGGGCTGATGTTTGTGCTGATTTTTGGAGCAGGAGCATGCTTGGCAGCTGCAGCAGCCCTGCAGCCAGGGTCACCTCTGCCACCCTCTGCTCCACCTCCCGCGGGTGCCACTGCGCAGTGGCATTAAAGAGCGTCCCACGATAAATCACCCGAGCTGGCACAGCCTCCCGGCACCTCCCCTGCCCCGGCACCTCCTGCCCTGCTGGCAGCTGCTTCTCTTCACTCTCACTTCAGCTTGGGCCTGTGGAAATGTGGGAGCTCAAAATAGCCCTGACCCAGGGGCTTGCGTCAGCCGTGCCGGTGGGCGAGCGGCCGCCCCGCTCCCACCGCAGTCCCCGCAGGAGCCCGGTGCCCGCACCACCATGGTCAGGTGCCTGGTCAAGATCAGAACCAAAGTCAACGTCCACCTGCGGCTCATCAACCACTGCTGCCGGGCCGTCAGGGTCCGGGTGCTGGCACTGGGGCCGCGGCTGCTGGCCCGGGCTCTGGGGGCTTTGCCGCTCCTCCCGGCGCTGCCCGGGCTCGGCCAGGATGCTCCGCAGGGTCCCGGGGCTGTGCCCGTGCCAGGTAACGCTGCGCCGCGGGGCTGTGCGGGGTCTGGCAGCCCCAGGGCAGGGATGGCCCCGGGGGGGTCCCCGTGGGCTCCCTGTGAGCATGGCCCTAGGGGGATGCGGGATGCAGGAACATGGGATGCAGGGCACGGGCTGGGGTCTCCTGTGCTGGCTGGACCCGGGGTTGTTGTTACCACGGAGCAGCTCCAGGGCTGGGGCTGGACTCAGCTTCCCCCTCATTTTCCAGCTTTTTACCTCCGTTCCATGGGGAAGCTGCTGGTGGGAAGGGTTGGGTCTGGGGTCACCGGCACTGCTCTCATTGCTCTCATTGCCCACCCCATTGGGGATGCAGCGAGGGGCTGTTACCGTGAGCTCTGTGACACCCAGCAGCCATAGCTGGCAGGGTGAGAACGTGTTTATTCCTCATCTGCACTTATCGCCTGGGCTGCCCCCAGAGGCATCCGGGCAGTATTCACAAGCAGGAGGTTGCAAAGCCCCAGGGAACGCAGGAAGGACGGGCAGGGCCAGGGCACCGGTGCCACTGTGCTATGGTCTTCAGTGCCACTGTCCCCATCCCACTTGGGACAATGTCCAGCCATGTCCCCCTGGCAGCTGGGTGGCACTGGGGACCCACCAGCCCCCTCCTTGTCATGGGAAGCTGCAATGGCAGAACCACCCCCATCGCCTGCCTCACTTGCTGGGAAAACCACAAGGCGCCAGTCCCACGGTGGTGGGGTTCCCTGGGATGTGGGATCTGGGGGCAGAGGGGTTCCCCTGGTCCTGCCCGCCGTGCTCGGGCTGGCTGCGGGGGGCAGCCGGGCTCACCCAGGTGTGCGTGGGGTGGGCTGGCACACAGCCCCCGCACAGCTCGTGCTCACAAGGTGTCTGGGGGTGTAAAACCTTTTGTTGGCAGTGAAGCAGGAGAAGTCAGAGCTGTCAGTGGCTCCGGTCCCACTGGCAGCCCCTGGGCAGGGTCCTGCAGGGAAAGCTCCCACGCGGGCTGGGGCTGGGGCTACTGGCTCTCCGTGTCCTGGGGTGTCCGAGTCCAGCCCCGAATCCTGCCCAGGTGAACAGGTCCATGTCCATGTCCCAGGGCCCCTGCAGTGGGTTCAGCCGTGCTGCCCACATGGGGCTCCGGTTCCCCTGGGACCCCTCTGCACTTCTCCAGGGCCAGGGGGTGACTCCGTAAGGATAACTCCGCAAGGATAACTCCGTAAGGATCGCCCGTGGGCTGCAGCGGGCTCAGCCATCTCCAGTGGTGTGCCGGGGAGAACTCGCCCTGGCCCCCCAGCACAGACCCCTTGGGGTGCATTTCTGCCCCCCCAATCCCTGTACCCCCCCCAGTTTCCCAGCTTGTGCCAGGGCGGTGGCAGCAGCGTCACCTGCTCCTGGTGTCACCGATGGCAGAGGGGCCTCAAGGGGCAGCTGCTGGGGGGCCGCCACCTCAGCATGGTCACAGCACATGGGGGTGTTTCTGAGTGCCTGATGACAAGCCCAGGCCCCCGCCGTGTCCCAGCTGTCAGCCAGTGGCTCGTGGTGACAGTGACAAGTCAGGAGGGTGTGTGAGTGTCACCACTGTGCTCACGAGCTGTGGCAATGGGGCTGCTGTGGGCTCAGGCTGCGGCTGCCAGCCCTGAGGGGCCAAAACCAACCACAGACAGCAGCCAGGGGCAGCTGTGCCCTGACCCCAGCACCGGACAAGGGGGGGTCTATAGGGAGGGTGGGACAGGGGTTTTATCAGAGCCTCTTGTGACAGGACAGGGGCAACGGGTTCCAACTGAAGGAGGGGGGTTTTAGTTTGGATATAAGGAAGTTCTTCACCATGAGGGTGGTGAGAGCCTGGCCCAGGGTGCCCAGAGAAGCTGTGGCTGCCCCTCCCTGGCAGTGTTGAAGGCCAGGTTGGCTGGGGCTTGGAGCACCCTGGTGTGGTGGGAGGTGTCCCTGCCCATGGCAGGGGGTGGCACTGGGTGAGCTTTGAGGTCTGGGGTTGGGTGATGGGTAGGATGCTGTAGGTGGCACAGGGTGGATGGTGTCTGTGTGTGTTTGGGCAGTGCAGGGCTGTGCGTGCAGGATCCTGCTCACTTGTGTAACACCTGCCCTGCTTTGAGCTCCCTTCCAACTCGGGCTATTCTGTGGTTTCCAATGGCAGCAGGGACCCCCCCACACCCTCCACAGGCACTGAGCATCCCCCTCTCTCCCCTCGTGTCCCCCCAGGCCTGGAGTCGCTGCGGGACAGTGCCCACTCCACCCCGGTGCGCTCGGCGTCCCACGGCGATGCCTTCGCGGTGCCCGGCCGGAGCGGCCGTGCCGAGAGCAGCGAGCGTGTGGCCGTCATCGCCGACGAGAACTACAGCCCGGCGGACAGCGTGCTGCCCACGCCGGTGGCCGAGCACAGCCTGGAGCTGATGCTGCTCTCGCGGCAGGCGAACGGGGCCCCGTGCAGCATCGAGGAGGAGAAGGAGTCGGAGGCGGGCACGCCGGCGGGGGGCGATGCGGAGGAGCTGGGCGAGCTGCGGGCTCTGTGCCCGGGTGCCGGCGGCCCGGGGGCGGCGCAGGCGGAACAGGTGAATAAGTTTGTTTTAAGTGTCCTCCGTTTGCTCCTTGTGACAGTTGGACTCCTCTTTGTTTTGCTCCTCCTCCTGATCGTCCTTACCGAGTCCGACCTTGACACTGCCTTTTTCCGCGATATCCGCCAGACCCCCGAGTTCGAGCAGTTCCATTACCAATACTTTTGTCCCCTCAGGCGATGGTTTGCCTGCAAAGTCCGCGCCGTGGTAAGCCTGCTCATTGACACTTGAAGGCAGGAGCCGCCGCGTAACTAAGCCGGGGGCCTGGGGAGCCCGGCCGGGAGCCGCGGGGCTGCCCGGGGCACACACACACTAACCCTTCCCGACCCGCAGCACCCCGCAGGCGGCCCGGGAGGACGAGGGGGTGGGCGCAGCCCCCGGGGCCTCCTCCTCGCCGTGCTCAGCCGCGCTGCTCCCCCCCTGGAGCCCGCACAACACTTTTTACCATTCCGACCCTCGCCGACGCGCGTTCGACTTGGGAAGCACCGAGCACCGAGGGGGAATTCATTCCACCTCTCCCACCCATCACGGGCCGAGCAGCAGCCGGGAGGCCCGCGATGCTGCGTTCTGCAGGAGCTTTGGCAATGGTGCTAACTGAGTAGTAATTACCACTCGTGTACTCTCTCGTTACCAACTCCGCCACTGTGCACGCCGCCGCCCGCCCCGCGCCGCTTCGCAGCCGCCCCTTCCCCGCAGCCGGAGGCTCCTGCGTGGCGATGCCAGGGGACGCTCTCGGGGGCCGCCCCGGCTCAGCATCGCCGGGCGGAGCCGGCTCAGCCTCTCGACGCTTTGTTCCAAGCCTCGAAGCATCACTGGTGCTCCCGAGGGCAGGGAGAGCACACCAGGCACCCTCCGCCCTGCCTGGGTAGCGACTGGGTCGGATTTATTGGGAAGACCTTCAGCCTCCCAAAGCTGTACCTGTTTTATACAAAAAGAAAAAAGGAAAAAAAAAACAAAAACCGACTGTTTCAAGGTCTATTTTAACACCAAAATGCTATTTTGTTATCAAATCTAATCGAGTCTTTTTTTACTTCACGGATTGGGCGGCCGCATCTCATGCTGAGCAGAGGTTTCAGAGCAAACGCTGTTGTAGCCCAGAGGCCACACACTGGGATAACCCACAGCTGGCTGGGAGTGGGGACAGGAGCACTCAGTGACTTGGCTGAGGATGAGGAGGCAGCACAACAGGAGGGGAGGTGACAGCGAACAAGCCAATGGACAACGGTCAGATCTGTCTGTTCCTGAGCAAAAAATCAATAAAATCAACTCATCCCACGTGTGACATCACCATCGGGCCCACCCAGCCCTGGGGAGCAGCCGCCCATTTCCACAGGGAGCAATAAACACCGGTTCTGATAAGTTTGGGTTGAAGTTGGACACATTTGACAAAAAAAGGTGAAAACAGGTGAGCGAGTGTTGTTTCATCTCAGGGAGAGATTTTACATGAGCTGGGGCCATAGCTGCAGTTTTACATAGCCTGATCTCCGTGTTCTTGTCTCTGAGCATCCCACCGCCCAGCACCGCACGCTGCCAGCGCCGCTCCCGCTCCCACCCGCGCCGGACCCGCTCCACCGGTGCCCAGCGGAGGAGAGCGATGGTGACGCTGGCCAAGGGGTCGGCCAGACTGGGAGCGTTTATCACTGGATGGAGTGGGACACCCTGTGTGATGGCTGTTGGGGGTGTGGGGGGGTGGGATGCAGACCCCAGCGCTGAGGACGTGGCCATGGACAGCACAAGGGCCAAGGAGGGGTCCGTGGAGCCGCCATGCGTGGCCGGAGCCAGAGGAGCGGTGTTACCGTGACACCCTGGTTTATGCAACATAGCAAAATTAACTTTAGTGTAGTGTTCCTACCTCAGCCCGTAGCCCGTGGTGTTTCTATGCAGTGCGTGGTAGTCCCAAACCTGCCGTTTTTCGCCCCAGATTGACACTGCAGTGTCCTCCCCCCTCCTCCTCACTGCTGATGTACTCGTCATGTCGTGACAGCACAGCCCCCTCCGCCCCAACATCCCAGAGCACCTCTCGGTGCTGACCCCGGGCCCTTGGCCATCAGCTCCACCCCAGCGTAGCGAGGCCAGCCCCAGTTCACCTCTGCAGTTTCCACCCAGTTTTACTGCAAACCCACAAGAACTGGTGATTTTTCGTTGTCTGTTTCCCCGTATGTCGCATATTAAGTCTCGTGTGACACAACCTGTTAGTTTGACCTTGTCTTTATATTAAAATGTTGTTTCCATAGGTTCTTATATCAGAAAAAAAAAATAAATCTCATAATAGCGTCCTGCACCTTTAAGCAGTAGACGGTGAAATACCTGAAAATGTGAATTTCTTAGTTTTCATAAAGGAAAAACCCTAGAAATTAACCTTTCATGTGCCAAATACTGTAAGTATACATTTTTCCTTCAAAAAAACCCCGTCCCTTTTTCTACATAGTCAATCTCTTAGTTAGCATAAGGTCATTGGTGCCATGAAAAGTATTTTTAAATTTAAATAAATATTTAAATATCATGAAAACCAGAGTTGGTGTGAGGTTTGTTCAGCATTTACAGTGTCAGGACCAGTTTTTTGCTTGAGTGAAATTCAGGCAGGTTCAGCAGTTATTGTTCACCCCCTGGCTGCAGCAGCACCCAGGGCACAGCAACTGCCCATCACCTGCACCCGATCTTCAATGTGTTTGGTGTCACTGACACAGGGCCCCGCTCTCATGAGACTCCCCCTGCAGTGCTGGGGCCACCTCTGGGGTCCCCAACAGCAGAAGGACACGGAGCTGTTGGAGAGAGTCCAGAGGAGGCCATGGAGATGCTCAGGGGGCTGGAGCAGCTCTGCTCTGGGGCCAGGCTGAGAGAGTTGGGGGTGTTCAGCCTGGAGAAGAGAAGGCTGCAGAGAGACCTTGGAGCACCTTCCAGTGCCTGAAGGGGCTCCAGGAAAGCTGGAGAGGGACTGGTGCCAAGGGCAGGGAGTGATGGGACGAGGGGGAACGGGTTCCAAGTGCCAGAGGGGAGATGGGATGGGAGGGAGAAATTGTTTGGTGTGAGGGTGGTGAGAGCCTGGCCCAGGGTGCCCAGAGAAGCTGTAGCTGCCCCTCCCTGGCAGTGTTGAAGGCCAGGTTGGATGGGGCTTGGAGCAGCCTGGTGTGGTGGGAGGTGTCCCTGCCCATGGCAGGGGTGGCACTGGATGGGCTTTGAGGTCCCTTCCAACCCAAACCAGTCTGGGGTTCTGTGACATCAGTGAGTTTTGGACATGGGCTCTGCTGAGCTCTCAGCCCGGTGCATCCCAGCCCCCTCAGAGGTGCCCATGGGTGCAGAAAAGGGAGCTGAGGCCAGCAGCTCCAGTGTCACACTTGTCACGCCCCTGTCCCCTTACACCTCACCAGTGCCCCCCCGAGCCAGTGTTTCTTCTCTCTGGAAAACAACCTCACTCTTGGGGACAAAGCGCCTGTCCCAGCAGGACTGATGTTTTTTTCTAGCTCCAGAGAACACCAGAGGTAAATTTAAAGATTTATTTTAAAGCTTCTAAAATACACTTTTGTCCTGAGGAAATGCAGCTAGCTGGGAATCAGCACAATACGGCTGAAACAAGGGTAATGCAAAAGGGGAAAAAAACAACAGGATCTAGGCCACTTTTTTATTCCTTGAACACATGGAGGCGGCCACTGGAGTTGCCACCCACCAAGATGTTCCTGCTGGGATGAACGGTGTTAATGGAGCACACGGAGCCCAGGCAGTCCAGGTTACAGAAAGTGTGCAGCAGTTTCCCAGTGTCTTGGAAGACTTCGATCTGCCTGGGCCGGGCCATGCTGCCCACCACGAAGCACTGCTCCTGCTTGGGGTCCCACACCGCCCTGAACCGGCTCAGCCACCGCCCCGTGTTGTTGTTGTGTCTTCAGGGAGAGAAAGAGAGAGAGAAACATCCCTTTTACTGGATCCAGGATTTATAAGTATCACCTTTTATGTCATATGTGCTTGAACCCACTGTCCCTGTGACACACGGGACAGATCACGCTGCTGGGATCCATCCGGTGGGATCACTGGCCTGGGATGGGTGGGATGGGATGGAGAAATGGAGCACGATGAGGCAGAGGGGACTCTGACAGAAGTGGTTATGATCACAGCAGCTGTGCTCCATGGTTGTGTATTTTAGTACAGCCAGGACAAGCACCTGCCAAGCCTTCCCTGGACTCGCAAAGTAAGAATTCTCCATCTGTCCTGATCCAGCTCCAGCTCCTCAGCAAACCCACCCTGCCGAGGACTCACCCTCCTGCAGCACGAGGGGGTTTGACAAGTGTGGAGACTCGACCCAAAAACACCCACTTTTCCACTAACAAGTGACCTCTGATGCTTAAAAAACACACAAAGGAAAAGCATTCTGAAATCCAGGGCATCTCAGAGGGCACGAAAGGGCCCATTCCAGGTTCGTGGGAGGGCACCAACACCCCCCTGCAGACCACCCCAGCTCCCAGCGAGCTGTGCCACGCTCACACTCCATGGGCAAAGGCCTCTGCAGGGACCCCGAGGACAAACATTCAGGCCAGAGGGTCCTGGGGCTGGCTGAGCACATGGCCCCATGCAGCCCCTGCACACACAGCTTGTGCCACCAGCACTGGGGAGCCCCACAGCCCCCCCGTGCTGTCCTCGGCCCCAGCGGGGTCACCTTACCTGACAGTGCTGAGCACCGGGGCTGTCGATGACAAGGAGGTGGTGTCATAGACCCTGTGACACAAAACTGTGTGTTAATGAGACGTGCAGGTGCCAGAAACACAGCCCTTACACGGGTGGGACACAGCACGGGATCATGGAATCACAGAATCATTATGGTTGGAAGGCACCTCCAGGGTCATCAAGTCCAACCTTTGGGGAACATGAGGAGCAAGATGTCCTGCTCCACCACCAGCACCAGCACTCCGCTGCAATCAGTGAATTGGGCTACTTTAATTGGATTTGCTTTTAGCTGGGATTGATGGCCATGCTCTGAAAGCTGTGACAGGCAGGGGACGAGGATGGCTCCCCAGGCACCACACCAAGGGAAGGGCACAGAGAAGGGTGATGGCACCTCTGGCAGGCATCAGCTCAGCTGGCACGTAAACCATCAACAGATCTCCCAGCCCAGGCTCTCCTGCACCCCCACCAGCTCTGAGGACCCCAGTCCCGAGGGCAGAATGCCCAGCAAGCCACTGGGTTCAAAGCTGTGCTTTGTCCTGGGGATAATGAACCCCCTGGATCTGCCTCCTCAGCGCCCGAGCACCAACGTTCTGTTTGCTCCTGTCTGTTCTGTGCTCTGACACTTGCTCTGTTAGCACCAAGGTTTACACTTCCCACAGCCAAGGCTGCTACGGAGAAAAAATCCTCAGTTTATTATAATTTTAAGTGCCAGCGCAAAGAGAGGATCACAGAAGAGCACAGAACAGCTCTGTGTGTGTGGAAGGGGAAGAAAGAACATCAAATTCCCAGGCAAAGCACACAGTGCAATAACACCTGCACCACATTCTGATCCTGTCATCCCTTAAAACTCCTTCCAGCCCAGCCTTCCCTGGGCCCCCCAATCTGTACCCACTTTCCTCTGAAACAGTTTGGGACTTCTAAACACCTACATGGTGAATATGCAGCTGCCATCAGGTATTTACCTGCATAGATCAGCTGAGAACTACCAAGTAGAAAGATCAACCAGACCTCTAACACAGCACAACTCTGTTTAAATTATCAAAGGGTAGAACTGGTTACAACAGAGCTGATATTATAATTTTAAGTGCCAGCAGCTAAAAATAAATTCCGTTTCTGAGCATTTTGTACTTGCATTCACGAGCCAGGTTTTGGTTTGGTTTTGGTTTTTTGTTTGGATTTGTTTTTTAAAGACTAATGGTACCGGTATGCTGCACTGCTCACTGCTAGATATTCTTCAGGAAAAGTGAGAATGAGAAAAAAAAATACAAAAAATCATTATAAACATTTAAAACTCCAGTATCGTTTAAGAAAAAAAAGTGATAAAGACAAAGCTCTTAGTGATGGGTAACGCAGGTAGGAAATAAAAACAACAACAATAATAATAATAATGCTACGCATTGGCATTTCCCATAGGGATCATTCCCTCACCCAGGGTCTCACCTCAGCTTGTCATCAGCACACACTGTCACCACTCTGCTCCCCGTCACAGGCGAGAAGTAGGCAGAAGCAACACTTTTGGTGTGGCCTTGGAGGGAGCTCACAGGCTTGTTCCCTTTAGACTTCAGGCATCGAACATCATAAATACAAACATCCCTGCAACACAGGCACGTGGACACGGGGTGAGACAGGTCAATGCAATGATCTAATGGTCAATGCAATGATCTAATGATTAATGGTCTAATGGTCAGGAATATGATGGGATAAAGGTTGGGGACTTGATGACCCTGGAGGTCCCTTCCAACCATAATGATTCTATGATCCTTATTCTCCATACACCAGAAGTCAGGAGACACCATAGGTCTTATGTTAGCTGTGTTTAGAGCTGCACTTCAACAGTGCACATCAGTGCAGTGGCTCTGGGGGATTTTGAGAGCACCAAAACCAGCCTGAGCAGCTCAGGGAAATCCCTCCGAGCTGCTAGGACACAGCGACTCACAAAACCACTCTGCAGCCACCACCAAAAGGTGAGGGAAAGTCTACCTGTACCACGTTTTAAATCCTGCTAGAACTAAAAACTTGTTTTCTAAGATCAATAAAGCTCTGAGTGCACACGGAGGCTGACGAAGCGTCCGCCTCAGCAGGAGCTGCTCCTGCCCCCCAGACGTGCAGCTATGGCTGACTGCAGACACCAGAGCAGCAGGACCACAGGTCACCTGAGCCACGTACACTGAGCCAGCAGCAATGAAATACTGTTTATTCACGGGGTGGACGTGGACTGTCCTCGTTCTCTGGAAGCCGATGTCTGCAGAGAGCTCTGCAGATGCCCCTGGGGTCCTCCTGTCCACGACGGCGACACGGCCATCCCAGTGTCCCACTACTGCAGTGGAGGCACCGTCCTCCAAGAAGTCAAAGGAAGAGAAGCTTTCTTCTTCACTTCTGCATACCTGAGCAGGGGAGAGGCCAGATGTAACCAGAACTGTTCAACAGTTACTCATAGCACCCCAAACCCTCCACGGGCTGCATATTTCATGCTCTCCCTTTTTAGTATGCTAAAAATACTACTGAAGTCCACCCAATTCAATAGCTGCCCATGTGGGCAACCCTTCTGTACCACTGCCACGCTGCGCAGGGATCATCCACCACCCACCCCAAACCTGCAGCAATGCACTCTGAATTCTGCACAGGACACCATCACCTCCCTGTTCCAGTAACCGCCAGAGCACCCCGAGCGAGGGTTAATGACTGCTAATGACTGTGACAGAAACCTCTGACTAGGTGCAGAAATGGGAATTTGGTTGCCTATCCTTCAGAGATCAGGATGTCACACCACCTCATCCCATGGCAGTCTCCTCTCACAGGGGCCATTAGCCACACTGCTGCAGGGAACCATCCACATGTCAGCTCTCCCTGGGGGCACAGCCTCCCCAGGGGCAGCCCTGCGCCTCCCAAAGGCAGCGATGCTCCTGGAGGCACCACAAGGCTGTGGAAGCTGGCACAAGGTAAACAGGGCAGGAGAACGACCTTTCTCTCCCCCAGCCTCCAAAGACACATTCCTGCAAGCACTTGTCTCCAGGAGCGAGCCCCCCTGGACCTGCCTGGCCCCCTGACAACCAAGTGCAGACCCTTCCCGAGCGGCCAGCCTGCCTGCAGCCCCACCACAGTCACAGTGCCTCTAAGGGCTGGGGGATGAAAGCTTTAAACTGCTGTAGCTTCTTACATTTTCTAGCACTGGAGAGCTGACCAATGCAGATGCAGCTGTCAAAAAATAAGCAAGCAAAGCAGCACCATGAACCTGCTGAGCTCTGCTGCCTGGCTCACGGCAAGGCAGTCACAGCGCTCTGCTCGCTTGAAGCCTGAGAAGCAAAGTCGACTCATCTTTATGTTGTTTCACAATGTTTGTTTGGGTGTTTTTTTGTAAGATTTAGTTCTTTACACTGCTTGTTTGTCATCGTGAAGAGATGCTGCTTTTGAAAAGAGGCAGGTATCTAACTGCAACTGTCCCTGCAGGAAGGCAGTGGGGAGCACCCAAGCTGTTACGATGCTCTATTGACTAGGAAGCATCTTCTTATTTTTATAATGTGGAGGAAAGGTCAGTCCACGTCTCCTTGTGGAAATGGAATCCTGAACTTTCCACTTTACAAAACAACCAACAAATAATTGGGTACGAGGACCAGAGCTCTGCAGCAGCACACACTGAGATGTTCCAGGTGCACTCACCTCGTCAAAGACAGCCCTGGTCACATCCGCACACCGCAGCACGTCGTCGCTCAGGGACAGCAGCTGCGTGGGGCTGAACGGGGAGAAATGCATGCACCTGACAGGGAAGTTGTGTGGGACAAAGACACGGGTGCCTTCCTCAGACTGACAGTCCTGAAAAACAGCAGGGGCTCAGGGGACACACAGCCTGACCACTGTAGGTGTCTCTATTAATTACTGCAGCTTTCGGAGTCAAGCCTGTTATTCAGATGTTACCAGTCTGCTCGGGATAACCACGGGGAGGAGGCAGTGGGGTGCTCGATGCGTGGACATCAGCAGCAGGTAACAGCATCAAGGGCACCCAGGCACAGCCCAGGCCAGCATCGTACTGAACCTCTGCACAGGAGACAACTGCCCTCCACGGCCTCCCTCCCACCACCATGCTCATCACTCCACAACTAATTTAGCTCAAGAGAGCACTAAGAATTTACTCTCAGTTTCAGAACTGTGTTCCCTAGTTGGGAAAAGCTGTGATTTCCTGCTGTGGTTTAAGCACAGCAAGCCAACCCCAACTTCTCCTGGGTTCCTGCAGCTGAACACCTTGCTGAGCACCAAGCCATTTACATAACAACATATTAGGTTACTTAGAACTCTAAATCTTAGTGACCCAAACTGAATGTCCAGCATAACCTCCTCTATCTTTTCTAATCCTGGCATCATCCAAGCCCTGTTATTCTAAAAGAAAAGGAATGGATCATTTCTCCACGAGTACTGGTTCATTCCACAAAGATGTCTCTGCTCCCAAACCTGGTCACATCCAACTCACTTCAGGAAAGCAAAAAAAGGGGAGAGCAAAAAGAAAAAGAGCAGCTTTAACTATCCCAGGCTCCACTGAAACACCTCTGGGAGGCCACTGAGCCAGCAGCACGTGGAGACCTCACCCTCCCCGTGCCAGATCCCAGCTTCCACAGGCTGGGACCGCAGTCAGAGCTCCCTGCGCTGGACGGAGCGGTGTAAACTTCTCTGGAATGGAGGAAGAGCCCCAGAGCTGAGTTTGGCTGATCAGGTTCCCGGAGCTGTTAAAGCAGGAATGACTCTGGAGAGACTCGAGGGGTTAACGGCACTGCGAGAGGAAAACCTGTGTGTGAGCTTCGAGCAGGTGCTTGGATGAGGTGGATGGAAGTGGGACAGTACAGAGGTGCAAGCCAAGGGCAGGAATAAGGATTCTTGCTGCAGAAGTAATTAAGGCAATTCAGAAACAACAGTGAGGGTGTCTGCAAAGCCCTCAGGTTTTCAGAGCTCCTCTTAGAGCTCTCAGCGAGCGTGTGCCAGTGCACATATTGGCAGAGCAATTTTCTCTGCCATCTGGAAGCACAGTGACTCACTGCAGCTACCCAAAATTTGTACAAACTCAAAGAAACAAACACTCGAGCACCCGTTTCCCTGCAGTCTCCAGAAGCAAGCTGTGGTTTGGCTACAGGGGTGCTGTAATTAGACCCCGGATCTCCCAATGGTGAATTGCAATTTTCACCCTCACTGATAACATTATTTCAGCTAAAGATCCATTTTTTTCCACTCTGCCCCCCAGAATTACCAGTGCAACCTTCCCTCCCATTAAACCTGGGCTTGCCAAGGACCAGACAGACCCTTTCAAGCAACTCTGGTGAGCCCCAATGTAACAGACCCCCCCCGTCACCCGCAAGAGCAGGGAAAGTACAAATTAATGCTCAGACCGTGCCCCACCCACGCCCATCCAGCAGTGAAAGCTCTGCCAGGTGAGGAGCGTGCCCACAACTCACCACATTCCAGAGCCCGACCTGCCCAGACGTGTCTCCAGCTGCCAGGAAGATGATGCTCTCCGAAGGGTGGATGGCCATAGAGCACACTCGGTACCTCACCACCTTTTTGATGTTAGCTTCAGTGAGAACCATGCTGTTCAGGCTGTCCTGGTACCTAGGCAACACCACCAAAACGTCAGTTCTTCCAGGGAAGACAGAAGGAGAACAAGGCAATACCCAGTTTCCAGATCACCTTTTCATGTCACACACACGTTTCTCCGTATCGTTGGCTTTCCCCTACAGGGAGAAAGGAAATATTAATTGGAATTAGATTGCTTAGACCTCAAGCTAAATTGCATTATCCCAAAATAATTAATTGTAACCAATAATACCTCACTTATCCTCCTCCACGTTGCCAGCAAGTCCTCTGTCAACTGACTGTTCTCCACCTGATCTTCTGGAACCATGGGCAAAGGTCCATCTGGAACCCGAGGCTGGAACAACAGCATGATTTTCATCACTCAGAACAACCAAGGTTACAAACAGGTGAATTGTGACTTCCCACAGACCAGATACTCTGCAAACACACCCGTGATAATACAAAAAATAAACAGAACAACAACAAAAGTTTGTATCCAATCTTATTAAAGACAAACAGAACTTCACTGGACACAACAGCAAGGACAGCTGCCCTGTGTTTCTCCTCTCAGGAGCTGGGTTACAGAGGTTTAGCTTCATTCTGCTGCACCTTGCAAGATTTACATCCCCATCTCTCAAGCAACAGAATTTTTACTTGTTGCTATGTAACTGCTTCAAAAAGGTGGTAAATGTTGCAAAGGAAAATAAACCAGACCAAAAAAATCCATTAAAACAGAGTAATGAAACTTTTGAGTGCAAAGCTGCTCAAATCCATGGGCTGTTGAAAAACATGCAACATTCCAGCTCCCCAGGATCCTCCTGATCACCCAAAACCACACTGCTTCATCAACCCAGGGTACTACCTCACTGAGAGGACACAGCATGCCCAATGTCCAGGATGCTTGAGGGGGAATGGATTTACCTTTTGTTATTGCCACGTGTAACGCACCTTCCCCAACAGCACCTTCCCCAGCGCCTGGAGGCTTTTGCAGTGACAAGGGTCAGCCAGCTCCAGCAGGATGGGTTTTATAAAGCTCTACACACACACACACATGCCCCTCCTCTAACCCTCCCCACCTTACCCGTGGTGTCTCTGCTTCTGGCTGGGCAGGTGCCTCCGGCACTGGGATTCCCGACGGATCCACTCGCTGTAGGCGCATGGACCTTCGCCGCACCTTGTCATCTTCTTCTGCCTTCTTGGGCTTGGCTCTAGAACCATTGGAACGCCTCAGAATTCATTCAGGTTGAGTAACAACAGCCCCCTGCATTTAAGTCCAAGACTGGAGGGTTGGTGCAGACACACGGCTCTAACACCATGGTCCAGGCTCAGCCTGGCCCACTCGGGTTCACTTCAGGAGGGTGGTGATGGCTTTTTCCTTCAGCAGTAGCACTCTGTACTTCAGCTCATTTTCCTGCTTTCCCAGGCACTTTTTGGCACTGTCAGATGTCTTTTCTCCCACAAAAACTGGTTATCCTACCCTTTGCACCTAGTCCTGCCCCCCTCTTCCTTTCCCAAGCCTCTTCCCACCATTTGTTTCCATTGTTTAACATTTCCTTCTTTAGCCATCATGCAAGAACATCATCAGAAAAAAGAACTGGGCTTGAAATGCCTCAATACAAACCACAACAAGAACAAATTTGATGAGAGAGATATTAATACTGTCATTTTCTTCCCAAAGGATGGCAGGAGCTGTTGGTTCCCAAACTCACACAGATACTCAGTTATTCAGAAGGAGCTTTGCAGGAGACTCCCCACCAGCTCTCCCACACCGCAGGATCGGGTGTGAGCAGGCAGAAGTGCCCAAGCAGCTGACACATGGGAAAGGACAGCAATACAGATCTCCCATGAGGTTATTTTACCTTCTGTTGACGTGAGATTGTCTCTTCGTTGCAATCTGGTGAAGTCTTGCAGCTGACTTAAAAGAGAAAAAAGAACATTAGAAATACATCTAACAGGCCTAGAAGATGAACCTGTATAAAATACAATTCTCTACAGGCTGATGAACTACACTGTAATTATTTATAGCAACAATAAAAAGGGGTTTTCAAGCATCAAGCTGTGTTGTGTCTGCTTTGCTTCCGTGTACCAGCGAGAGTTCCCATGCCAGGAGCACAGCACGTGTTGGGGGGTCTGCAGCCCCTCTCTTCACAGAGGCAGACACCTCCCCAAACACTGCACACCGGGCTCAGAAAGCAGCTCAGAGCAGAACCTGTAGCCAGAAAGGCTCCATCCACACACTGGACACGGACCTTTAGTTCACCTGGACTCCAGGGGAGCTCAGCCGTGTTGAGCTCACCACTCCCTGCTCCAGCCCAAGTAGCACCAGCCCTGCCACGAGAAGATTCACCTGCTCCTGGGCTCTGGTGGCCCATATTGGCCAGTGCTAAAGGCAACTGAGATGGCTAGAGCTGCTTTTGGTAGCCCTCTGTGGTCAGTCTGTGGTTGCAGCCAGCCTGCCTGCTCTTTACTGACCTCCCTGATGGGAATTGGAAGAAAAGGAGTTATTTTTACTCAGCTTTCTGTCTTGGTGTTAAGGAATTGTCCAACCACACCTCGCAGCCCAGGAGAAGGAGCCAGCGAGCGTGTGGCACTCCGGGAGGCAACCCCACCACTGCAGCCAGGCCAGGGGCACGTTATGAATGAAAATAAAAACCCCAAGAGAATGGAAGGTGCAGAGAGAAGGGGAAGGATCTGGATCTACTCACGCAATAGCATTTGAAATCCCACTGCCTTGACCTTCCACACAACTCCAAGGTGAGAATCCCAACGCTCCTGTGTGCCCCAAGGGCAGGCAGGACCCCAGCAGCACACACCCAGGGTCTTCCCAGGAGCCTCCCCAGCACAGGAGGAGCTGAAGTCCCTGACAGTCCCAGACCTGCCAGCCAGTGCCCTGCAGCCCTTCTGTTAGATAACCAGGTAACAGCTCCTCTCTTAGATAACCAGCTAACAGCTCCTCTCTTAGATAACCAGGAAACCACGTGCCCTGCACCTGCCCCACAGCAGCACCGTGCCCTCCATGGGGAATGTGAGCATGGGAAGGGGCGGGAGCAGAGCAGGTGTTACACAAGTGAGCAGGATCCTGCACGCACAGCCCTACACTGCCCAAACACACACAGACACCATCCACCCTGTGCCACCTACAGCATCCTACCCATCAGCGAACCCCAGACCTCAAAGCTCACCCAGTGCCACCCCCTGCCATGGGCAGGGACACCTCCCACCACACCAGGTTGCTCCAAGCCCCAGCCAACCTGGCCTTCAACACTGCCAGGGAGGGGCAGCCACAGCTTCTCTGGGCACCCTGGGCCAGGCTCTCACCACC
>VZRW01001462.1:221940-239712 GCA_013398125.1 Aegotheles bennettii
GGCCCCGCCGCACTCGGGAACCGCGGGGCTCGCCCCGGGGTGGCGGTCGGGGCGGTGAGAGCGGGGCTGTGCTCGGGAGGGGAAGAAGGGGCCGTTTTTAACGGGGAGGGGCATTAAAGCGGCCCCAGTGCCCCGGGAGCGGCGAGAGAGGCACTCGCGGCCCCGCAGCAGCCGGTGCAAACCCCAGGCTCCAGCCCGGCCCCGCCAGGCACTGCCGAGGGGGTCCGGGGGTGCTCCGTGACCCCCCTGAACACACCGGGAAGCTCGGGGGCTTCACCCAGGCTGTGACGGGACCACAGGTTTCAAAAAAAACCCCCAAAAAACAAAAACCCAGCTGAAGGAAGCACAGCTGGGGCAGGGCTCGGCTCTCCAGCCCCAGCAGCTGAGCATCAAACTTGAATTCCAAACCTCGGCTGGGTTTTCTCTTTCTCGGGAGCACATCCCAAGGCTGACAGCCCCAGAGGAGCAGCTCAGCTATGGAGCAGCTCAGCTATGGAGCAGCTCAGCTATGGAGCTCTGGCCATGCTCGTGCCATGAGGAAGGGCAAAGGAGAGGCAACAGCAGCAGCTCCATCACTGCTTCTGATCCATGGGTCCCAAAGGAGCCCCAAAGTGATCATTGGCACTGAACCAGCAGGGTTTATGGAGCCATCAGAACTCTGCTTATAGCAGAAAGAAAGGTCCAAATAAGCTCACGAGTTTAAAAACAATTATTTAATGTGTGGTTTTCGTACCTGACAAATGTACAAGTCTCAGAAGGTTTAGCAAATGAAACGAATCTAATAAACAATGATTACAGCTTCAGGGCTTGCTCCCATTGTGCAATATTTACATTCCCCTAGTTACAATATGGAATAGGAGGGCTGAAGGAAGTGTCTGTTCTTGGGTTTGGGTGGTGCCATGATCCCCAGCCTGCCAGCAGCCCCCTGTGTGGCACTGATGCTCTGCGATGCTGCAGGGGCACCAGATGAAGCCTTTGAGCTGAATGGCCTCTTGCTCCTCCTGTACTTGCTGTAACCCCTGCAAGGTTCAGAGAGGTGGTGTGTGTCAGACAGCTGCTCCACACACCAGTGCTTACAGACACCACCACTGCAGTTTCTACAACACTACATCATCATTTTTTAACAGTTTGGGGGTTTTTTGTGTGTTAGTGGCATTTGTTTTGTTTTTTGGTTTTGGGGTTTGTTTTTAAATACACATGGCTGCAGAAATACCTTTGAAATGCAAATCAAGTGTAGCTGTTGCTCTGGCATTTGCCAAAGGGCAAGAATCAGCCTGAAACAGGGACAGAGAACGCTGAACCAACCCGACTCCTATTAATCCAATTAGAGTATCACCATTAACTGACACATCAGGGTCAGCAGCATTTAGTGATTAATGTTTTAGTAGATGGGAAGGTGAAAAGGGTGTGAGTAAAGCCTACTGAGCTGGGAACTGCTATTGCCTACAAACACTAAAGACCAGAATGAGGAAAAACAGGGCAGGGAAGGAGAGGTCCTTGGGGAGAACAGACCATGGCAGGAGGCAGCGAGTTTTAATAAGGCAGAGCAGGTTCTCTCTTTGATGAAGCATTAGAGCAGTGAAATACAAGTAGTTAATATGGCAATAAAACCTAACAGTCGTCAAAACACAGGCATGACTTCAGGTGGGGGTTTTGCAGGAGGTTTTGGAGAGCTGCTCTTCTGAATGGCCTGAACTCCTCCTAGCTGAATGATGACACCATCTCTGACAGACACAGACCCAACAAACCCCATTCAAGTAATTACAGACGTAGGTTGTCTGCATAACTGCTCTTTTGTACCTCTTTCTCCCTTACCAAGGTAAGGGCTGAGTAACCTGACCGTACCACAGTACTGGCAACACCAATTTCCTTCCCTTCTGTGCACGGCGAGCTACGAGCACAGCAAACACTGAAAAGGCACAACTGTAAAACCCAAAGAAGAACTTGCTGCTCAAGCTTCCTGCTGTCACCTCCCCTGTTTTTAAAGAGGGCTTGGGGAGGGCAGATTTTCTCCTTCATTTGACCCCTTTCAGCACTGATTATTCACCATGTTTTGAAGCACAGACCTTCAGTATGAACTGCTACTACTTGAGCTATCAGACCAAAAACTACGTGAACTTCTAAAATCAGGTCACTGGCTCAAAGGATGAAGCCCAGCCTGGCTCTTGCATCACCCTGTGGTGTTTGGTGGTGGGTCTGCCCTAGGAGCTCAAGACCAACCAGACTCCTGGACCCAAACGCTCCGGTCCCGAGGCAGGTGTTGCCTCATATGGCACAGTGGGAGTTCTGAATTAACAAGGGACTGGGTACTGAAGTCCAAATATTTCATCAAATCTCTGAAGTTTCAAGCTGCCTTTCTGCTCCCAAGCCCAGAATCCAGGCATCCTGCTAGGACCAGTCACGGCAGCACTCAGATTTGGTGTCACCACCAAGCTGGTGGTAGTCAAGAGTGAGAAACAGAGGACAAGTGTTAAACACCCTTCCTCACCAGGGGCTTTTTAAACAGAAAACACTAGAAAACCAAATCAGAGCAGTTGTAACCAGGTACTGGGTAATTTTAATCCCATCCTCAGAGCCCATTGTTACTCAAGAAAATGCAGTGGGATAACAGTGAGCTCTGGGATCCCCATCATCATCCTTTATCTGGACTAAGAGAAGTTACAAATGAACACAAGCAACATACCCCTTGGGGTGGAACTGCTGGCTGCCACCACCGCTTGTCTTTTTCCTCTTCGATTCTCTGAAGTTGGGTGCCCTTTTCCTCTTCCTTCTTTGGTTTGCATTATTGCAAAAGTAGCTGGAGGTTGTAACTACGTCTGCTGCTTCCTCATCGCTCTCAGGTGTGCCACCGCTTCCCGGAGCAGTGTCCCCATTTTGGGAGGCAGCTTCTTCTGCAGACAGAGAGCAAGTCAAAACGAGTGAAAGGGGACCTGGGCCAGTCAGAGCCGTCAGCCAGAACACACCGACTGCTCCAAAACCTCTGTCCTTGCTGCTCAAATCCTCCTTTGCTCTGCTCCAGCCTGGTGCCGCTCCAGGCTCAGCTCCAGGGGTTTCAAAGCAAGGACAGAGGCTCTCTGGGTTTGTCTCAAGATGCACAACAACACTGGCCAGTCCTGCTTTCTCTAGCTTGGCCTCTCTAAATTATTTTGGCAATGCTGGGCTTTCTGCCTTTACACTCTCCTCCCCATGTCAGCTGGGAAGAACTATGGAGTATACCATAAACACTACAGTCAAACACAGCACTTGTTTTCAGGAACAGCATCAGGAGACACTGGAAGACTCAGAGCTGAGCTCCTCTCAACCACCCGTGATCAAAGGACATGATCCTTGACACAGGCACTAGAATAAAATACTTAAACATCAGGTTTGTAGCCAGGCATTGCAGGGTATGAAAGCACAACCTCCTTGAACGTAAGCAAGCATCACACTGGAATTGCAGGCCCCAGTGTCACATCTGATAGCCAAGTTCAACATTCAACATTCATCATTCAACAGCTATTTACCCACAGAAGCTACACGCCACGCTCACATGAAGGTACCAGATTTACTCCACCGAGCTGAACTGTGTGTACGAGGTCAGAGCTGTGCAAAGGTGTTGTAAAGCAGGAGCATTTGGACCCCACAGCCTTTTTTACACGTAGCTGTGAAAGTTCCTCACATTTGAGCAAGGGCTGGTCAGCGAGGGCCTGAACTTGCTGACCTCAGTTACTATGAAAAATAAAAGGTAGTGGTCACTGATTATCTGCCAGGCTATGATGTTACCCCAGACATAGCAGATGCAGGTGTCAAAATACGCAGGAGGTGCAAGACCATTAACCTTAAGGTCAGAATTCTCATTACAGCCAAGCATATCACATAAATACCAGTAACTGAGAGGCGAGGAGAAAAGCAGTCTGCCTGCTTCTCAGTTTCCTTCCTTAGCCTCTCAGAGTTACGCTGAATTTAACTCGTGAGAAGACAACAAAGACCTTTGTGTGATCTCAAAGTGTGAAATTGCTCCCGTTTGATAATTATTAAACTGCAAGAATTAATGGATTTTTTTTAAAACAAGGTAAGTTTAGACTGGAACTTCTGACAGAGCAGGAGGAGGGTGCTGAATGGGGAGGTACACGTTTAGGTACAAAGCATACTAAACCTGGTGTGGTCCATTCAGAGTACTTATCCATCACTTTAATTATTTCTGCACCGTATTTTTCCAGTTTGTCTTCTGTGACACCATCAATCTGCAGTAAAACCTCCACATCAGATGACAAGGTTTCTGTAATGTATGAAAGCACCAATTAGACATGTCAAACTGACTTTATTTAAGAGAGATCATGCTAGAGTATTCTAGAGGAAATTAATTCCCTTCAGTGCCACCCCCTGCAGCAAGTTCTTCAGGGAATAACCCTTTATTCCAGCAATTTGCTTCTAGTTGGTCAGCACAGAAACCAGCCCAGAAGTTCTCTGGCACTGCTCCAAAGGCTGTTTTGTAGTAGGGTTACTTGAGTGCCTCCTGTACATGCCCAGCAGGGCTGCTGCAGCACAACAGCAGCTCCACCGAGCCTGTGCTGTGGCGGCTGCATCCTCAGGACTCACTCAGTTATTTACACCCGACCCCATTCTCACTAAGTGTTGCAGAATGTGGGTGTAACCTCAGGCTGTGGGTGTAACCTCAGGCTGTGGGTGTTGTCAGGAGAGGATCTGACCACACACTCAGCCTGCTGCCACGGGGTCCCACGTAAAGGCTGGCATTACCTGCTATTTTCTTCAGAGTTGAAGTACTGAAGATATTGAAGTAATGCACATCAAAGACTTTCCCAAGCGTTTTGCAGGTGTCTGTGAGTTCCCCAAGGCACTTCTTAACCATCTCTTCCCGCTGTGACATTTTTGCCACGGAGGCCCTTTGCTTCCTGATGGCACTGGCACTTTCTGTCTCATGAAACTCCACCTGTTGAAATGAGCCAAGTGATGATGCCTGTCAGGGGGGTCACTGCAGAGCCATCACTAGCAGTTGGATCCATAGCACAGGGAACAGTGAGGGAAACAAAGTATTCTTTGATGGACTGCAAAAAAAAAAAAGCTATTTACCCAGCATACACTTTTAAAATTGCTTTTTACGGGCTACTCAACTGCACCTAAGATTCTTCTACAGAGAACCAGCAGAGCACACACAACACAGGGGAAAACCTGAGAACCCAATTACAGCTGGCTTTAAACAGAGGTCACTCAGTCTGACACTGAGGGCTCTGCTCCTCTCCAAAAACAGCACTAATGCAGGAGACATTGCCTCAGATAATTCCCAGACTGGTTCCGTGACCTTCTTGAAGTGCATTTTCCACCAGAGCTCTCCAATGACTAGAAAAAAATAGAGCAGAAAATGCAGGAGAAGGCAGCGCTGCTCCTTTTCTTCTCAGCTAGCTCTTGCTGGGTTGGTCATAGCTTTCCCTCCTTGTCAAGCTGGCATCAGATGGATGGGCAGAAAAGATAGATTTAATTCTCTCCAATCCTCTCAAACTCACCTTTTGCCTCACCAGGTTATAACAATACTGGACTAGAAAATCACGCTTGTTGGATCCTGCTCCCTGCAGCTGCTAACCACGAGTCCCCGCACTCCAGCCAGTAGCCAAGCTATGCTTAAGCTATCCTAGGGTGTGTATAGAGAAAGAAAAAACCCCAAATTAATTGTTACACACCTGTAGTGATCCATTTAGCACAGCCTGAGCCTTCTCTCCTAGAACAACATATGCTACAGCCTGGTCGTTAGCGGTGATGTACAGATCTTCATCCAGAATCTTGTCCAAGACCAGTTTTCTAAAAAGTCTTTCAACGTTGTGCCTTGAGTAGGCAGCCCCCTTCCCAAATATTCCAGACTGAATCTTTGCACTCTTTGAGCCTGCGCAACAGAAATCAGAGGGTGAGCCCGTGGGCAGGAAGCCTGCGTGTGTGTATTTATTTACAGACCCATGTGTATTTATTTACAGACCCGAGGAAGGTTCCCCAGGGCATTACACAGTCTATGCACATTAAAAAAAAACAACAATATTTAAGCACCAGAAACTCCAAGCATGACCAAAAAACTGGTATTATCACTATAGCAACCTGAAGCAGATTAAAGCTTTAGCCTCATTTATTTGGGATCATTTACCACTAAGAGATGCCTGGGAAGAATAATTTTACAAAAATACTATATCTTATCTTCTTCTAAAGCACCGCTGGCGTTGCGCAGACCTCCTGGTGCTCAGGCGGGAATTCAGGCAACCCTCTGTTTTTTTCTGGAAGACCAGAACTTACCTAAGAAAATGTCCACCATCATGTTCAGTGTGTACCTTCCAGAGCACGTGTTTCTCTTCACATTTGTTCGCCCCATTTGTCCACAGTGCTCCTGTACAAATCTTATAATACTCTTCACTTCATCCGTTACATTTCTTGATTTGTAATCCTATTAAAATAGACTTGATTAGGAAACAACATTACATGGCTCTGCCCTGCTGTGAGTTGTTACTGACAGCCCTGGGTTTCACTGCTGAGCTTTTTCCAGGCAGGAACTCATTTGTCTCGAACCCAGAGATGGTGATTTCCTTGTTAGTGCCCCCGCAGTGCTACAGCACAGTGCCAGCAGTTCTGAGTTTGATAATACCCAGATAGATGCAATAACACATACCAAGTGATTGGATGTGATCTCTGTTGGGACAATTCTACAGAGCTACAAGATTGCTGCGCGACTCCTGGTAATCAAGGCAAATGGTTCAGGAGGATTCTCTGACAGAACAGGAGCATTGTACGTCCATGGATAGTCTGTGTAATTCTGCTCTAGATTAAACCCTGGCAATAACTCGAAGCACCCAGCAGCACAAAGTACAAGACTTGTTACTCATTCCCTCCCTTTGCCTTCCCATAGGTCATGCATTTTTTAATGCAGCTAAACGCAAAATCAGTTTAACAACACTACAGACAAGAGCCATGGTTTTTACCTTGTTCCTGCTGCAGTTATCACAGATTACGTCTGGGTGATCTTTGCAGAAGGTGGGATTGAAGTTTGTCTCCCCAAAGTAGGCCAGGAGCTGAATTCTCCGGCAGTCGACCACGTTCTCGCAGTAGTGAACCATGCTGTACAGGTTGTTGAAGTGGGTCTGTCTCGTGTGGCTGTTCCCATCCTTCTCCACTGGAACACAGTAAGTCCAATTGTGTTTGTTAACTCCACACCCCTGCATGCTCGTGTATTATCAGACAGACACACACACAGTATTTTTTCTTGCTTAAAAATGGATGAGTAGGTTAGTACAGGACTAATCTAGGCCAGATTTCACCTCTGAAGTTTTAAAAACTGGAGACGGGACAGAAGACTGGGATGGCAGGGATCAAGAGATGGGCGTGTGTGAAGCAGGATGGGTTTGACTGCAGTTGAGTACAAACAGCAAAAATCTTTCATTACAGAAAACCACCCAGGTAAATCAAATGAAGGCGCACAGCTCTGCCACCTGCACAGCACCACCCTGCACGTGGCACCTCTGAGGGGAAGATAACACCGCCTGAACAAGGCAGAGACTTCTTTAGTACTGTCTGCACTAAGCTACCAACATGAGAACTCACTGAGTATCAGCCTCCTCAGCCTGGTCACGTCACTGTAGCTGTAGAAGAGCAGGCAGTGAGACATCTCCCCGTCCCGTCCAGCTCTGCCAGATTCCTGATAGTAACCTTCTATGGACTTGGGAAGGGAAGCGTGGATAACATAGCGCACGTCAGGCTTGTCGATTCCCATCCCAAAGGCAATTGTAGCACATATAACCTAGGAAGGAAAAATGATCTGTTACAAGGAGTTACCAGAGTTATCCAGGCAGCACTCTGCACCAAAACCAAGCAATCGGGATCAGGGACCTGTGCAGAACCAAGAATTCCAGTTGTAATGCTGCAAGATGAGTACAAAGTAGCAAAACCCCCACTCCTTCAGAAGAGCTGCTCCAGACAAAGGGAGGGCTCCAAAACTGAGTCCCAGCCCAGCTCAGCAGCGTGCCTGGAGCTGCTTCAGAAGCCTCGTGCTGTTCAGCTCCATCCTCCTGCAGCACCACACCTCGGTGCAGTGCTTCCACCTCTGATTTGTGAAACTCCCAGTCAGAAGGTGGTTAATGTGCCTTGGCAGATCTGTTCAGATCAGTTATTTAATCCTGCACCCAATTTGGCAATAAAGTTACACAACTTTGCTTTCGTTTACTAGGCCAAGAGGGAGAGAAGTGCTCTAGGTTCTCTTCACTGCTTCCCCCAGCTGCTTCCCCTTTACCTGGCACCCTTCTTGGTTAATCCACTTCTTCTGTACGAGATCCCTGCTGGCATCGGGGAGGCCGGCGTGATAGGCGAGAGCAGCCAGGCCCTCCTTCTGCAGAATGGCTGCTGTCGTGTCACATTCATGGCGTGAGAGGCAATAAATGATTCCAGAGTCATCTGCAAATACATATTAAAAATTGTGCTCCAATGCAGCTTTGTTCCCTTCCACTTGCTGAACAGCCATATCTGCCAAGCAGATACATTTATTCCAGCAGGGAGAGGTTGGTAAGTGCAATGCAGTAACTGCTTAATAATAAAAGTAATTTTATTCATATCAGATGCTTTTGTTAGTTTCTCCTCACCCAATTTTCTGGGGTTTTTTGGCAAGGTGGAATCGAGAAAAGTACTGTGCAATCTTAGTATTTAAAATACATGAATCAGGAACTCTAAATCGAGAGCTGGAGCAGGGTAGTCAGTGAAATACCGAGTGACAGCACTGCAGAAGCTCTGATGGGGGCTTGGCACAGTCAGCTTCCTGCTGCAGGACTCCAAAAGAGCAATCCCTGAAGAGATCCTTCAAGGGGAACCACAAGACAAGCAGAGCAACAGAATCAAACAAAACAGCATGGGGATATTAGATGCCCTTTATGCTCTGCAGATACGATGCTAAAAGGTGCAGCAACCCCCAGAAAAGTTACCCAGGAACATCACCAGGATTCACTTTTCCATCTTAATTTGATCTCTTAACTTTAGGATGCCTCTCCTAAGTAACAATAAATCTGACTCCATTACCAAGGATATCACTTTGCCCTCAACTTGCTGTTCTCGTAAATATATTACAGAAAGGCTCAAGTTTGGGTTTTTTACAGCATTATAAAAGCTTTTCCTGCCTTAAAAAGTAGTTCATAGGCACGCATGGAAGCACACACACTGCTCAGTACTCACGGGGATGATATTTTTTAATCCATTCCAAGCAATCCATTGCCACCTTCTTTGGCTTCTTGGGCAACACATCGTATTTCAAGTTATGCCTGTTGAAGCTCATTGTAAACCTAAAACATGACAGTTCACGGGTGCTTGTCAGCTCCACTGGTGCAGTAACCCTTTCAACCAGCTACTATTGACTGGAATGGTCCAAATTCAACTGCCTTATCTGCACAGGAATCACTGTTCCACCCCGACCATGGAAATTCACTCTGCCCGTACTTTGGGTTTAACATTCCTGCATTTTGCCTGTGGCTGTGGAAAACCTGGAGCTACACTATGTAGAAGAAATGCCCATAAAGCAAACACTCAGTGATTTGTCTCCCCTTCAATTTCCCCTTTTAAACACTTGCATCCACATCTGACTGTTGGAATGTAGTGTCACCTCCCTCCTCCTCCTCCCCTGAATACATTTCTAAAATAAGAAATTCAATAAAACCGAATGCTTTAGCTTTCCACCGTGCACAATGAAATCACTACATTACAATCCAGTGCTAATTAAAGAACACTTCCAGCTTTTGCAGGGTTCCAGCACTCCCGTGAAACCCCCCTAAAATACAACTTGTACCTTTGGTCAGTGACACAGAAGATTTCCTGATGTTATTTTCTATTAAACAGCTCCCCTCAATCATGCAAGGAAGAGTCTGGCCATCTTTTTTCTTCTGACCTTAATATTTTTGCATGCAACTCATCAAATTCCATGCATACATTCTCAATCGGATCCAGCTCCATCGGGATCTCAGATGGACCTGTGACGCTCTTCTTACTCACTAAGTTTCCCACTCGAATTTTCCGCAGCACAAATGGTTTCAAGGAAGCTGCTGAGCAACTTACACTTGTGGTTTTAGCATCTCCAGCTGGTTCTGAATATCCTTCTGTACCCTGGGGTTGGCCGTGGCAGTCAGGGCCATCATGGGGACGGAGCGGAACTTCTTGCGGAGCATGTTCAGCCTTTTGTAGTCTTGTCGAAAATCGTGACCCCACTAGAGTTTAAAAACAAAACTGAAGTGTAGCTGAGCAAGATGCTCCAGCTGAGCCTTTTGCCATTTTGAAGAACACCTCGAGGTTCTTACCTGGCTGACGCAGTGGGCCTCATCAATGACAAACCGTGCCAGGAGCTTCCTGTCGTAGAGATTCTCCAGGGCTGACATCAGGCGGTTGCTTGCACAAACCTGGGTACACACATCCCCCAGCAGCATGAGGAAGCAAACTCACAGAGCACAGCGTCACCCTACTTGGCTACAGGTACAGAAAGGGTTGCTCTGTGCAGCAAAGTTCATCCTGACTGCACAGGTGAAGCTCGGAGGCATAAAGAAGATGGCAATCAGCTTCATTTTAATTGGCAAGGAAGCAGCGGGCATGGGATTACCTCAAGGGTGTAGGATCATCTATCCAGAGGTCCTACAACCTGAGTAAGTGTACATTACTTGTGTCAGCAAAGACAGGGGAAGATAATGCTGAAGAAAAACGTTATCAGGAGGCTGAGCAATCCCTTACAAAGCTCCCAGGGAACAACACCACTTTTAAAGGCAGCATATAATGAAGTACGAGGCAGTCTTTTGCCAGTCACCTGTTACCTTGGCAGTGACACATTTTCTCCCCGTATTATCCTGTTCACAGCAGCTTAGATTCTAATAGCTACTCGACAGCAATTAGCCACTGGTATGTAGTAAGATTTATTGAAATGGATGGGCACAGGGTTTTTGTTTTAAGAATATAAATTGCACACACATACTCAGTTCTCATTCTTGGTTAATTACTGACTGGAATTAGTGACATCTGCACTGAATCTTACCAAATTATCTGAAAAACATTTAACATATTTTTCCCCCAGAAGGCTACTCTAAGTTCAGTGTTTCCCCTTCCATGCTTCATAGTCACCAACCTCTTGTTGCCCTATGATTTTACAATTCAAATCAAATACAAACCTTCTCGGGGGTAACATACAGAAGCTTTATTACAGGATCTTTTTTTGACAACTGCATATATATTTTTGAAGCATCGGAATCTGTTCTGTCGCCAGTCAGATACGTTGCAGCTATCTATATTAAAAAAACCAAACTACATTTTAATGTGCGCAGAACAAATCTCTCCAAACACAGTCCCACATCCAGTTATAAACCAGATAAAACCTACACGTGTTTCCTGTCCTCAGTGAGCAGAACATTTACAATGCTTCACATTTTCAGTTTGAACCCCCATCACACTGCAGACATCGCAGCCTTAGCTACCCACACCTCCTGCACTTGCATTTCTCTTCCCTGTGTATTACTTTTCCAGAGGTGCTGAACATCTCCAGAACCCCTCAGAGCTCAGTGCTTGTTCCTGCTGCAGAGCCAGGCTGCTCCTATCCAGGGGTCTAAGTACAGCTCTCAATCTATGAACCAGGTATCTGTACTTGAAACCAAGCTCCAGTAACAAATACACAGAAGCATCAATAAATCTAGCAGCCAGATTGCCAAGATATCCTACTGCATCTCATTAAGTTCTTCCTGGACGACTTTGTGTGATCTGATCAATTTTTGTGTGATCTGATCAATTTTTGCAGTTTGTATTTGAGCAACATGAGATTCACTGCAAAATTTCAGCTTTCTAACCCACTCCTAGGCAGTTTAACTCAATGAACAAGCTGTCTGCACTCACATCTAGGGTCTTCAGCTTCTGCACTTGATCAATTATCAGCGACCTCAGCGGGGAGATCACGATGGTGACTCCAGCAGAGACACACGCTGGTAACTGGTAGCACAAGCTCTTCCCACCTCCTGTCAGGATGAAACAGGACACAACAAACGTTACAGACGGAGAGGGAAGGCAGGAGGAACGGGACAGGGGAGACTTATTTCTTACAGCACTTTCAGAAGCTTTTCCCAATGACTATGCTAGCTGCAGGCTAGGGAAGGGTTATCACGTGGAATATTACAGTGAGCAGAGATTCAATCACCTCATGCAAAACATGACAGTGTGTGCAGCATCCCAGGAACCCCGCAGCCCCACAACCCCAGCAGCACCATTTGTCACCACCTTCACAAAGGCACAGAGGAGAAGTTTGTCACGGGGCTCACAAAAGGAGCTGCAGGTCTGTATTTCCCCAGCGTCTGGGGGCACGTACCTGTGGGCATCAGGATGAAACAGTCTTCACCCAGCAGGGCAGCGTTGATGGCCTCCAGCTGGTTTGTCCGAAAATAGTGCAGGCCAAACTTTCTGTGAAATATATTCATCATTTCTTCGGAATGGGAGAATTTCATACCCCTGAAACGTTCTAGTGCAGGGTTATTAACCGTCAGATCTGGTAGGCAAAGAAAATGTACTTACAATAAGCTGCAATATCAACATGCCCTGTTCCTCCTGCAGCAAAACACTGCTCCACTCCAAGAGACAGCTCAGCCACCACCTCAAACCTTCACCCCTCAAACTTAAATTGTGATTTACTAAGAAATACTGCATTCATCTTGAATTTATGACTGGTTAAAGCGTGAATTTTGGTTCCATGCAAATCTCTGGAAACAAGCTTAGCCACGACTGTACAAGCTGCAGTCACACACTGACAGACCCCACCTCTGCCCAAACAACCCTGGCAGGCTCCTCCCTCCCATGGGCACCCAAAACCACTCCATGGGGACGCTGAGGAGCAGGTTAACACTTGCACCTCCCCCTTACACACCAGTTCCTACAGGAGCCACAGATAACACTGACCCCCACCCTGTGCCCCAGGGGAATTGGGTTCCTTCAACAAGTGCCTGTTTTTGAACATTTTGCACAAACAGCTCAGACTGTTGCACAGCTGTGAATTAACAACAGTGGGTTCATTATTTAATTAAAACACAGAAACATTCTGGTTTCCAATTTTAGTAGCTCCATCCCCCCAGCAGCCTGCACAGCAAATGAATATTCAAGAGTTTGGCATCACTTGGAGGGAAAAAAAACACAGAAGATGACTTTGCAAAGAGAAACCAAAAGAAACTAGCATAGAAACAAAGGGCATTGGTGGCACCTACAGTAGGTTACTTGGGCTGAGGTTTAAACATAAGCAAATGAAAAAGAGGAAGGCAGTAATGCTAATGAGCACCATTCACCTGAGCAGTTCTTTGTTGCCATCGAGCAGCTGGGTTTTGGAGCAGGAGTTGATACAGCAGCAGACCCTTTGGCTCTGGACGTGATCTTGGACAGCAGTGATTTGGTGGGGGGCCCTTCCCTGACGGGTGGGTACACAGGCAGGGACTGCGGCTCAGGGGCCGAAACATCCACTGAGTCCTCCCAGCCCTCATCAAAGTCATCAATATCGAAGTAATCGAGGTCAAAGTCTGTGTCATTTATACCCAAGCTGTCTTGGGCAGGGCTGGCAGCAGGAGCTTTGCTCTGCCCCTTCAGAGCTGTGCTTGTCAGGGGCCTCTCCAGCAGGTGACAGCTCCCCCCGGCTCTCCCCCCTGGTTTCTCACACCAGCTGCTGTCCAAGGACATCTCAGAGCAGAGGCCCAGGGAAGCTCCCCCTCGGCTGTTTACCCAGGGAGAAGGCAGTGCTGTAGTTTCTGAGCAGGTGATCTCCTCGATGCTTTGCTTCGAAGCATAAGAGGTGTCCAAGGTTTGATTTGTTCTGGTAGAAAAGTTGCTTGAGTTAACAGTCCCAGAAAGCATCGATGGGAGGTTCGTGGATTTGGGCGAGTTCCTGCCAGGACTGAAGCTCCAGCTCGGGCCAGAGCACAGAGCAGGACGTGCAGGAGGGCCCCGCTCCACACACCCCTTCCAGTCCCTGGGAAAGGTGCTTGTGCTGCTGCTGTTCAGAGGGACAGAACTGGCGAGCAGCTTTCTCCTGGGAGAGACGGCAAGGGAAGGACAAAGAGAAAGATGTATTTAGTACCAAGCAATGATTTATCAAGTTCTACAACAAACACAAGCAGTTTCATCTCCCTCCTGTTAAAAATGTTAACACACGGTGGTTACACTGTATTCTGTGTCACTGCATTTTAAGAATATTTCAAACAAATCTAGGGAAGAGAGAGCAATACCAGAACTCAGCCAGATCAAATCATTACATCTTAGCTGCAGGCATTAAGGTAAAAGAATTCCTAATAACAAAGAACTGATCCAGGCAAGGCAGAGCGTAAAGAAATTAAATCCTTAGAGGCACAAACCTGAAGTTAAAAAAGTAAAAATATGCTTGGACCAAAAATGATGTCTTTATGCCCTTCCCAAGAGCTGTGCCTGACCAGAGTAGTGGGACCAAACAGTGCATCAGTTGTACCGAGAATGTTCACAAAAAGCAGAGTCCCAGCCCAGTAAAAACCCAAACCAAACCCTGAATCTCAACACTTTGTCTCCACATTGTGCCACCAGATCCTGCAGAAGACACAGCAGAGACTGCAGCAGCTGTAATCAGACCAGTCAGTGAGAGCAAGTCTCATCAAGGGAGAATTAAATTAATGCCTCTGGTTACAGGGAACCTCAGGCTGAGCGGGAAACCAGACCCTTCCCTCTGGCAGAACACTTTAATGCTCTCAGCAGTTTCTTGCACCTTTTTCTCCATTCTGTCAGTAATTTTAAGCTTTTTAATAAAAACCCTTGTGTGTCATCTTGTCGGTGCATGGGAGCCACCTGCAGGCACGGCTCTGTGGTGCAGGGGCTGCTCCCCAAAGCCCACCTGAGGTCTCGTTGCTGGAGAAGAGCCTTTGCACAGGAGAGCCCCGTCAGCTCACACAGAGGGATGGTGTCCACCAGCCTGCAGATCTCTGCCATCACGCTGTAGAGCTGCTCTCCCACACGCGAGCCTTCATCTGTTCAATGGAGCACATTTAGCACACAGGAGAACACATAATGGGTCGGTATCACTCCCCCAAAGACAGTAAATTGCAATAAATAAGTCTAAATAATTTACTTTCAATATATTTTTAAAAGTCCATTTGCAGAAACTGTTTCCACGTGCAGGAACTCAGCCAGTTTTATCATTGCCCTAGTCTTTCAATCACCCAGCTCTAGGTACTTTCCAAAGCTTGTCCCAGTTCTTTCAAACTTACTCCCAAAAGCACCCTGAGAAACCTTCCACCCATGGATGCCAGTGTTTGCCCCCTCACGACCATCCCTTCCCAACCTGGGGCCACTCCAAGCCGGGCAGGCTTTGCCAGCAAGCAGCACCAGAGCCCACACTGCTGCCACAGGGGGATCAGCCCTTAGACTGAACCTCTGTGACACACGGAGCTCACTGGTGGCCTGGAGGGCACTGACTATATCAAGTCCATGACCCAAACTGACCAGGAGTTTGCTCTGGGCACACCGAGGTGTGACGGGATGGAGCTTGACTGATGGATTTCCAGAGGAGCATCATTAAACATAAACATCAGCCCACTGCTGGGTGTCCATAACACGGTGTTCTCAGTGACACTGGGAACAGCTCCACAGGCTGCATCTTGGCTTGGTCCCTGTGCTTTTGAGTTCTGAGGAGGTCTGGGTGGTGTCCCAGCACCAAGACACCTGGGATCAGGCTCACACAGCACCCCCAACCCCACACCACAGCTGGAGGTCCTGTATGAGGCTCAGCCCCCACCAGCCACTGCCGGTCAACGTGCTCAGGCTACACAGAACACACAGGAGAAGGAGAAGCTGCAGAGCAGCCCCAGCACCCAAGGCACACGGTCTCAAAACACCCTGTGTACCTGCATCCTCCACGCTTGGGGTGCGTTCAGCGACCAGCCGTGCTGCAGCAACCTTCCCGGGCTCAACGCTGCCAGCTGCAGAGCTCCCCCCGGCAGGAGACTCCTTGAAAATGTTACTAATGTTCAAAGAAAACAGCATTAAAATACAGATATCTGTCAATCGATGCATTTCCATAAGACAAGTTTATCTTCTAAAATAGCAGCATTTAAGCCACGTGTACACAATAAACCCCCGAGGACATGGTTAGGATCCAGGCAGTGGCACAGCCTGGCCCCCCCTGCACACTGACACGCAGAGTTTTGCTTCAAGAACATCTTTTTCTTCCCACTACAAAAGGAAAAATAACTCCACTTTTTCCAGAGCAGAAGCCACCTCAAGCACTGCCCATGAATCCAGAAGTATTTATTAAAACATGAACAGGAGCTGACTGAGCAACAGACACGCAGCGGGCTCGCTCTATGACTCCAACAGGCACCAATTTCCTGCCTTTTCCGGTGCTTTTCCAAACCACCCCAAGGACAGACAGCTCTACCCATGGATTCTGGTTTACCCAGTGCTTCTCACGGACGGCGAGACGGACGGCAGCTCCTCCTCAGGGGAGGGTGGGATGACATCCAGGTAATCCTCGTCACCAGGCTCCGCGAAGGGCTCGGTGTCACCGTGTGCCGCGGGGCTGGCGGCCTCCCCGCTGCCTGGCACCGGGCACTCACCACCTCCAGAGGCTGGGGGAGAGGGGTGTTAGCACTGAGGGTGACAGAACTCATTCTGCTATGGACAAACACACAGCTGAGCAGAGGGAAGGTGACCCGCCAGATCCCAAACCCCTCGTTCAATGCAGCTTCTGACAAAAAGGACAAAAAACAGTAATTCTGACTGCTCCCTTTTCCCCCCCCTTTAAAAACAAACAAAGACCCCACAAACCCTCCAAGTGGGAAAGCTACGTGCCTGTGGGTACCCGTGCCTGTGCGAAGGGAAAACCTTTGGAGGTGCATTCTACAAGGGATTTTACAGAAAACTGTTGCTCTGTGAAACAGCAGCTTTGAAAGCCTGGACTCCTCACCTGGCACAGACCCTGAGGTGAGAGGGTAAAAGCACATGTGTAATGCCTTACAAGCCCAACTAAGAAAGGCCAATACCATTAACATATTAAAATTCATTCCACAGGAAGAGCAGAAGCAGTAACAATGCGTTCTCAAGGAGAGAAATACAGATCTTAAACCCCTTCACCTGTGTAAGGGCAGCACCACAGAGCCCTCCTCAACTCACTCGGTCACGTATGGATTTCACAAACCAAGGCTGATGCTTCAAACTCTGGGTGAGGCACAGAGAGGGGCTGGGGACAGCCCAGAGCTGCTGAGGCAACGCAGTGACTGGAGACCATCAGCTCAGCTCCTTGGTCACAGCCCAGGGGTCGTTTGGGGTTGTTTTGGTTTTGTTTTGTCCCAAATCGAGAGCGATCTTTTTTCCTGGTCTAACATTTCTCACCATTACATTTAGGTATGTGATTATTTTACATTTCTTTTGTATGAATTAATGCTCTTCCTTCCAGCAGCCACAGAGCCCCACGGCCTGGGGGTACCCAGACCCCCCCCCATCCCCTGGGACACAGCACACAGCCCCCTCCAGCTTCTGAAAACCCCCACCCTCGGTGTGCGAGCACGAACAGGCTCCCCTCGAGCTGCCGGTGCTCCGAGCGCACTCACCTGGGGAAGGCTCTTCCTGCTCATCCCAAACCTCCTCGGCAGCCGGATCCTCCCAGGGGCCCTGGACCGCGGCCTCGCTGCGGCTGCCGGGGGCCGAATCCTCGGGGCCGCTCAGGGCCCGGGCCGCAGGCTCCGGGGAGGGCCCGGCGTGGCTGGACCCGGTGTCCTCGCCCGAGGCGGTGGAGCAGCCCGGCGGTTC
>VZRW01001462.1:247218-258259 GCA_013398125.1 Aegotheles bennettii
GCAGGAAGCCCCGGGTCGGGGTGCGGGGGTGCGGGGGGGTGCGGGTCCGGTGCTGCCCCGCCGATAAACACAGGAGCAGGCGCGGTTCACCCTGAGATAGAATAGATTTATTAGCAAGAGGTAATCAGGAAACATATATTTTTACAAAAAAATGGAAATCTTTTTCCAAACAAGCTGTAAGTTGGAATCGGTTTAGGGCTTGAAAGAGAATTCTCATACCACGAGGTATTGCTTACAGCAAAGTGTTCTGGTTGGAGAGTGGAGCATGCCTGCCACTGCCAGGTAAACCGTGTTTCCATACTGTACAATGTAAAAAATCCATGGTAATATTCACAGAATAAGCACTACAGTACTATATCCTGCTAGCGGGTGGTTAGACAGGATTACAGTATATGTCATAAAAACACTCGGTCATCGTTGGCTAACTCTACGTCATGGTACTCAGAGTGGTCACAAGGGATACGGATCCATAGCATATCAACAGAAGCTGGCCATGAGCCGCGAGGAGGCACGGGGACCTTCCCAGCACCCCGGCCCAGCAGGGACCGGGGCAGTGGGCAAGGGACCCCCAGCACTGGGCCACCACTGAGGGACCCCCAGGCACCGGGCTAGTGCTGAGGGACTCCTGGCACTGGGCCACCACCAAGGGACCCCCGGCACTGGGCCACCATTGAGGGATGCCTGGCACCGGGTTAATGCCGAGGGACCCCTAGCATGGGGCCACCACCAAGGGACCCCTGGCACCAGGCCACCACCAAGGGACCCCCGGCACTGGGCCACCATTGAGGGACCCCCGGCACCGGGCCACCATTGAGGGATGCCTGGCACCGGGTTAATGCCGAGGGACCCCTAGCATGGGGCCACCACCAAGGGACCCCTGGCACCGAGCCAGCACGGGGGCCACACGAGAGAGGGCAGCTCCACCCCGAGGGATGAACCTCCACATGTTCTCCTCCTTGCAGAGCACACCCAGGGACATCCCACCACGGCGGGAGCCACCCTGCGCTGCCCGAGCCCCATGGGGACGCGCAGGGGGGTCCCCCCCCGGCCAGGGTCCACCCCACCCCACCGCTGGCCCCCGCCAGAAGAACGAATGACAAAATGAACATGGTGGAGAAGAACGCGGGAGCGCAGGGGGCGTCGATGCGTGGGGCCGGGAGCGATGCGGGGAATCCTACGCGAGGTCTGCTGCGGCGGGGGGGAGGCTTGCTGGGAGAAGCAGAGGTGGGAGTGACCCCGGGGCACCCGACGGGGACAGACGTGTGTATGTACAGCGGGGACAGCGCGGGGACACCAGCGGCCGCCGGCTCAGGAAGGCAGCTTGGGCTCCATCCGCAGGGAAGCTTCATAGAGGGTTTCCTCGTCCATCACGAAGGACTGGTCCAGCAGGTACTGCGTCACCTGGGGGGGCGAGAGCTGGGTGGCACCAGATGGACTGGATGATCTTCCAAGGTCCCTTCCAACCCCTAGGATTCTGTGATTCTGTCACGGGGGGGCTCACCCACGGCCCCGGTGCTGCGGGAACCAGGGAGCGATGGAGGTGTGAGCAGTGAACAACAGGACATGGGCACTGCACCTCCGTATCCCACCCCCGGGCTGCAGAGCCTTGTCTAGGTCTCAGCTCCTCCTCTGTTTCCCTCAGTTCCCCTCTCTGGTACCATTTTACCAGCCACAAAGTTCTCCTCCATCGAGAACACCAAATCCAGGTCATTAAGGCACAGGGTCAGTGGGGAAGGACATTCCCGCTGCAGGAATGCTGCTGATGGGCCAGGACCTCTGCTCCAGGGCTAGCAGCAAACCTGCCTGCAGTTCCCAGCAGATCTTTCCCAATCCCAGTTTGGCCTTGCCAGCAGCACGCCAAGCACGGTCGATGCCGGGGATGGGCAGAGCCCAGGGCAGGGTGAGGAGCAGCATGGCCAAGGCTTCACCCATCACCCACCAAGCTCCGGGAGGGCGGCTGGGACATGGTGAGTCCGGAGGGAGATGGGGATGAGAGGAAGCTGCATGGCCCTGGGGCAGGGCTGTACCTTGGGCTGGTGCTCGATCTTGTAGGAGGTTTGCTGGAACTGGCGGATCTCCCTTATGATGTGTGAAATCTGCCCGGAGAGAAAGCACAGGGGCTGCTCACGGCCCAGCCACCACCACCCCACACCTGAACCACAGCTCCTCCCCCAGCACCACCCCTGCCACAGGCACGGACACCTCCCACCACCCCAGGGTGCTCCCAGCCCCATCCAGCCCGGGCCAGCATCGCTCTGCCATGGCCCCCCCCGCTGCAGGGGCTGGGGCTCTCACCATCCGCATCTTGGAGAAGTTCACCAGCCCGTCCTCGGTGTAATTCGGGGTCCCCTCCTCGATGAAGGCCAGGTCGGTCAGGTACATCCCCAGGTAGGGGACACACGGGGGGTCACAACTTCGGGAGCAAGGCAGGGACAGACACAGGGAAACGGCCTTACTGGGGGCACCCCACAGCGGGCAGAATTTGTAGGATTTTCTCCAATACACAGAACCCCCCAGGGCAGCCCCTCCTGGGGACACTGCTGGTCCCCCAGGCACATCCTGCAGCCACAGGGGCAGGGCAGGACCAGCCCGAGCTGTGACACTGCCCCGCACAGTGCCGGGGGCAGGAGGGCAGGGGGGGGGGCTCCAGCACAGGGATGGGGAGACCTTTGGAAGCTGCCCCTGGCCTGTCCCTGGGTGCCACCAGGAAGGTCCCAGCTGGTGGGAAACCATGGCCAGACGTGGCTGAAACCAGGAGGGAGGGGAAGAAGCTTCCCGGGTGCTGGGCAGTGATATGGAGCCAAGCTTTTGTCAGTGTTGACCAATGATAGGACAAGGGGCAATGGATACAAACTGGAGCACAGGAGGTTCCATGTGAATCTCAGGAAGAACTTCTTTCCTGTGAGAGTGCCAGAGCACTGGACCAGGCTGCCCAGAGAGGTTGTGGAGTCTCCTTCCCTGGAGACATTCAAACCCCGCCTGGATGCGTTCCTGTGTGATGGACTCTGGGTGACCCTGCTCTGGCAGGGGGGTTGGACTGGATGAGCTCTCGAGGTCCCTTCCAACCCCTAGGATTCTGGGATTTCCCCTTTCAACCCCTCCACCCAGGTCCCCTCACAGCACTGCTCAGTGGAGCAGCTCCTGACCCAGCACGGGCTCTGGAACCATCTGATGAGCAAAGCCCACAGTGCCAGAGCCAGGGTGGGACCCAGGCCCCAGCCCCGGGGGTCCCAGCAGCCCCTGGCAGCAGCAGAATTGTTCACTCACTTCTTCAGTGCCTCCCTCAGGTTCTTGAACCTGCCCTCCGAGGACACCAGCTTCTGCAGCTTATCGATCAGCGCCTTCGTCTGCAAGAAACCCAGAGTGTGCCTGGGCCAGGCCCTGGAAGACACCCCCGTCCCCGTGGCCAGGGGGGTGAAGCCCATGGTGGTCACCCCGGCAGCTGCTCCACAGGGACAAACCCTGCCCTGGCTCCCAGGGAGCTGAGCAAGGGCTGGGAAGCAAAGTTCCTCCAACACAGAGCAAGGACAGGACAGGCACTTGTGTGTCCACCCCCCCTTCGCCAGTGCCTTCACCATGGCCCCTTCTGGACTCTCTCCAACAGCTCCGTGTCCTTCTGGTGTTGGGGACCCCAGGGGTGGCCCCAGCACTGCAGAGGGGTCTCACAGAGCAGAGCAGAGGGGGACAATCCCCCCCCTGGCCCTGCTGCTCACGCTCTGGGGATGCAGCCCAGGATCCCGGGGGCTTTCCGGGCTCCAAGCACACACTGATGGCTCATGGGGAGCTTCTCCTCACCCAACACCCCCAGGTCCTTCTCCTCAGGGCTGTTCTCCATCCATTCCCCACCCACCCTGTGTCTGTGCTGGGCATTGCCCTGACCCATGGGCAGGACCTTGCCCCTGCCCTTGTTGAACTCCATGTGGTTGGCACTGTCCCACCTCCCCAGCCTGCCCAGGTCCCTCAGGATGCCATCCCTTGCCTCCAGCACGTTGACTGGAATAGGAATAGTGCACCTGGCACTGGAATGGGCTGCCCAGGGAGGTGGTGGAGTCACCATCCCTAGGGGTGTTCAAAAAACAGGTTGATGAGGCACTTGAGGCCATGGTCTGATGGTCTGATGGTCAGGAATATGATGGGATAAAGGTTGGACTTGATGGCCCTGGAGGTCCCTTCCAACCAGAATGATTCTATGATTCTATGACAGCCCCCCCAGGCCTGGTGTCGTTACCAACCTCACTGAGGGTGCACCTGATCCCACCATCCGTGTCACACCAACACCCTCACACCCAGCCCACCAAACCCTCCCCTCCATCCCTGGAGGGGGTCAGCCCCAGGTCCTCACCTGCTTGGAGACCTTGAGCCAGGTTTTCTTGAGGCGGAAGATGGCACTGCGGTTGAGGGAGGAGGTGATCTCCAGCACGGCGTTGTAGTTGTGCAGGCACCTGCAGATGTCTGCCACTGCCACCCACTTCTCGATGGCGCTCACCCGCGCGTTGATCTCCTCGTTCCGAAGGATCTCCGATGCTATCAGGTTGCTGACCTTTGGGAGACACCAGTCCCAGCCCACGGGTTAGGATGGCATTGGATGGCACCTATGTGCCCTCCTCCAGCCTCACAGCCTTTTTAAAACCAGATTTCCCTTCCCAGCAGTAGCCCGAGGAGGAACAACTTCACAAGGAGATGCTCCACCTGCAACAGGTGCCCAAGGCTCATAACGTCCACGGAGCACAGGGGGCAGATGGACCTCACACACCCCAGGGCATGCTGGCTGCCCATCTCTGCCCATCTCCTCATCCCCTGCACTTACATCATTAAAGTGTTTTGTGTTCTTCATGATGTAAGGAGTCCTTTCGTTCTTCTCAAGCTTCATCCAACCTTGCCCAAAGAACTCTCTGCAAACGACAGCGTTCAGCTCAATATTTATTTCCCATTTTTCTGGAAAACCCCAGCCCTGCAAGCTCCATCGCACCACACAGGAGAGAGGGGCTGGGGCCTTTGTCCCAGGAAGGGACAGCACGGATGGACTTGGGAGAGAGATGGACACGGGAGGCTCTACCCGAGCTGGTCACTCCAGGGACCCCAGCAGATAAAAGCCACAGATTCGGGGTCAAATGTGGGTTCAGGCCCAGCCTGGGCTACCTGCAAAGCACCCTCTGGGGTGACCAGAACCACCCTTCCTCACCCCTGGGCATCACTCACTCATAGGGGATCTTCTTGAAGACCAAGTGGTCCAGCAGCGTCAGCTGTTCGGCGATTTCCAGGGCCGAGTGGTTCTCAAAGGGTTCTGCCTTGACTCCCTCAGCCTGAGTGACAAAGGCAACGCTGAGGGCTGGTTGGTGAGGAGCACAGTGCCAAGTTCTCCATCTCATGCACACAAACCCAGCCCGAGCCAGGCTCCTGAGCCAAAGGCTTTCCCCAGCGGGGCGGTCGGAGGTCCAGAGGCACCGCGTCCCACGTCCCACCAGTGCTGAGGAGCACCAGGTCACACAGCCCCACACACCCCACAGCTGGCCCCATCCCCAAAGAACCTCTCCCTGCACACCCGGCCTTGGGGAGATGCTCTTCACCGAGCACGGGGACCTTCAGCTGGTCCCCACCACCCCCCGAGCCACCGGGCAGAGGGACAGAGGGCAGGGGATTTACCATCTGCACCACCTCCTCCAGCGTTATCTGGTTGTCTCCTGGATCCTCCTGCGTCAAGGTCCTGTGGCAGGAGAAGGCAGTGTCAGCCTGGCTGGGGAAGCCCCAGACCCGAGCAGGTTCCGTTGTGCTGGGGACTTGGACGCAGCCAGCACTGCCCATCCTGGTCCCCAGCCCTTCCTGAGCCCCCTGGGCTCAGCCCCTCCTGCAGAGCTCGTGTCTGCTCTGACCCCCGGGGACAGCAGGAGGTGGCCACCGAGAGCCTGGGCAGTGTCCAGGAGGAGCAACACCCCCTTGGCCCCACACCTGATGATGTTGGCAGCTGCTTTCCTCTCCTGGGTCAGGAGCTCGGGGTCATGGATAACCTCCTCCAGGAAGCCGATCACTCGGAACTTCAGCTCCTCATTGGTTTCAAAGTCCTGCCAAAGACAGGACAGGGTCCATGTGCTACCACTGAATCACTGAGCCCCACAGTGCTTTGGGTGGGAAGGGACCTCAAAGCTCACCCAGTGCCACCCCTGCCATGGGCAGGGACACCTCCCACCACACCAGGGGGCTCCAAGCCCCAGACAACCTGCCCTTCAACACTGCCAGGGAGGGGCAGCCACAGCTTCTCTGGGCACCCTGGGCCAGGCTCTCACCACCCTCACACCAAACAATTTCTCCCTCCCATCCCATCTCCATCTCCCCTCTGGCAGTTGGAACCCGTTCCCCCTCGTCCCATCACTCCCTGCCCTTGGCACCAGTCCCTCTCCAGCTTTCCTGGAGCCCCTTCAGGCACTGGAAGGTGCTCCAAGGTCTCCCTGGTGCCTTCTCTTCTCCAGGCTGAACACCCCCAACTCTCTCAGCCTGGCCCCAGAGCAGAGCTGCTCCAGCCCTCGCAGCATCTCCATGGCCTCCTCTGGACTCTCTCCAACAGCTCCGTGTCCTTCTGCTGTTGGGGACCCCAGAGGTGGCCCCAGCACTGCAGGGGGGGTCTCACGAGCAACATCGATTCCCAGTAGCTCTGTTCCCATCCCATGAGCCCCACCAAGACCAGTGGCCCTGTGGTGCCCAATTGTCTCTCCAGCTGAGCCACTGAACTCCCATGGCGGGGAGGGAGGGTCCCTGCACACCGACCCCTGCCCAGCCCCACCACCCACCTGCGAGTGTTTGGAGACCCAGTGCCGCAGGACGTTGAGGACCCGGTTGGTGGCCGCTCTCCGGATCACGAACTCCTTGTCCCCATTCCGCTGGTCCGTCGGGAAGCCTGAAACTGCCAGAGGCCCCTTAGCACAGCTCCTGCTCCGTCGGGAAGTGCTCGCGGGTATTTCCAGGGGCTACAAGGAGCAGCCCCATCTTCCCGAGCGCCCCCACGCTGCCTCCTCACACGCAAGCACCAGGGAGGCTCCACGTTAGGAGGCAGCGAAGGGTTGGGCTGCCCATGACCTGCACCCTCCTTGGGCCACCCCCGTGCCCAGGGACCCCAGCCCTGGGCAACCAAATCCCAGAATCCCAGAATCCTAGGGGTTGGAAGGGACCTCGAAAGCTCATCCAGTCCAACCCCCCTGCCAGAGCAACCAACCAAGGGCCAAGGCAAGCAGCCGTGTCCAGTGGCAAGGGGCACCCCAAAAGCCTGTCCCCACCCCTGGGCAGCCAGGGCAGGTACCTGCGCTGGCCAGGGACATCCTGCGGTACTTCTCCTTGGTGGGGGTCCCCTCGTTGGCTCCCGCCGTGGCGATGGCGAAGGCGGAGGCGGCGGACAGGGCGCTGCGGGTGCTGTCGAGCTCCCGGCAGGATGTCATGACCATGCCGTTGTTGTAAGAGAACAACGAGAAATCTGGGGGGGTGGGGGGGGGGAGAGAGGGAATCCAACAAATCCAACACCACCCCCGGCACCACTGCGGCCCCCGCAGGTCCCTCCTGTAGCCCCCGGGCTGGGGCACAGGGCGTGAGCAGCTCCGATGCCACCACACCACAGGGATGTCCCCAGCAGAGCAGGGTGTTACAACAGGAGACAGCAGGGATGAAGCCATGAGGGTGCTCCAAGCGGTGGTAGGACAAGGGGGGCATGAGCACAGCTCAGAGCCAGCCCAGGCTCCCGGCTCCAGCAGCACCACTTGCTCCCAACGCCCCAGAGGAGCCCCGGGAGGGGAGGGAAGGGGTGAGAGGAGCCAGGGGGGGACACAGAGCAGCTCTGCCTATGGGCAGGGGGTCAGCATTCCCTGTCCCATGGCAGGGAGATGAAGGGCAAAGTCCTGCCCCTCCTCACGTCTGCTTTGGTTTCCCACCTGCACCTCCAGCAGCTCCGCACGGCCCTGGGGACCCGAGGGGGACAGGTCCTGGCTCACTCCTCACCTGATGAGTTTTTGCACTTGATGGACTTGGGGGTCGTCGGGGATTTTGTGGGTGAAGTTTCAGCTTCTGCCTCGTCACTCTGGTTGGGATCCGTGTCCGACTCCTCCCTGACCGACACCTCCGAGCCTGGGGACAGGGATCCTGTCACCACCACCACCACCACGTTTTGGCTCTTCCAGGTTTTCCTAAAGTCTGAACCATTCCAGCTGGGCACAGCAGCCAAGCACAGGGAGGGTACAAAGTCCTGCCATTACTTTGGGGTTTTGGGGTGTTTTAGGGTTTTTTGTGGTGATGGGTGTTTTGGGTGGTATTTTTTGTTTTGTTGTTAAAACTTACTCAGCTTTCAGGTAGCATAGAGCCCAGGGGAGGCAGGAGCTCCCCGTGCTGTGCAGATTGGTTTGGGTGGGAAGGGACCTCAAAGTGCACCCAGTGCCACCCCCTGCCATGGGCAGGGACACCTCCCATCACACCAGGGTGCTCCAAGCCCCATCCAACCTGGCCTTCAACACTGCCAGGGAGGGGCAGCTTGAGGCTCTGCCCGGGGTGGTGATGATGAGCTGGACCACGGGCAAGCTCCATCCCATGCTCCCGTGTGCAGCACTTGGGTGGGATGCAACTCCTCCTGCCCAGGGCCAGCACTGGGAAATCATCCCAGCTTGGGGTGCTCGTGATCCCAGTGCTCATGGGGCAGGGTGAGCACCAGGCTGGTCCCTGCACTGCATCACCAGGAGCACCACCATCACCATTGCCACCACCATCACCACCACTGCCACCACTTCCAACACCATTGCCACCACCACCACCGCCACCACTTCCACCATGGCCACCACCACCACTGCCACCAGCCCACCCACCTGCAGACCGACAGCCACTGACCTTGCTTGCTCGGCAGTGACTCCTCCTGCTTGTCTGAGGCTGCCTCCCCTTCGTCAGGGATTTTGTTGGGGTAGTTGCTGGACACGTACAGTTTGTTGATGTCCAGGGTGGTCTTGCTGAAGGGGGCCATGGAGGAGTACATGCTTGCATAGCCGTTGGAGGAGCAGCTCAGCGCAGCCAGGTCCAGCGCCTTCCCTCCGGTGATGATGGGGATGTTGAGGGAGAGCTTCCTCCGCCGGCTGGGGGACGAGGACTTGGTGATGGACAGGGGGGGAGGCGAGGAGAACTTGCGGTTGGCTCTGGGAGACTTGGGGGGCTCGCCATAGAGCAGCTTGTTGTTCTGGCTGTTGGCAAACAGGAGCTCCAGGGACCTGGGGTGGGGAGACAGGGAAAGGCTGAACCCACAGCCGAGAGGTGGTGGAGATCCAGCAGCACAGGGTCCCCAGGGCATCCCCCAGGCACAGCACAGCCCTGCTCAGCATTCCCGGGAGCGGGAACACCCCAGGGCTCGGGTTTATCTGCTCCCCACATTCGAGGGTATCACAACTCATGGGGATGAGGTGACACAGCCCCAGAGTGGCCCCGGGAGCCTGGGACAGGCGAGGGGACGGAGGGGCGACGCCGCAGCCCCCCCTGAACTCTGCGGGTCCTTGGGGCAGGCCAGGTCACACGGCCACGTGCAGCCTCACCGTGCAGGGATGGCACTGATGGGCTTCTTGTAGATGGTGATGAGCTTGTCGAGGACGACCAGGGCGGTGGTGAAGACGCGGTAGGAGTGCAGGAACGTGTTGAGAAAGTCAATGCTCAGGAAGCGCAGGTCCGTCAGCCTCTCCAGCAGCCGCTCCACGCTCGCATAGCGGATCTGCAGGACCTTGCAGGAATTCATCGTTTTACTGAACCTAATGTCAACATCATCACAATACAAGCTGGCATCAGACCTGCAGAGAAACAAGATATCTGTGGTTCCAGCCTGCAACCAAACCAAGAGCTGCTTCCCCCCGAGGGCTGTGGGGACCTCGGGACGCAGCACAGGTCCTCGGCAGCGCGGGACCCTGGTTCACACGGGGTGTCCCTGTGTCACACACGGGCAGGAGACTCCTGGGGGGAGCTGGGAAATCCGCACCCCAGGGTGGGCAGAAACACCGCACAGCACTCAGAGCTTGTGCCAACACCGTGGAATGACTGCTCTGGGGACCCCATGGATCAGGGCCCTGTGCAGGGTCAGTGTGGTGGGGACACCCCCCCACTGCCCTGTCCCACCGGCCATGCCTGCTCCCACCATGTCCCTCCTTGCACCCCAGGGACAGCAGCCCCCTGCACCCCTCCCCTCCAGGGCTTTCACCCCCCACCCCTTCACTAGTCCTATTTTTTCCCCTTCCAGCCTCCCTGAGCACAGTCCCACACAAATCCCCTCTCCCGATCCCCCGGAGCACCCAGCCCTGGCAGCACTCACTTGATCATCTGGGGCACGGTGACCTTGGAGTTCTCCTCGAAGGCGTTCATCATGAGCCCGTTGCAGCGGATGTTGTCCACGCACTGGAAGAGACACGGGTGGGAGGTGGGGGCACCACAGGGTCTGACCCAGACCAGACCCATCCTGGCTCACAGCAAGGAAAATGGGACCTTCGGGATCCCGCTCCTGCATCCCTGCCCTTGGGAGGCATCGCCCAGAGCTGCCCCTGCTCCCCTGCTGCAGGCTCAGGGTGTGCTGGAGACACCAGCGACTGTGGGAGCTGTCAGAAACACCCCCCATCCTGTGCCACAGGAATTCCCCCCCCAGCCTGTGCTGCCTGGGAGGGAGGCCCCCCACACTCTGCCCCCAGCTCCTGCCCACGGCTCCCATTGGGGACCGACACGAGGGGACACGGGCAAGGGGACACGGGCACCCTGGTGGCACAGCTGGGGTGCCCAGGAGGCAACCCCCGTTTAACCAAGAGCTGCTCCTGTTCCACTTGGGAAAAAATATCTTCAAGGTCGTTTGCAAAAAGCAAGCGAAGAGCAGGTGTGAATTGTCACCAGGTGTCTGGCTCTGGGGACAAACCCAACCCCTGCAGCCACACATGGAGACACCACCAGCCACGCGGTACCTCGGGGTGCCCAGTGCCACAGCCACCATGGGGCACCCAGCAGGGATCTGCAGGGCTGTGCACCCCCACACCCCGACACCCCCCCACCGCCCCCCCCTACC
>VZRW01001462.1:261118-273933 GCA_013398125.1 Aegotheles bennettii
GCTCTGGGGATGCAGCCCAGGATCCCGGGGGCTTTCCAGGCTCCAAGTGCCCATGGCCGGCTCATGGGGAGCTTCTCCTCACCCAACACCCCCAGGTCCTTCTCCTCAGGGATGTTCTCCATCCACTCCCCCCCAGCCTGTGTCTGTGCTGGGGATTGCCCTGACCTATGGGCAGGACCTTGCCCTTGCCCTTGTTGAACTTCACACAGAGTTGAACCCTTGTTACAGAGACTCAGAGGCATCAGCCCCTTGCCACGGGGCAGCCCCATAGCACCCACCAGCTCCACCAGACCCTCAGAGCCATCCCAGCCCTCCAGAACTTGTCTTTCCCTCTGTGCAGCCCGGTCCCATTGGCACTGCACCCTCTCCAAACCCATGGGTCGGGGTCTGCCTGCCCCAGCCCCTCTCCCTGCCCACCAGCAGCCCGGCCAAGTGCCCCTGTGCCAGCCTGGACCCCCCACTGCCAGAGCTGCCCCTGGTCCCGCGGGACGGGTCTGACCTGGAGAGCTCTTCCAGCTTGGACTTGGCGTAATCCAGGCTGTTCCTCTCCACGTGCTCGTGGGGGGTGTGAGCCAACAGCTCGTGCAGTGTCAGGATGTAGCGGGGGATCTGCGGCACGACAGAGCGGAGCGGGGCATCAGGGGGGGCCTGGGGAGGGAGGGGGCACCGAGGGCTACAGGGACACCACGGCCGGGGACACCACATCTCAAAGCCTGATCTGGGACATTATGAAAGCTTCACATCTCCTTGTGCTAAAACACAATGGAGATGGGGAAGGGTGTGGGGTTTGCCCAGGACTCTGCTGTACCACATCCGTGTCCCACTGGAAGCAGCAGCTTCACCCAGAGCGTTCCCGCAGCACCCACCAGCCCAGCCATGGCCTGAGCAGGTCCCAGGACCACACAGGGTCCAGCCCCAGTCCATCTTCACACAGGCTTTGCCCCACCACCACCTGCCATGGGGCTGGGGTTTGCACTTCTCAGCCCATCCTGCACCACCAGCATCGTGGTGGCATCACAGGGGTGATCCCGGTGCCAGTGGTCACCTGGAACATGGGGTAGGTCAGGAAGGTCTCCAGGGTCCTCTCCTCGCAGTCGGGCTTGGCCTCGTAGTGCTTCAGCAGCTTGTCAAAGTCCCGGTTCTGCTTGCAGTGTGCCAGGATCTGCAGGCTGTACTGGTGGTTCCTCACAAACTCCTGGTAGATGTTCAGCATGGGCAGGAGGATGTCGAACAGGTCGGCTGTGAGCAGAGGGGCAGGAGGTGGGTGTGCTGGTCCAGCCTGTGCCCCAGGGCCCTGGCATAGCCCCCGGATCCCACCCAGGGCATCCCCAGGGCCTTGTGCTGCTTCTGCAAGTCCCAGGTCTGACAGTTCGGGTTTCAAAGACACCCAGTAGAGCCAGCAGGGCTTTAATGAGACACAACAAGGCCCTTCAGCACCAGCTCTCCTGGCCCAGCCCCCCCTTCCACCACCCAGCAGGGCCAGGATCGCAGGAACTGGGTTTCTCTGTGTTTTTCACTCCAGTCCTCACCTCCATGACCACCATGGCCAAGCACCGCGCTGCCTCACCCAGGAGGCACCACACACTCACCCAGCACCAGCGTGGGCCAGCTGGAGATCCTTGCCTTCAGGCCTTGGTAGAAGATTTGGTGCAAAAACATGATTGTTTCGCTGGAAGAAAACCCAAGGGGTGGAAAGATGGATGAACAAGGGGAAATCAGGAGTCATTAGACAAAATTACAGGCTGGTAGGACCCGCTGCTGGTGCCAGTGCCATCCATGGGACAGAGCCATCTCAGCTGCCATTCAACCTGGCATAGGCTGGTGACACATCAAGCATGGCCATGGCCTGGCTGGGGTCAGTGACCTCCCACGGATGGGCTCCTGGCCTCAACCTGCTACTGAGGCCCTGAAGCATCACCCCCTGTAGCACGTCCTCGTGTCACCACCAAGCAGGTTGCTCGTGCCAGTGTCCCACGGGAATGCTGAGCTCCCACCCGTGGCTCTGGGGGCCAGGCTGCCACACCCCCAGGCACCCAACGCCCCAACGCCCATTCCCGGGGGGAGCTCATGGAGCTGTGGACACTGGCCCAGAGACTCTGCTGGGTGCTGCAGAGCTCTTGGAGCCCATATTGACGCTCACCTGTTGAGGAATATGCTGCTGACATCGTCATGTGTGATGGGAGGCTTCTTGGAGCTGGCGGCCATGCGCAGCGGCCGCAGGAAGTTGTTGACGAGGATGTGGAGCTGCTGGACGTACTCAGCTTCTGCCTCCAGCATGCTGAACACCACCTGGTTCCTCTTGCGCATGCTGTCGGCATGCGGGGACCTGATGTAGTCCTGGATGATGGTCTTCCACTTCCTGCGGCAGAGCCAGCCCCGCAGGAAGCTCTGCACCTGTTGAGGGACCAGCACCCGCGTTAGTGCCGAGATGTGCACAATGGGACCTCTTACTGGTGAGCTCTGGAACCTCCCAGCTGGGAAACAGACAGTAACCCCTTCAAATCATAGAATCCCAGACTGGTTTCATGGGAAGGGACCTCAAAGCTCATCCAGTGCCACCCCCTGCCACCCCTTCCCACCACAGCAGGGTGCTCCAAGCCCCAGCCAACCTGGCCTTCAACACTGCCAGGCAGGGGCAGCCACAGCTTCTCTGGGCACCCTGGGCCAGGCTCTCACCACCCTCACACCAAACAATTTCTCCCTCCCATCCCATCTCCATCTCCCCTCTGGCACTTGGAACCCGTTCCCCCTCGTCCCATCACTCCCTGCCCTTGGCACCAGTCCCTCTCCAGCTTTCCTGGAGCCCCTTCAGGCACTGGAAGGTGCTCCAAGGTCTCCCCAGTGCCTTCTCTTCTCCAGGCTGAACACCCCAACTCTCTCAGCCTGTCCCCAGAAGTCTCCAGCCCAATGCACTTTCTCACTGCAGACAATGTCCTCTTTGCCCTTTCCCAGAATCCCAGCATGGAGGGGTTGGAAGGGGCCTCTGGAGCTCATCTGGTCCAAACTCCCTGCTCAGGCAGGGTCACCCAGAGCAGGTGGCACAGGACCCAGGTGGGTTTGGACAACTCCAGAGAAGGAGACTCCAGAGCTTATCTGGGCAGCCCATTCTGAGCACCCCCACCACCACCACCCCCCACCTTCTTGATCTTCTTGATGTCGCTGTCGTCGTCGCTGGGTGTGCTGCTCTGGCCAGCCTGGATGCGCTCGTGGTCCTTGAGCAGGGCAGCGATCTGCAGGCACAGGGGGGTGAGCGACCGGAGCCAGGGACAATCCCTGCTGCCAGGGCAGGGCACGTGCCTCCAACTCAACCACGGGCACGGGGACACGTGGTGCTGATTGTGCCTCGGTGGGATCAGGAGATGAGGCAGATGGAGGGTGCTGAGCCCTCAGGGGCATCCCCAGCACCCACCACACACGGCATGGGCACGGGGACCCGGCAATCCACGTGAACCTGCTGCAAACCACAGCCCCTTCCCTAAGAGAGCCCTCACGGGCATTAGAAATGAGTTGGAGATGAACCAGCAGAAAGGTCTCAAGCCATCTGCACCCTAGAACTTGCTGACAGGGACAAACGCTCACCCAGCACAAACTGGATTGAATCCCAGTAGCTTCTAGGGTTTGAATTTTCCCTGTTCCTCGCCTGCTCTTTCCCTCACCCCTGGGCTCACACTGTGTCCCAGAGTCACAGAATCACAGAGGTTGGAAGAGACCTCCAAGCTCATCCAGCCCAACCCCCACCTCCATCCCCACATCACCCAGTGCCACATCCAGACTCCTCTTGAACCCCTCCAGGGACGGGGACTCCACCACCTCCCTGGGCAACCCATTCCCACACCCAATCACCCTCCCAGGGAAGGAATTGTTCCTGATGTCCAACCTGAATCTCCACTCCTCCACGGCTCTATCAGCTTCACCCCATTTTATCCCATGGGATTCGACTTTAGAAGAGATTTTAGAGGTTTTCTCCTCTCCCTGTGCCTTCCTACAGGGCCTCGAGTCCCCAGACACCCCCTGCACCCCCTCTGCTCCTCAGTGTTTGAGGGCACCAAAGCCATTCCCCACCGCGTGGACCCATGGTTCAGGTTTGCTGGGCCCGGTTTCATTCTGGTTTGAGGTGTTTTTTTCAAAATGAGTGAGAAAAATCTGCACATTAGAGTACAAGCTGACATTTGATCTCTGCTTCAAAGCACGTGGAGGAGTCAAAAAACCATAAATCCATGGAGAGCAAAACCCGACGTGTCTGGGCACAGGGAGGGACGGGCTCCAGCTCTGCCCGTCGCCTCTCATCCCCACCTTCAGCAGATCTCGGGGTTCACAACACATCTCCCGCCCCCTTCCCCCCCGAAAGCTCATCAGGATGCTCCAGACCCCGAGGCTGCACCAGACCCGGGGAGCTCCCGGCCCCAGTGAGCTGTGGGCTGCAGCCAGGGCCATTGCGGGGCTGATCCCACCCTGTTGAGAAGCACAAACTCAGCGATGCCAAACCCACTCCTGGGCCAGGCTTGCAGCTCCCAGTGCCCCCCAGTGCCCTGCCTGCCCCAGCTTCTGCTTGGGGGCTGCTACTGACCTGCGCTTTGAAACTCAAACATTAAAAACATAAGGAAAACAGCACCGTAAGGACACACCACCCCCTCCTGCCCTCACCGCCTGCCCCACTGCCTCCTTCGTGGCCATTTGGCATCTTTGCCCGACTCGGGGTTGATGTCTCACCCAGCAGGACCCGATCCCTGCTGCCTCCACCACGGAGCCGCTGTCAGGGGTCCCCACACCCACCGGCACCACCGGCACCAACACCCACCAGCAGCCAAAGCCCCCAGCCCCACATCTGCACCGACCCCCTCTGAGGGTGATGCCCTCCCTGGCTCTGCCAGGTGCCAGCCCGGGGTTGTTACCCAGGGGTGAACACAGCGTTGGGGACACCCCCTGTCCCTGCCAGCATTGGGGACACCCAGCATTTTGATCTGGCCAGCTGACCCACCCGCAGCCCACGGGTGGCCCTGCACATCCCTGGCACCACACCGGGCGCTTCACCTCGGCCTTCAGGCGCTCGATCTCGATCTCCCCGTCCTCGATCTGCTGCCGGAGTTGCTTGGCAACGGTCTTCTCCGTCTCCACGATCTGCAGGAGATGGAGGTACTTCTGCATCAGCGCCTCGTGCTCCGTCGCCAGGGTCCTGTAGCTGTGGGCACAGGTGGCCGTGAGCATCCCCACCATGGCCCCCCGGGGATGGGCACAGCAGTTTGGGTGTCCTCATGCTGGGGTTTGCTGGGGGGGGTCTCCCCCCTGCCCTCGCCCCCCCAGCCCGGGGTACCCTCAGGGTATCTCACCCGCCAGGATGCCGCTCCCAGACCAAGCGGTCTGGAGGACGTGGGCTCCCCCAGGGGGTGCCAACAGAACAGACCACACAAACCTTCAGGAATTGGCAGAGACCTCAACAAACCCCACGGGCAAACCTCCCTCCCTGCCACGTCCCACAGAGTTTAACCAGAAGACGGACACTCATGGCACAGCTCCTACAAACATCTGCTCCCATGCAGGTGCTGCAGCAGATGGCATTTCCCTGATCTCCAGCACCCTTCTGATCCCACTCCTCACCACCAGCCTGGCACCCTCCTTGCTGGGCACGTGGCTGTGCCAGCTCCTGGCAAGTGGGTGCTCCAGCATTCCCATGTACAGGAACACGAGCCTGGAGAAACCTCCTGCCCAAGGTGGAACCTTTCCCCATGGTCTCTGAACCCAACGGTGAGTCCCTCCAGCACCAGACTGGGACGGGCAGCGCGGGATGGGGACAGGGGGACACCTCTGAATGCAGCCTCTGGCTCTGCATGAGGGTCCCTGACCTGGGGCTGGGGACCAAAGGTGCTCTGTCCTGGCTCGATGGCTCCCTGCCCGCTGCCACCCTCGGGCACAGCTCCACCTCCAGCACCCCTGCCCCAGCTCTGTGCTGGCAGAGGGCAGTACCTGGCGTGAGCTATGGCTGCCACCCACTCGTCACAGTCCTTGGCATCCTCAGTCCTCAGCTCCAGGGTCTTCTGGTTCTCGTGGTTGAAATTAACGGTGAAGTAATGCTGCGGGAGCAAGGAGAGGGCGAGGTCACCACTCGTGGGGCCGTGGGAAAAGGGTCACTTCATATTAAAAAAAAGCATTTTGATCTGGCCGGGACGGCACTGCCCTCAGCACTCGGGGAAACGCTGCTCCTCGCCGGGAATCCTGCCGGGCAAACACCTGGATAAACCACCCAGCACCATCGCTGTGGCCAACCCTCCCCCGGGAACAAGGGCGGGTGAGCGCTCTGCTGGACCTGGCACCAGGCTGCCCGACCCCTGCCTGACCCTGCCTGACCCTGCCCGACCCCTTAATCCGCGGGCAGCGAGCACCCTTGGGCACCAAGACACAGCCTGGCTCCGGGATGCTCTGTTGGGCAATGCTGGCACAGGGATCAGTGCAGGGACCGGCACAGGGATGGACACAGGGACCGGTGCAGGGACGGGCGCAGGGATGGGCACAGGAACGGGCGCGGGGACCGGCACCGGGCTATATTTATCCTCCCTTGACATTTACAGAACTCGTGCTAATTGTGTGGGGCGGCAGCGGCTGGGGCTTGTGCTGCTCCTCTGCTTCCCTGCAGTCTCCTAGGAAACAGGTACCACGCTGCACTGCCGGGTACTGCCCGGAATAACGGGGCTAAAGCCAAACCCACTGGAAAAAGCTCACCCTGACATCATCTGCTCCTCCGTTAGGTTTAACAAGGGATCCCAATTGATGGGTATCTTGGCAAAACAGAACCCCAACCCCAACCCTAACCCTACCACAGCCACCAGCACACCAAGGGCTCCCATGCCCCCAGAAGCAAAGGGCTGATGCCACAGGGGCCCCGGGCAGCACTGGCGCTGCGGCACTGGGGACAAAACAGCCAATTTTGGGGTTTGTTGGAGTAAAGGCAGAGAAGCAGAGCCAGGCCTGCCACAAGCACACCCGCTGCCATGGGTCCAGCCAAGCTCCTGACGGGTTCACTCTGCTTCTTGTCTTCTGTTAAATAAACACCCAAATAAATTCAAACAAGCTTTAAGATGATGCATTATTCCCCAAATAGAAAATCAACATGTTTCAGATATTTTTAACATTTGGGGCAGGGCGTTCTCCAGCCCCCACCAGCTCTGGATGCCAGGAGCGACGCGGCACAGCCACGCCGGTGACAGACAGTGCCTGGCGTGAGAGCCAGGGGACTGGGACAGGGACACCCCCAGCAATGCTGCTCCCACGGACACCGTGACCACCACCTCCTCCTGCACAAAGCACTTTTGTTGTGCTGTCACAGGGGCCTCCTGGGCGCCCCTCGCTGGGGTCCCGCCTGCCCCCCATCCACCCGAGGCCAAGGGATGTGGCTGCGCTCACGGGGCTGATGGTGATTGTAGCTGACATAAAGGGCAAGGGAGGAGAATTCTCCTGCTCTGGATGGATGAGTCTAAAAATCCACAGCCAGCAACGGCAGCTTTACCTTCCCTGACCTACACTGGGGAGATGGGACCTGGGACTGGGATGGAGGAGCTGGGCGGCCGGGCAGCTCGTTTCCTCACTGACACCAGGGAAAAAAATCCCAGAAGCAGAAATTGGTGTCCTCTGCTCCAGGATGGGCCGTGAGGATGCTCACGAACGGGCGCTAGAGCTGAGCATCAGCCGGGCTGAGCATCAGGGGCTGCGTGGTACCCGCACCACGAGCATCCCCCACTCCCCGCTCGGAAACAACAGCCTCACAAACCCTCACAAATGTTTAAAACACAAAACCCAGCAGGTTAATCTGCAAATTTACAGGAATTCGGGTCTCGGTGCACAAGTCATGATTTATGTTCAAACATCAGACAGCACAGAAGCACGAGGAGGTTCAGTGCTGCTGGTTTGAGTCAGCAGCTCGCTGCAGAAAGCCTGGCTGAAAGCACATTGCCCCAGGAAAAAAGTTTTAAATGAAAGTTAATCAAAACCCGACAGGACAATCCAACACAGCAAAGCCCCACATAGGCAAATCAAGGTGAATTAAGCGGATGGGAAGAGCCAAACAGCTTAAGCCAAGAGATCTCTCAATCAGAACCGGCCCTTGCATTTAGAAAAAAAACATCATCTTGAAAAATGTCCTTTTGAGCTTTTTACTGCCGTTTCCCTTTTCAGATTCTTTGTTTTACAGGTGAAAATGCTCTCGGCCTTTTTGCTTTATCAGAACCTGACCTCTATGACTCCTGGCCATAGGCAACCAAAATATCCCAACACCCATTTTCCTCCTGCAGCTCGGAGTCTGCATGCACAAACCTCCTTCTTCTCAGCCACCCAACAACCACCAGCGTCTCCAGCAGGAGCCCCCCTGCTCCGGGGGAGCTGCTCAGGCACCCGGCTACCAATTCTGGAGGCTGGAGCTCAAGTACTTGAGACACCGATGCTAAGGTGAGCTCCAGGTCTGGGTAACCTTGGGAAGGTGTTGGACACACGATGCCCAGGTGCCGTCCCCACTGCTGGGACATGCGTCACCCCCGTGGTGGTGTGCGAGAGGCACCACGGGTTGTGGGTGATCTCAGTCTGTTGGGAAACCATTTGTAACCACTAAAAACCCCTGCAGCCCTGAGCAGCAGCGTGGCTGAGCACTCTCACTACACGAGTACATCACACACCAGTTTGCCCAGCCAGTGCCACCGGAGGAGCTGGCCCTTGGTGACAGTGATGAGCCCAACCATGGCCACGGCTCCCGGCTGTGCCCTGCCCAGCATCCCCATCAGCTCACACTGTGTGTGCTGCTGGGCAGCAGCTCCACCTTGTCCCAAAACTGCCTTGTTTGGATTTATATGACAAATCTGGGGACAGTTTCCCACCCTCCCTGCAGAGGCAGGGTGTCCCACGCTCAGCCGCAGCTGCTCCATCCCCACGCAGCACACACCATATCGTCCTGTCCTGTGAATGAGCACCCCGGGAATAACCAGGAGGATGGTGATGGGCAGCAGTGCCACAGGCTGGACCCGAAGGGAAACCACACTTTTCCAGGAGACAAGGAGCGAGTTACCCTGCTGTGCAGAGCAGGCTTGGCACAGAGCAGGCTGCAGCACAGGGACCGCTTGCTGGCCCTGGGCAGCCCCATCCTACCAACCTGCTGATGGAGACTCAGTGATGGGCCCCAGGGGTGGCAGCCACCCCGCATCCTACACAGGAGCATACTCGGCCCCACCATCCTGCACCTCCAGAGCGGAGCAGAGGGTGCCCAGGCTGTGGGCAGCCCTGCTTGGGGTGTCCATGGACACCCTGCCTGTCCCAGCGAGAAGCTGCTCCGTCCCTTCCTGCCACCAGGACCAGAGCTGCCATGGGGGCTGGGACAGCAGCACCCAGCAAAGGCTCTAATGCCAGAGGAGAAGGTCTGGGCAAACACTGGGCTGCTCCAGAAGGGCCATCGCCACCCTCCCCATCAGGGGGACTCTCTTTTGAGGTGTACCAGGACCTCTGCCCTGGCAAACCCCCCTGTGCAAGGACAGGCAGAGCTGGGGGTGGCTCCATCAGCTCCAAGGGAGGGGACACGTCCCACCTGGGAGCTGGAGCTGCTGCAGGTAGCCCCCAACATCCCCAAGGTGCCCAAGCTTCCCCCATCTCCACCTCCCTTGAGCTCTTCCAGTATCCCAGGGACAGGTGCCACTGATGCAGTGCCCTTGGTGGCCGCACTTGCTTGGCACCCACTACTCCTCGTGCTGCTGGTGTTGGGATGTGGCTCTCCGTGCCCTCCTCAGCTGTGCAGGGAAACGAGCAGGACAGGGGCTGGACACGCTCCAGGGAGATGGAAAACAGACTCCCTCCCCGACGTGCTGGTGGGAACCATTTCCACCAGCCTTCTCCCACCCTGCTGGGAGACCACGGCCACGCACGCCCACCCACGGACCCCTCACCCTCAGCTCTGCACTAGGGCACAAAACACTTCCCTGAGCCTCCCCTGAAGCACGGACAATAAACATGATGCCCAGCCCTGGGAAACACTTTGGAGATGGGAGGGGACCCTGCGGCTCCGGCTGTGCACTCACAAGAGCTCGGTGGGAAAAAGGAGTCCCAGCTGGAGAGAGCCCTGAGCTGGAGTCAAGGGTTCTGCACAGTGCTGCCACTTGACTCGGCGCCGTGTCGGCTCTCGTCGGAGACACAGAGGGCAGCTGGTGAACAATATCTCATGGCACTGGGGCACAGCTCTGCAAATCCAGCTCCGGGCTGGAGCTGCAGAGCAAACCCAGCCGGGATTCCCACTGCCTGCCTCCCGAGAGCCCTCACCCTGCAGCAGGGCCTTCCTGGTCCCGAGCACATGGCCACAAGGTCGGGGATGGATCAGCTCCAGACCCCCATGCCCGCTCGGCTCCTCCGCCAGGATCGGCCCCACCACATGCATTCCCACCCGGGCACCCCATGTCCTGCCCACCCTCCCCTGCCCGGGGGTCCAGGAGCCGTGACCATGTGGGAGCACATCCCAAAGCACGTCCCAGCATCCTCACCCCGGGGGGACGGGGGACAGCAGGTCCCAGGGGATGGCACAGCCCTCGCCCACCATGCCACCAGCACCACTGCCCCGAGCAGCCCAGCGACTGCAGGACCTTCCTCCAGGCCACCCAGCAAAAAAACACCTTCCAAATCAAACCGGTCTGAAAAACTCATCATTTGCAGAAAAATGCAACAAGAACAGAAAAGTTTGCAGGGGTGTGCTAATCCATCCCCCCCGTGCTTCTCTTTTCATGCACCCTCACTCCTTCATTTCCACACGCACGCACCAAAACCACACGGCATTCCCAGCGAAAAACACCCCCCTGAAGGGAGATGCATGAAAGTTAAAAAAGAGGGGGGTTTTCAAAGCCCACCCTTTAAAATCCCCCTTTGTGGAGAATCTGAGCCCGTTCAGGCTTTGCTCCAGCGAGGAAGGAACCTAAGCCTGAGCCTCCCTGCTGCAGGGAGCCCTGTCCCCAGCTCCAGCCATACCTGCCTGGGGGGATAAATACCCCAGAAAACAATTAACGGTGAGCACTGGTGATGCTGGAAATTTCCTCGGCACCTTCCCTGCGAAGGCAGAGCCGGCGATGCCGAACACGGCTCGGCACCAGGTGAGCTGGAAGGGAACATTTTGCCTGGTTTGCAGAGCTTGGTGCTGTCCTCGGGGCCCTGCACGGCACAGACCATGCTGCAGAGCTGCACCATAAATATTCTGCTGCTCAGCCCAGGCCCTGTGCCGTTAATTAGTTTGCAAAGCAGCGGGCATCCGAGTGCTTCAGCACTTTCATTTGAATTTGTCCTGGTGAATGACACCAAATCACGAGCCAGGCACCAAACCTGGGTGCATGGGCACAGGTCAGTGCCCTGGTCACTATTTGGCGTGGCAGGACCTCACCGTGCCGTGACAGCCGCCCCTCATTTACATGCCAGGTAAACCTTCCAGGTGCGTTTCAAGCTGCCAAGGGGCTGGGACACCTTCCCCTCCACATCTGCCTGGTGCAAAATCCCCCCTGCACAAACACGAGGAGCCAGGACCTGCCTGGCAAGCTGGATTTGAGCTGAACACAACATTCCGAGCAACAGCATCTACTCGGCTGCTAGCCAAAGGGACACAGGTGACAGCCCAGGACAGCAGCGTGACCCCCGTGCAGACACAGCCCCTTCCCTGCCACCCCTGGGGGCTGCTCTGGTGCTGCTGCGCGGGGCCACGGCTGCTGCTGCTGCCAAAAAAGGGTGTTTGGATCTGAACAGGGCAATATTCCCCCGATGCCTGCCGGGAGCGGTGCCCTGCACTCCTCACTCCCGTGGCAGGGCTTTTGGAGTGCTGAGCATGCCTTGATTAGCCAGAGGCAATTAAGGGGCTTATGTCCTTCCAGCCAGCCCCTCGCCTCGGCAGAGCCGGGGCCTGTCCTGCAGTCTGCAGTGCCCGCCACCACCTCCCTGGTGCCTGCTTAGGCAGAAATTATGCAAGACCTGCAGAGCTGGACCCAAAATACCCGGTGCCTCCTGCCAGCACCCAGCCTGGGCTGCCGGCACCGGGAAAACCTCCCTGCTCCCCCCTGCGAGGGGCTTCCTGGTGCCCCCCATGAGCCCGGGGCATGCGGTTAAGGAGGGGGTTCAGCCACAACGGGCCCCCCAACACATCCGTGAGGTTGGAGGTGGTTTTGGAAGCGATGGACAGGGATTTGCACACTGAGTTCTGGCAAACACCGACCGACAAACAAGCCCAAGGTTGCCAGCGTCGCACACCGTGCTGCTCGGTGCCACCCGGCAAAGGCACAGCCAGAGGGAGAATCCCACCCCCATCCCTGCCGGGGGTCCCCAGGCACCACAGGGGGCACCTGGATCCTGCCAGGGCCTCGCATTGCTGGCTCAGCGCTGTTCCACTCACAGACATCAGTATGGGGCAAGGAGCAACGCAGCCAAGCACTGGCCTGGAGGGGGGCACGGGGGTCCCTGGCTCCGGGATGGGGTGTGTGGTGCCTCCAGCTGGGGCCGTGCCGGGAGCACAGCCCCCACGTGCGGGGAGCGGGGTCAGGGTGAAGTCCTCAGCAGTGCCGGGTTAATGCCTGGACTCAGTGATCTTAAAGGTCTTTTCCAACCAAAACAATCCAGTGATTCCATAAATCCACATGAAAACAAGGTCTTGCACCCCCCCTACCCCACGCTGAGCACCCTCGGCCGGGCTGCCCACGCACAGGGCTGGGGCGCGTTGGCCCCCCAGCACCCTGACAAACTCCGGGGGGGGCACAGGGGGGGCTGGGGGATCCCGAACCTGAACGGCCGGGCCGTAGCCCGGATGGAGAAACCCCAGGGGAACCCCGGTC
>VZRW01001462.1:275298-291687 GCA_013398125.1 Aegotheles bennettii
GGACAGAGGGGACCCTCAGCCAGCACGGGCCCCCGGGCACACAGCACCCCTGGGCACAGCAGGAGCCCAGGCCAAGAAGGACCTCTCGACCAGATGAGAGCCCTGGGTGAAGTGGGGCCCCAGGCCAAAAGGGGCCCTCAGACCAGGAAGGGACGAATGGGACCCCTGGGCAGACCAGGACCCTGTGCATTCAGGGACCCCCGGGTGAAGCAGGACCCCTAGGCCATGTGGGACCCCCAGCCTGTGCTGGCTCAGCGTGAGGGCATGCTCAGCTGGGCACCCACCCCAGGCACCCACTCCAAGCTGGGGTGCCAACTCCCCCGACATCCTGAGGAAGCCCCCCCCCCCCCAGCCCTGCACATGTTGCTGCCTGTGGGACATCCCCACTCGTGGCCTCCCCCTTGGTAGGTCCCACACACAGCCAGCACCTCCTTACCCCACAGCATGGGACTGACCCAGTCCCTGCATGCTGCCGTCCCCAACACTGCCATCCCCAACACTGCCGTCCCCACCGCTTCCATCCCCACCGCTGCCATCCCTCAAGCTGGGGAGGCAGAGGCACCCCTCGACACCCTCCTTGCCCATCCACCCTCCGCCTCCCATGAGGGCACCCCAGTGACTGCACAGCCACCCCCAGATGTCACACGTGGGAGAGAAGAGGACCCAGTTTCTCCACTGGTTTCCGTTCATCTCACTCTCCGGTCCCTTCACACCATCCTGGCCGTGTGTGCTGCGCCAGGGCAAAACTGGACAATGGTGGCCGCTGGCTCCCGTGCAGGGCAGGGGGGCCCTGGTGCTCCCCACATCCCAGGGGCTCACCGAGCACTGCCTTGCTCCAACACCGTGGTGATGGGCACACAGGAGTCCTGGGGTGGCTGCGAGCCCATGGGCAACCACCCGCCTGCATCGGCCCAGCCCCGAGCGTGCCCGAGCCCCTGTAGACAGGGAGGGCACCGGGAGAACCGTGTTAATTAGCTCTGTTTGCACCGAAAATGCTGGTGGATCTCCTAGGAATTCAGTGAGGTCACAGGTTGCCATGGCAACAGGAGGGAACAGGCTGGAATTGGGAAGGGTGCTGCTGGCATTGCCAGGAGGGAGCCGCTCGGCCGGGGTGCTCGCTGGGATGGGCACCCCAGGGGTGCAGCTCGAGCGCCTGCCGGGTGCCGGGTGGGGGTCGGGGGTGCAGAGCAGCTCTGGCTGGGTGTGAGTGGTGCCACTCAGTGCTGCTGGCAGGCAGGATGCTCTCCTCCAGCTGAACGTGCCCGCTGCCACCCAGACTGCGAGTGGGTATTCGTGGTTACGGCACCAGGGACGAGTGGCATTGGCTGCAGTGGGGTTGGTCCCAGACAAGGCAGTGGCACTCTGGTCCCCAGGTACGCACTGGTTTCGCTTGGACCCCACTTGGGGCATAATGGAAAAAGCAGCTGCCACTAGCCAGGCCCAAGCACCCATGGGAACTTTGATTTCCAACACAAAGGGGGTTTGGTGTTTGCGTGTGACGTTCGCTTCGATCAATTCTGAGGTGGCAGCTGTGTGACCCTGCTGCTCTGGGACAGCAGAGGTGACCTTTGTCACTGCTCCCCAGCACCCTGACCCACCATTGTCTGCGGTGAGACAGGGGCTTTGCTCAGGGTTAAGGTGTCCCAGGGTTTCCAAGTGTTTTAATCGCAGGAGTTTCCTCTCTCTTCATTTAAGCGTTTAATAAATAAACCTGGCAGCATCCCCGTGGGCATCCCGCGCCGCACGAGGCTCCAGGCAGGAGCAGCCACTGCAGCAACTGGGGGGTACGGGGGGCCAGGAGTGCTGCTGGGGGGCAGGAGGGTGGGAGGCTGCGGGGGACACACCAGCAGCAGGGCAGCGTCAGGAGCAGGACAGCAGAGAGCTGCTGCTCCCAGGATCTCTGAACATCCTGCAGGAGGGTCTGGGGGAGCCGGGTAGGGCACCCACTGAGCAAAGGATGGGGGGTGGCAGCACCCATGGCCTGGGGGGGTTCAGTGGGTGACCACACATGCAGCAAACAGCTGCTCACCCCCCAGCACCGGGATCTGCCTGGCCCCGTGTCCCACCGCTGTCACCTGGGCAGGTGCAGAGCCGGGTGCTGTGCCCTGGCTCCTCGTGGAGCACAGCCAATGATTTCCGAGCCAAACCAGCAGCTGTGGGGAGCACCTCCCGTGCTGCTCCCAACCCACACCTCGACCTCCCGAGGTGACGGACACACTCTCTGCCTGCTGCATTCCCGTCTCCTTCCCCCTGGGATTTCCGAGGCTCGTGGCCCCTCATGCTGCCGAGAGCATCTCGCTGGCTGCACGTCAGGCTGAGGATGCTGACGCTGAACATGTGCACAACAACCAAAAAAAACCCCAGCCCACAGCCTGCCCGGCCCCCCCCGCGCTGCCGGGGACGTGGGCGCTGGTATTTATCGGCGGCTCCCGTAAAGGCCGGGCTCGGCTGCCGCCCACGGGGAGAGCTGAGGCGCTGCTGGAGGAGATCCCAGCCTGGCAGCACAGGGACCAAAGCAGGGAGCTGTGCTCCTGGTGACAATCCCACTGCCTCCACTGGGAGCAGGGAGGGAAAATGGGTTTTTATCCAGCCAGGCTGAGAGGCATCACAGGATCCCAGAACCCCAGACTGGTTTGGGTGGGAAGGGACCTCAGAGCCCATCCAGTGCCACCCCTGCCATGGGCAGGGACACCTCCCACCACACCAGGGTGCTCCAAGCCCCAGCCAACCTGGCCTTCAGCACTGCCAGGCAGGGGCAGCCACAGCTTCTCTGGGCACCCTGGGCCAGGCTCTCACCACCCTCACACCAAACAATTTCTCTCTCCCATCCCATCTCCATCTCCCCTCTGGCACTTGGAACCCGTTCCCCCTCGTCCCATCACTCCCTGCCCTTGGCACCAGTCCCTCTCCAGCTTTCCTGGAGCCCCTTCAGGCACTGGAAGGTGCTCCAAGGTCTCCCCGCAGCCTTCTCTTCTCCAGGCTGAACACCCCCAACTCTCAGCCCAGGGTTGAAGCACCAACCGGGCAGGTGCTGACATTTGTGTCATTGAAACCTTTTCCCAGGACACAGCATCGTTCCAGGCTGCTGCCAGCTGGACACATGCTCACTTTCAGTACGGAGCACGGGTACTCATTTCATGCCCCATGAGAGCAACAAGGGATAGGACAAGAGGGAATGGCCTCAAGGTGCCCAGGGCAGGTTCAGGTTGGATGTGAGGAACAATTCCTGCCCCAAAGGGCTGTCAGGGCCTGGCCCAGGCTGCCCAGGGCAGGGGGGGAGTCCCCATCCCTGGGGGGATCTCAAAGCCATGGAGATGTGGTGCTGAGGGCCATGGGGCAGTGGGGACTGGGCAGTGCTGGGTGAATGGTTGGACTGGAGGAGCTGGAAGGGCTTTTCCAACCCAGACACTCCTGTGATGCTATGAGCACTCCTCCGTGTAGCACGTGCACTGTGTGCTGCACTGCTCCGAGGGGTGTCCTGGACTCTGCCCAGCTGGGGCTTTCAAAAGGAACCACCACCAGCTGCAGCCCATGGGCTCAGCTCCCCAGCAGTGCTCTGGTGCTCTTCTGTGTGCCCAGGGCACTGGTGGGACAGCACAGACAATCCATGGGTACAGATCTGCCAAGCAGCCCAGGGTGTGGGTCCTCTGCTCTCAGTGCCCTTCCAGACCCACCTGAGCCCCTGCTTGGGGTCTGGGGGGCAGGAGAGCAGGAGCTTGGACTCCCCCAGAGCAGCCACGTCCTCCTCCCCACACCCAAATTTCCCTCCTGCTTTGGCACCCATGGCTTGGCCACCTTCGGCTGTACCAGGCACCAGGACGGAGCCCTCCCTGCTCACCTTCAGCAGGACCATGCCCCTCTCCGGGGAGCCAGCAATAGGATGAAGGCGGATTTGCTGAGAAGTTTACGTGGGAAAAGCATCTCCTGCAGCCGCGTTCTAAATCCCTCAGTAGTAACTGGTTGCACAGGCAAACGGCTCTGGAGAGCCGCCAGGCACTGCATCTATTTTGAATTCCACTGATTCGCTGGCTGGGGAGAGGTTCTCCAGCACCAGCACCACGGAGGGAGAAGCAACCTCCTCCCTCCTTCGCGAGGCAGCTCCGGGGGTTATGTAAAGATGCAAAGAGCGTCCGTGCGCGGCTGCGGAGCCACGAGTGCCCGGAGCAGGGCTGGGGTGAGGAGCAGCCCCTCGCTCCCCGGTGGGGGGATCACAGCAGAAGCCATCTGGCTCCCAGTGTTGGCAGCCCAGGGTGTGCAGGGTGGCCAGCAAGGCCATCCCCACGCTCCACCGCAACTCCCCTCGCTGCTCCAGAGCCCTGAACGGGATTGCAAAGCCCCAGGTAGGAGCAGCACAGACCCCTGGGCCCATCAGGGATTTGGGAATTGTCCTCCTGGAGCCTGAGCTCAGGGATGGCAGTGGAGCATGAGTTAGTGCTTGGTGGGTGCCAGGCAAGAGAGGGACAGGGATGAGGACAGGGACAGGGCAGGAGGGGTGCCAGGGAGGTGGCACAAACCTGCAGCCTAGGGACAGTCCTGCCAATCCCCAAGGAAAGCACCCTGCATCCCCTGGAAAGCACCTCACATCCCAGGGGAACAGCCTGCAACCCTAGGAAAGCACCCCACATCCCTAAGGGGGCACCTCACATCCCAGGGGAACAGCCTGCAACCCTAGGAAAGCACCCCACATCCCCGGGGCGGTGAGGGCCCATTTGCTGTTCGTTGCCATGTCTGCCCAGAGCCCCATGGATGGGACAGGGCAGCAGCACCCCGGGCCCTGCACAGGGTCCTTAGGCACCTGCCTAAAAACAGGCTTTGGGGTGGGCTCAGGGGCAGGGATGGGGATCAGGGACAGGGATCAGCCTGGTGGCCCTGCCGAGAGGCTGGGACACAAGAGGCTGGTGTTGATGCTATGGCGTCAGATCCTTTCCAGAACATCCCCAGCAAGGGGACAGGGAGGAGGCTCCTGTGGGACCCTGCAGACCTGTAGCGCCCACAGCAGAGTTGGGTGAAATGTCCCATTTATCAGTTAAACCTCAGGGCAGGGAGGTGCTGCTGCAGCAGAACCAAGGAACCAAACCCCACGTTCGGTCCAGCACAACCCCATAAGCACAGAACATCTCCCATGGGAGGGACCCATGAGCACCTCCGGCTGCCTCAGGAGCAGAGCCGGCCAGGACGGGGCCAGATCCAACATGGAGGATCTGCCCCAGCTTCCAGTGCAGCTCCAGGCTCCTGCAGGACGACTGCAAGCAGAATTCCCAGTTCTGTCTCTGTGGGAAATCAAGGAAAGCCGTGGGTGCCAGCAGTCAGGGAAGCAGCAGTAGCTCCTGGTGTGTGCAACGAGCAGGACTGAAACCACACTCTGGTGCTTCGGGTTTGTCAGCAACACAATGGAGCATCCCAGGTGCTCGGACATTGCTGCAGGACAAGGCAGCTCTTAGCAAACAGTGCTCAAGTTCTGTCAGGCTCCTGCAAGATCCCAGAGCTCATCCCCCTCCCAGGAGCTCTGTGCCTGCTCCTGGCAGCGTGGGAGCTGCTCTCCCAGGACCCCCTGGGGGTGCACACACAGCAGCTCTCACCATCCTGCAGATGGAGGCTAAAGCTGCTCCTGTACCCCCTGAGCACATTTGCAGCCCAAGCAGCTCTGCACATCTCCCCTTGTGAGGTTCCTGAGTCAACACCGCCCAGGGGCGAAGGAGAAGGGCTGTGCTGCTCCAAGCGGCTGCCACAGGGACACAAAATTCCTGTCCCCAAGCTGACATTTCAAGGGGAGCTGTGGTCCCCAGACAGCTGTGACATCCTGGGGGTCCTGGTCCCAAACACCTTCCTTGGGATGAAGCGGGAGCACCAGGAACAAACCCAGTTTCAAACCCTGCCCTGAGCCCAGGTCCCCCAAGGAGCAGTGTGCTATTTGCTGTTCTCTAATTAAACCAGCATCACATCTTAGGAGTGGAGATCAGCGAACAATTAAAGACTGGAGGTGTTAAACACAGCACTGGCAGGAGCGGAATAAAAGAGCCAGGCTCTGCCAGGGGGCAGCCCCATGGCACCAGGCACCCACAAGGGTGTAGGTGCCCATGGACTGCTCTGACCAGTGCTCAGAACAGGTGGAGCTGCCCCAGGTGGGGGGCAAACCCCAACAAAGAGCATCCTCCCACTCCCAGCAGGCTCCTGCACATCCCAAAATAGGATATTCACACAGATGTGTATAAAAGGGCTTTTTTCCCCCGATTCACTGCTTTCAGAAGAGGCTGGAGAGGGCTGCATCCTTCCAGCCCTCTCTCGAGAGCACGCCAGGCCTTTGTTCAGCAGCACTAAAAGCAGATCTGGCCAAGTCTATTTCTGACATCCCTTGGACACCCTGGAAGCTGCACTCTGCCTTCGGAGCGGGGGCACAGAGCAGCACAGCTCCGCTGGGACCTGCCCGGTGCCAAACAGAGCCCGAGCATCCTCCCTGGGACGTGCCCCAAAGGCAGAGCCGGGGCTGGCTGAGCCCAGAGCCACAGGGGGAACAGGCAGACCCCAGGGTTGGGGCTCATCCCCACACTTGCAGCCCCAGCTGGGACACGCAGTGCCTCAAGGCTGCTAGAGAATCCCTGGTGCAACACAGAGGGCAGCTCTGTACACCACCTGCCACCTCAAACTGCAGAGCAGGGTCTCTCAGCCCCCTCCAAGCCTGGGGCAGACAAGCTGTGCTAATGCCTCAAGAGGTTCTGGCAGCCAGGTACCAGAGAGGTCCTGGGGACAGCAGGCACTGAGCTGGGTCACCCTGGGCTCCATAAGCACCTGTGCTGGTGCAGAAGGTGCTGGGAGTCATGGTTGGATCATGGAATCCCAGACTGGCTTGGGGGGGAAGGGACCTCAAAGCTCACCCAGTGCCACCCCCTGCCATGGACAGGGACACCTCCCACCACACCAGGGTGCTCCAAGTCCCATCCAACCTGGCCTCCAGCACTGCCAGGCAGGGGCAGCCACAGCTTCTCTGGGCACCCTGGGCCAGGTTCTCACCACCCTCACACCAAACAATTTCTCCCTCACATCCCATCTCCATCTCCCCTCTGGCACTTGGAACCCGTTCCCCCTCATCCCATCACTGCCTGCCCTTGGCACCAGTCCCTCTCCAGCTTTCCTGGAGCCCCTTCAGGTACTAGGGGTGCTGATCACCTTGGACAATCCGTCCCGGGGCTGGACGTGCTGTGCCAGGTGCATAATCCCCAGGGCCAGCGGGATTAGCCCAGGGAAGCAAGGCCAGCATATGAACAGCCCGGCCGGGGAGCTTCTGCCTCACACTGTCGTACACATTAGCCCATCTCTAATTAAGAATGTAATAACCACATCTCTGGAAGCAATTCATTACTTACTGACATGGGGAAATGGTTTCTCCCTGCCACTCTACCAGCAGATTTGGAATATGAAAAAGCCCCCGTGCTGCCGAGAGGCGATGGTTTGTGGAGATACAGGAGCCATGGGACATAACTTGGGCAGCAGACAGCACTGTAAACACACACAGACAACACGGGCAGGACAATGCCGCGGGCAGGACACGGGTGTCACTCGCTGGACCAGGGGTGACCACTTCACACCTACTGAGCACTCAGCTCCCCGTGAGCTGCTTACGCGGGCGGGATGATCCGCACCAAGGGCACAGCAGGGATGCCCACGGTGAGGTCCTCGCCATGCTGCAGCCAGGGCTCCACGAGCAGGGTGGAACTGGGTGTCTGCACACCCGTGGGTTGTCAGGCAGGGTCCCCACTGCCACCAGCACCATGCCCCAGCAGCCGGCCAGGGTGATGCTCCAGGGGGCTCTTGCTACAGCATTCCAGCCGTGCCCGGGAGCCAGTGCCCACGGACAGACCCTCCCCAGCATGGGGTATGGTGCAGGGACACACACGGCCCCCGGATGGGGGCTCCAGCAGCCAGGGCCGGATTCCTGCCAGGTACAGCCCTGGGGAGGGCAGCAGCTCCCACACACAGGAGACAGGGAGAGGTCCTGGAGGACAGGGGGGTTCAGCTCCAGGGATGGAGGCTCATGGCAGCCAGGGAAGCACCCCAGGGTCTGGCAACATCACCCCCATCACCCACAGCAAGTGGTCCCACTCCCTCCTGGGGCAGAGATGGGGTGATTCGGCTTCCCCGCCCAGAGCCATTGCTCCCCCCGGTGGCAGCATCCCCAGGACCCCAGCACACCCAGCTCCATGACGGGGGCCATGAGTCCCACTGACCGTGCCAGCACTCACCAACTGTCTGTGCTGCGCCAGCGACACGCTGTGTCTGTCCCTGCTCTGCCCCGGGCACAGCAGGGATGGGGCCCTGAGCCCAGTGGTGCTGCAGCAGCTGCTGGCTCTGCCACACACCGGGTCCCCCTGCCCCAGTGGGGACCAGGATCACTCCTGCTAGCCAGGGGTTCACCACCACGCAGGGAAGAGGAATTTCAGTGTTTTCAGACACCAACCACATCCCTGCTGCAGGAATACAGCAGCCTCAGCCCAGAGGGAGGGAGGGACACCCCATGTCCCAGCAGGCAGGACCCCCAGGTCACACCTCCCAAGACAGGGATGGACGGGGGCCTTGCTGCACTGTCCCCCTGAGCCAGGTCCCTCCGCTCCCATCTCCCAGGACAGAAACAAGCCCAAATGCATCTCCATCAGTGAGGGGTTTAATTAGCATGTTACCCACTAGATGGGAGGCAGGGAGCCAGGCACAGACCCCTAGTTCACCTTCCTGGTAGGAAAGTGCTCATTAGCTGCCTGTCCTTAGCTGAAGGGCTGTGGGCTTACCTGCCTGCTCTTCCCCAGCTCCATCCCCTGCACCAGAGATCCCACCCACACCCACCTGCCCATCCACAGCACTGGGGCACTGCAGGGCTCCAGGTTTACGTGTTACAGTCCCTCAGCACCTTCCCTGGGGTTTTTCTGGCTGCTGGATGGAGCTGGTTCAGCTGTGGACGTGGAGACCCTCCTGTGTCCTGCGTTCCCACCACACGTCCATCATCACCCTCACCTCACCACAGTGGGGCACAGGAGGCCAAGTGATCTGCCCAAGGTCATACAGGCAGTCACTGGCAGAGCAAGGAGAGGCCCCAGGTCCCCCCATCCTCACTGGGTTATTTGCAGCCATGTCAGTAAATGAGCATTAAAACTTGCAGAGAGCAGGGAGCCCCCGCAGCCACCCCCAGACCCACAGCAAGGGGACCTAAATCTGCCCTGGAGCTTAATGGGGAGAAAGCACCAAAGTTTGGCACCTGCTGCTCAGTTCCACATGACAATGGGATTTGCTGTAACAGATCCCTGTCAGTCACAGAGGAGTGACAGATTTATTTTTAATCAGATTAAGCATCTGCTGCTGACAGAGCACATCTCAGCACAGCCCAGGCAGTCTTTCCAGCCAGCAGTGCCCACGGGGGAAACATGGCAGGAAAACACCAGGGAAGGCAGCGACTGAGCTGGGCTGGATCAGAAATATGTTTTAAGATCATTTTAAGCCAGACCTGAGAGTGTCCCACCACAGCTCAGCCCAGCCCTGCTCACCGTGGCACACTCCGGGCAGGCTGCCGGGGCTGGCACCACTACGAGTGCAGATGCTGGGCTCCAGAGGATGTTTTCACGTTGGTTATTGAACCCAGTAAAACAAAACATTTGCTAATTCAGGGAGATTCTTCTGGATAAAGCAAATTAATCAGATGTGATTCATCCTCATGCTTTCTCTGCGGGACAGGGGCAGATTGGGGGATTAGCGAGCCGGACGGGAACGCTGCGGTCATGTGAATCGGAGCCCGGGGTCTGGCTGGGCTGCGGCACTCAGGGCCAATTCAAGCATCATTGGCAGCAGAGAATCAATTCCAGGCTTATTCCGTTGTCCTGATGAATCCAGAATGAACCAGGAAACACTCGGGGGTTGGCTTATTTCAACCCTGTTCCTAGGCTCTAGCACTCTCCCATCCCCACTGCCAGTGTCTCCCCTGGAGTGGCTCAGCCTCCACCTTCAGCCCTTTAAATCCAACTCAATCCTCTTCTCTAAACTGTCTCCAGCCTTTCCATGTCCTTCCCTGCATGCAGAACCCAGAGACGCCGGTCAGACAGGGCTGGCAGCAGCAGGTGGAAGGGCTGGAGCCGTCCCAGTATCGTGTGTCCTTCCCTCGCATGCCCAAGGGCTGCTCCGGCTCTGCAGGACACGGCACTGTCTCTGCTGTTGTCCCCTGGGACCCTCAGCCCCTCTCCCACCAGGACAGGGCCCAGCCCAGCCCAGTGGCTCCTCACTTCTCCCTGTCAGCAGAGTCAGGAGCTGGTGTTTGCACAACCCAAACGTAAATGGTTTGTTCCAACCTACTTTTCCACTCCTTAAACCTGTGTCACATCACCTACAAACACTCCTAGCAATGATTTTCTTCTTTCAGGTCATTGGCAAGCCCAAAGCCTCGTTCCAGACCCCACCACCTCCTTCTAGAGGGTTCCTTAGCTCTGGAGAGTGGAGTTACACCAGCACACTGATAACCCACTGACCACTCTAAGGAACCACCCGACAGAGCCTGGAGCTGCTCCACCGCCCCAGGGGTTCCTGTCCCATAAACAGGGACTCTGCAGCACATCTCCACCGTGGGTGAGGGGAGGATGTGGGGGCCCCACACGCACCGCTGGCACTGCCAGCCCCCCAAAACCAGCCCCACATTGCCACACACACAGGCTCCAAGAGGAACAGCCCTGGATCCACAGCTCCCCAACAACAGATTGCTTTTTGCAGCGGGTGGAAGCCGAGGATGAAATCCCCATGAATCCTTCATCAGGCCACCTGCTTTCCCATAGATTTTTCTGTCACCAGGAGAGCATTTCCAGCAGCTGCTGGTGCCTGAAAACCCAGACCATGGGGGAACCCAAATCAATTGCATCTGAAAGAGGGAATTTTCTACTAAATCCTACTGCTCCCAGTGGTATTGTCCACATGGAAGCTCTGGCAGCAGTGCTGGTTTTTGCCCAGGACACAGGGGACAGGGCTGGTACACCCTGCCATGGGTTCGCCTCCCTGGCTGGAGGTGCACAGAAGCCACAGGGCAAGGACAAGCAGCAACAGGATGGAAATACAGCAGGAAAGAGCCAGTCCCGAGGGGATGGAGTGCTTTCAGAGCTGCAGGGACACCGAGGCCTTGCAGACAGATGGGTCATCAGCCAAGGGTGTCCAGAGAGGTGGTCCTGCCACAGGACCAAGGTCTCCTCGGGTCCATCAACTGCTACCCCAGGAGGGTCCAAAGCCACCTTCTCCCCAGCACGAAGGGACAAGGTTTTCTCCCTGCCGGAGCAGATGTTGAATCACACAGCACGCTGGCATTTAAAATGGTTGGATTCCTCTCTTTGGCAAAACCATTGCACAGCCCTCAGAGGAGGAGGCTGACGGGACCTGCTCAGTGCCAAACTGCCACACTGCAGGCACAGAGCCATGCAGGGGGGGGCAAGGGACAGTAGGCACCAGCTGCAGGAGCAATGCTGATGAGACCATGGGGTGGTCAGGGTCGGCATGCTGGGAGAGCTGAGGGGGCTCCATCCAACCCCAAAGGCACCCAAAGTCCAACCGCAGGAGGCATCATGAAAGTTCTGAGCCTGGAGCCAGGGGAGGACAGGGGCAGCTCCCATGCCAGGTGATTTTCTTGCCCATGATCACACCAGGCACCATTTAACAGTAGCAGGGACAGGTACAGCTCGTCCTGCGTGACCCAGTTAGCACCAACAGCAGCGAGGTGCAGCTCCAGGAGATGAGCAAAGCCTGCCTCAAACCCGGCAGAGCCTGAGGCATCCATCCCCATGGGAGCCCCAGGCTCACCTCCCCTAGCTGGGGCAGAGCACACCAGAGCCAGCAGCACACCTGCATCCCCAGCTGGAGGTGCCAGACCTCCTCTGACAAATCACCCATCCTGCCTAAACCAGGGGCTGGGTTCCAGTCCGGGGCTGAGATGGTTTCTGCCTTCTTCATGAAGCCACAGAGCCCAGGGCAGGACACCAGGACACCACACAGCTGCCAGCCCTTCGCTGGGCTGAGCCCTGGCCTGGGGGGGTCTCTGCCTCCAGGAAATTTCCAGGACTCTGTCCCCAACCCCTCGCTGCTCACAGACACCCAAAACCAGCCCAGCTTTCCACCAACAGCCCCAAGGCCGGATCCCCCCCCATCCCTCATCACCCCAAGCACACACAGGGCTGTATCAGCCCTTATCAGCCACAGCACCCCGAGCGATCCCCAGTTTCCCATTCCCACCGCCCCAGGTCCCAGCTTTCCACCACGGCTCCTTTGTGCTCCTCCGCAGCCAAACACGTGTTCAAACAAGCCGGGCTGTTGTGCAACCCGGGTCACCCCGCCAGCGTTTGCATAACCTGGGAACCTCAGCAGCACCGTTTGCCTCCTGATAAACCCATCATAAAAAAAAAGAAGGCTGAAGCTCAAAGCCAGCATCTCACTGCCACATCTCAGCCCACCCTGCTGCACCAGCCTTACCTGGCACCAGCACCCTCCACCATGACCACCCAGCTCCGGGGAGGCTGCATCAGGAGATGGGGAGCAGAGATCACCTCCCAGATGAATTCGCTGCTTAGCTTGCACATGCAGCTGAAGTCGGAGCTGCTGAAACTCTCACAGGACTCACCAGCACACAGCCAATATGACCCCTACACAAGCCCACAAACACCCAGCAGCGTTTTCCCCCTTTATTGCTGAGGATGACCCAGGAACACCCACCCAGCCCCGCCCAGTGCACCTGGTAGTGATTGCTAATGAGGGCTAATTAGCCTCCAACTCCCCCCCGTGTCTCCCAAGGAGCTGCCCGACCCCCTAACCCCCCAGCCCAGGGTTTTCCCAGTCTGGTGCTCCCAATTCCCTCCCTGCTGGGAGCCAGACGAGCTCCATCGCGGGGGGGTTGGTTAGGGTACAGGCTGCTCCCAGCATCTCTCTTGCTCTGAATCCACATCTCGCCACGGGAACACATCCCAGGGCAGGCAGGGGCAGGTGGGGAGGGGGGGGACGGGACAGGCCCTCGAGCTGCTCTGGCAGGTCCCATCTCCTCAGTCTCAGGAGGAGAAGGCCAGGCAGCGGGCAGAGAGCAGAGCCCCGGCAGGGCGGCGTGTCGGAGGAGGGGGTGCAGGGTGCATCCCGCCCACTCCATCATCCCACTCCTTCCCTCCCGCTCCATCCCTCCCACTGCATCCCTCCCGCTGCATCCCTCCTACTCCATCCCTCTTGCTCCATCCCCCCCACTCCATCCCTCCTGCTCTATCCCTCTCGATCCATCCCTCCCACTGCATCCCTCCCCAATCTCATCCCTCCTGCTCCAGGTGCAAGGGGAGACAAACAAAGCTCAGTTCCCTTCCATGGAAGATTCTGGATAGTAGCAGCACCATCAGTGTTTGAAGCACAGCTTCTCAGCACGCCGGGGGAAAGGTTTTTCATGCACATACATGGCGGCACTTCAGAAATTATTATTTAGCACAGGAATTAATTCTGAAAAGCCAAACATTAAAGAATTCCCTGTGTCGTGTGTCTGAGGCATTCCAAGAGGTGACACAATGCCCGCGCACCCCATCGCTGGGCAAGGAACAAAGCGGGCGTGTGGGTACCCAGAGCTCCCCCCGAGCCCACAGCCACATGCACCAGCCAGATTTCTCCTCTTTCCAAGCCAATTTTATTATTACAGCAGAGATTTTTTTATTTTTTTTCCCGAGCTGGTCTGTTCATAATGGTATGAAACCAGAAAAAGTTGGAATTCCTGCACTGAGGAACAGCAGGAAAAATACAGTATAAAGGCATAAGGTTTTGCCTGGCAGTGAAATCAGGGTGTTGCAAATGTCAAACCCGCTGAGTTCTGCTGCATTCGGAGGAGCCCTTCCAAGCCGCCTGAGATGTCACAAACGTTGGATTTTGGCTCCCTGTTCCAACTGACTTCAGTAAATGGCAAAAAATGCCATTGGCAGCATCGGCTGCACAAATAAATAAGCTTGTCATCGTTTTAGGTTTTTTCTTTCCATTTTTGAAGTTGAAAATCTTCTGGATGCCAAATGCCACCCGTTGGAGCTATCTCTGTGTGTGCACACAATTAGCAGGAACAACAGGACTGGAACAGGGCTGGGGGAGGTGTAGAGATGACCTCGGCATTTCTCCACCTTGGCTCATTAAAATGCATCTTAGAAAAAAGGGGGAAAAAATAAAATAAGCCCCAAGAGAATTGGCCAAGAGCTGAGCAGAGATAACATCTCCTAGGAAAGCGGGTTTGGGCCGAGGGCCCTGCGCTGGGTGAGAGCCCAGATCCCGCGGGAGAGGAGGATGCTCCCAGGAGCCCCGAGTCCTCCCAGGCTGCTGCTGCTCTCCCCGGGATGAGCTGGGGATACGGGGCTGCTCTGCATCCATTGCGGGACAGCGAGTGCCTTTGTGGTCCTAAACACGGACCCTGCGCCGGGCTCTGAGGAGCCATTGGAACATGGGAACCGCCGGGATCAGGGATCGGTGGACCCCAGAACCCAGAGACGTTGCAAACACACGGCATCGCTTGCAAAGGCAATAATAGATTTAGCTCGTTTGCACCACAAAAAGGCTGCCACGGCTCCCGAGCGGCGGGTGGGATCGCAGCTCCATTCGCTGATGGAGCCGCTGTCCCCGCTGCCGGCGGTTGGCGTGGAAGCGCGTTCGCAGGTTGTCAGCGCAGACAGCGGGTGCAGCTCCAGAAGGGATCAGGCGGCGCTCGCTGCCGAGCTGCTGGTCTGGGGGACGCAGTCAGGATTCAGCCGACGAGAAGGAGCCGTGTCTGCAATAGGAACCGTGTGACGCCGGCTCTCCGCGAGGGTTTTGCAATTACAGCAGATAATTTGACAAAGCTGCTCCTGCTTTAATAGTCCTGCGGAATAACTCACCCAGGGCAGGGGACTCCGCAGCCCCGGGGATTAGAAAACAACAAGAAAACCACGTTTTCCGTGTGAAGGCTCTGCCCACGGGCACGGGGCAGGGGCTGGAAACCCCCCCAGCCAGGAGAGGGGCAGGAGTGGCGGTGGCAGGGAGATTGCGACAGCTCCTGTCCACACCACTGGGACAGGGACCGCAGAGGTGACCCAGGGAAATGCTTCTGCCACAGGAGGGGGAAACTGAGGCGCCCAGTACGGGCACGGGGACAGGCGAGGGCTGGACAACGTGGGGAGCGGCGGTCCCACAGCACCCAGCGGCATCCCAGGTCCCACGGCACCCAGCGGGAGGGTAGGAGACCCCCGGCCCCATCCCCTCCAGTCCCGACCCCCACCTCAGACCCACACAGCCCCCGGGATGGATCCAGCCCAAAGTCCCTGTTCCCGATGAGCAGAAAAGCTGTCGCGGGACTTGGCTGGGAGTCAGCCCCGTGATTCAGCGGTAACATTTCCCAGGGCCTCGCCGAGATCGGCACGCGGGTGGGAGGGAGCTGGCAGCTGCCGGGACCGGGGGAGGAGGGCAGGGGGGTGGGCATGTGCTGATGGAAGGGAAAGGATGAGCCCAGTCCAGGTGGCTCCAGCTGGACCGGGAGCCCATCCCGGACACCCTCTGGGGACCCTGACCCCAGCCAGGCTGAGACTCCCACACGGCTCAATACTGCCCGGGGCTGTGGGTGCTGGCAGTGCGGACCCTCGGTACGGTCGGATCACGGGCTGCTCCCTGGGGAAAGGGCCCCAAGCTGGAGAAAACCCCAAACCCAGGGTGTGCCCCTCTGCAAGCTCCACGCGTTATGTTTATCACGGAAAAATACATAGCAAAACACAGGTTACTCGTGCCCCAGGCCCTTAGAAGCAGGAAAATTAAATTAAATTTCCAAGCCGCCTCGGTGCAGCACCAGCGGACACAGCACCCGTGATCTTCGCACCTGTCCCCTGCCAGGAGTACGGAGCTGGGACCCCCGAAGGGTCCTGTCCCCCGGTGCTCTCGCTCTCCTGTGTTCCACAGACAGATCCTCATCGCTGGTGTCAAGGGGGTGTCAGAAAAACATCCCAACCCTCCCCTTAAGGGCACAGGCTGGTGTTCGGCTGCGGCAGCGGGACCCCCAGACTCTCGCGGGGACCGGCGGGGCAGGGCAGGGGGGGACAGGACGGCCACCCATGCCTTCGCACATCACTCATGTCCAGAATAGATTCAGGATCTTTTTCCTTAAATATTTATCCTCTGCAGAGTTAACGGTTTCAAAAAACATGCTAAACAGGTAAAAATAAACATGTAAAAATGAAGGTTTGTTTTTCAACTCCCCCTTCTCCCAGGTTTTTGTTAGCCAACATCCCACAGCCCCCAGAAACACCTCTCCTGGGGCTGGGGACCCCCCGAGCACCCCCAGGGTGCCCCCAGGGTGCCCCCAGGGTAACCGCCAGCCCCGCTCCTGTTTGCAGCTTTGTAATACAAGTGGTGAATGTATAA
>VZRW01001462.1:293337-312204 GCA_013398125.1 Aegotheles bennettii
CCCCCTACCCCGTCCCCAACACCCCGTCCCCTGCCACTCCCACCCCGTCCCCTCCCACTGCTCTGAGGGCAGGGACCCGCTCGCCCCGTGCAGAGCAGGCAGACAAGTGGCCCCACAACCCGCAGCTCCAATCCCAGAGCCTTTGCAGCGAGCAATGGTTTCGTGGTCAGATCTACTCATGAACAAACCTAGCCACTAACAGCAGGCTTTACCTTGGCCCCTGGGGAAGCATTTTTGCAATTTCTTGCTAGAAACCCTCTAAATGCATCGCTTCCCTCATCCCCTGTGGAGATGTTTCCACAAACAGAAGCTGCTGGGCTGCTGCATGTGAATCGAACCTGATGAATCTTTTACAACCCCCACCTCGCTCGCCGGCCCGAGGAGAGCGGCAGCGGGAGAGCTCAGCCCCTTCCACCCAGGCATCAGCGCTGCTGAAGCCTGCAGGATCGCTCTGGCTCCCAGCTCTGGGTCCTGGGAGCAGAGCTCTGCCTTGACCGTGAAAAGAGCAGCAGTGACAGGGCAAAGATGAAAAGACAAGTGGCATCGTTTCCGTGCTGTCGCTAGCGGGAAATAAACCCGGGCTTCTGGGTCACAGCTCCGGCATCTGGAAGGCTCTGCAAAGCATCAGTCCCTTACTCGGAGGCAGCAGCCCCGGTCCTGCGGAGCCCAGGTGGTGGGACCCCACTCCTCACCCCACTGTCCCTGTCGAGCCCCCACGCCTGCACCAGTACCCCGGCACAGACCAGAACCCAGCCAGAGATTTTGGCCCCCGCCTCCCCAGCGCACACCGCAGCCTCCCGGGGCTGGTCCGCACCCACAGGGTGGGATGTGCGTGGGGACCACCGTGCCTGGCCATCCCAGAGAGGTGTGCGAGGCTACCGCGGAGACCAGCCCCTGCCAAAACTCTTTTTCCTCCTGGATTAGGGCTGGGGGCTGGAGGGAGTCAGGCTGGGCAGCAGCAAGCAAGCACTCACCCTTCCCTTCCCTTCCCTTCCCTTCCCTTCCCTTCCCACTCGTGTAGGAGCTTGGCTGCGGTGCGTGAAACAAGCAGCCGGGATCTGAAAATACCCAATCTGTCAGGCTCATTCCCGAGCGTTTTTTGGAAAACCCTGCAGGCAGGTGCAGGTGCCACATCAATATGTCAGCGCTCGGATGACGAGTTCATAATATTTTCTGCTTGCATTCCTCTGTCTCCGCGTATTAGCAAACAAGCTGCTCCCAAGCGCTGCTCTCTGGAGCCAGGAGTTGCAGATTTAATAACAAAATCATCGTTGTAGATCATTAGTTGGTGATTCAGCATGGAAATACCTCATTATCACTTAAGCATGTGCAGTATGCAACTTATGAAAAACCTCTGAATTATGACTAATTAAGCACAGGCCAAAGAATATCCCGGATCAGAATTAAAGTCACCCACCGCGGAGAATAAAACGCGTGAGGGCAGCAGGACCCCCTGGCGCAGGGCGGTGAACGCAGCGTGTGGAGAGAAGTCGCGCGGTGCCCAGAAAGCTGCTCCCACCCCGAAGCTTTGGGATGCTCAGCAACGTGAACCTCTCATTAACAGATTTTTTTTTTTTAAATTGCAACTTGCTAATTAACGTCTGTAACACTGCAGAGTCAAAGCCCCTTTGAAACGAATCCGTTCTGCTCCGCAGCAGCTGCCACAGCAGCAGCTGCCGGGCCCTGTGCACCCCCCCGCCCGCTCGGCTCCTCCCGCCCCAGGACTGGAGCCATCGGCGCCGGGACACTGGGGGGTCCCACTGTGTCCCCCCAGGGACACTGTGTCACCTCGGTCCAACGCCACACAGCTCCCGGTGAGGTTTTCAGGTTCACCTCAGGCAGTCAGTGGGAAGCAGGGGGGACGGGACCGCCGCCGAGTGAGAAAAGGGGCTAAAAATAAGCTTTTAATACACTCCTGCATCCTGTCGAGGCTTTAAATAGCTGTTTGGAGTTCAGATTTTAAAAAGTGTTGAGCTCAAATCATTTATGACAACTTGGGAGCCAAAAATAAATGGGAATGAGGAAAGAGGAGGAGCGCGTCCCCCAGCGTAGCTGCCGAGGAGCGGTGCCCGTGGGCTGAGCCCGCCTGGCAGCCGCGGCCCCCGGGTGCCTGGGAGCGGGTTGTGGTGGGGGTCACCCCACGGCGATACCGGTGCCGCGGCGGGGCAGGGGTGGCAGGGATGCTTTTCACCGGGAAACGGTACATGATGGCACATGAGTGTCCCTCTGAAATGCTCAGTCCCCAGAGAGACCTCACCGTGCCAGGCCTTCGTGATTTTGATCCATTGCAAATATGTTCTTTTACTCTACAAAACATTAGACCTTGCTTTATAACAGTTTGTAACAAGGAGAGTGCAGGGAGCGCTTGCTCATCTCCCTCCCCAGAGGGACTCTGGAGAGGTGGCTTGGGGGGAAACATCCAGGAGCATATTTTGGGCAGCACCTGCAGGGACACCTGCGCCCCTGATGCTGCTGCAACAGCCCAGAAGCAGCTCCTGAGCTGGGGACACGTCTCCATCAGCCCGGGTCCCTCCAAGGGACACCTCGGCCGGGGGGTTGCTCCCAGGGTGAGGAGTTTTGGGGACAGGACCTTACATCTGTGAAAATCTTCCCCTGCACTGCAGAGCGGCACCCAGATCTGTGTCTGCCTTTCTGAAAGACCACCCGAGGGCAGGGGTGATCCCTGCGTGGTGCAGGTCTGTCCCCATCTGTCACCGGTCAGGTTGGGTCACCCACTGATGGGCAGCCCCACATCTCCCCTCCAGCTGCCCCCAGCCAGCGCCCGCCGTGTGCGCCGGGCTGGAAGCAATGGCTGCCCGCGGGCTTTCCAGAAATATCCTGCTCTCTTGTTCATTGAACTTTGATCTCTTATTCAATTTTCATTCTTCTGGAAGGCTACGTGGCAAAAAGGATGCCCTGATGCTCTGCGCCGGGGAGGAGGCTGCAGGCGGTGACGGTGCTGCCTGGGAAGCAGAGCCACGGGGCTGGGCAGGGGGGGGACTGGACCCCCGGCCCCTTTATTCCCTGCTTTCTGGACTTTGCAGGAGCCGACCCCCCTGCAGCGCTCTCGGTGGGTGCGGGAGAGGAGCATCCTCCCCGCCGCGTGCACCAGGAGCCGCGAGCTGCAGCTCCCGAAACGGCTGGGTAGGAGGTGGTGGAAAAAATCCCAAATCCCGGCACTTCCCGCTGCAGCTCTTGGCTCGGGCTCCACCTGCACCTCGCCGCGCAGCTCAGCACCCTCCCGGCACCGGGCCGGCCCAGCGCCCACCTTCGCTCTCTCTCACTCGTTCCCGAGGTGGGAACGCGGCTGCCGCGGGGGCTCCGTGTACCGCTGCCTCTCACACGCGGGCTTTGAACCCGCTCTGCAAAGCGCCTTTGGGAGGGGGCTCCCCCTGTGACACCGCCATGGCCCCGGTCCCACGGCACTGCCGGCCCGGGGCTGCCCGGCACCCAGCAACCCAAAGCCACCCCCAGACCCACACAGGCGTTCCCGGTGCCCGAGGGCAGCCTGAGCGTTGTTGGTCACAGCTGAGCTGGGTCCTCACAGCGGTGACAGGATGGAACCCACTTGCTCTGTGCCCTGGAGGGTTCAGGATGGCAGAAAGAGGCCCTGGCAGATGGGACTGGCAAAGCCGCAGCCCCCGAGGGACCGTGCGGGTACCCCCGAGGCAGCTGAGGGGGCTGGTGGCAGCAGCAGCCCCCGGGGAAGTTCTCCCAGGCGGGACCTGCCCATCTCACAGAGGCTGGCAGCAGGCCAGAGTGGGGACAGATGTGTCACACAGCTGGGTTGGCTTTCCCATGGTGGAGGGAAAGCCCTGGGTTGTGCTCGGGATGGGCTGTGTGGGTGCTGGCCACGCACCCGGCACCCACATGCTGCTCTCGGGGCGTCGAGGAGCAGATGGGCCACATGGAACATGCCAGGGCTGCCCTGTCCGGGCTGGTGGCGAGTCCCTGCCTGCGGCTGCCCACCACTGTCCGGCCCGGGCATGCTGCTGGGACACCCGGGAATCCTGCTGAGATATTCGGGAATCCTGCCAGGACATCCCCGCATCCTGCTGCGACACCTGGACATGCTGCTGGGACACCCGGGAATCCTGCTGAGATATTCGGGAATCCTGCCAGGACAACCCCGCATCCTGCTGGGACACCCGGGGATCCTGCTGGGACAGCCGGGAATCCCATCGGGATAGCCCAGGGGAGACCCCAGCCCCCCGCAGTGCCCGGTGAGGGGGGGTCGGGCCGGGGGCTCAGGCGGGAGCAGGACAAGGCTGCCACCTACAGACGGCCCGGCCGGCGGGGGCCGGGGACAGGGGTGGGGACAGGGATGGGGACAGGGATGGGAACGGTGACTGGGGATGGGGACCGGGACGAGGAATGAGATTGGGAATGGAGATGTGGACAGGGATGGGGACAAGGATGCTGGTGGTACCCCGCCCCCCCCCCCGATCTCGGCAGTCTCGGCTGAGCCCGCAGTGATGGGCCCCAAGAGAACCCAAAGCCCTGGTGCTGTTCCGTGGGGTGCCTGGCAGCCATCCCCACCCATGGGGCCCAACAGGGAGGGCACAGGCAGCTGGGCAAGAAAAGGCTCCATTTACGCCACGTCATTTAAATTGATAAATCATGCTAACGAGAGCTGCATCCGCCACAAATGTCCTCATTAGGCTTTGGTCATGCGTTAATATTCAGTAGGGATCTCTCGCTGGGGGTGAGCCGGGCCAAGCACCCGGACACACCGTGGGGCAGCGCAGGGCTGGGGCAGCTCCAGGCATAGAGCTGAGTGGAGAGATGTAAAAACAGCCTGGCACATCCCACGGGAGCCATGGTCCCGCTCCGACCATCACTGAACCCTCCCAGGGCCAGAACACCAGGTGGGAAGGTCCCGAGCATCACCTCCAACCTCCCACCATGGTGGCACAGGGCTAGCTGTGTCTGGTTGCCCATCTGTAGCTCCTCCAGCTCTGCTCTCACGGGCCGGGGGCTGGCAGGGCCCGTGCCAGCGTGTTCGAATGCCGCAGTGGTTTTTCCCGGTGAACAACCAGCACTCACCGTGCTGGCAGCAAGCTGGGCACGGGCTGCGGGATCCCAGCTTGCCCAGGCTCTGTCCCCACTGTGGCTGTCACACCTTGGGGCCAGGGAATGTTGGCTCTGAGTGTCCCAGCCCCGGACGTGGAGCTGTGTGTGCAGCACCAGAGCCCTTCTGCACCCCAGGGCAATGCCAGAGCTGGTGCAGCCCCCATCGCTCCCACAGCCCAGGCCCGCAGGAGCCACACACAGCCCATATTGCAGGTGACATCCAGTGGCTGTGGGGGTAAAATGCAGCCCCATGACACAGTGGGCACCCCGCACCCCGGCACCTGCAGCAGGGCACGCGGCCACGGACACCGAGCAAGCCCAAATGCCGCTGCTCTGGTGGGATCTGGGGTTGGCATCGGGGGCTGGGACCCCCCGGACACCAGTGGGTGCCTCTGATCCAGGAAAGAGGGGGATGTCCATGCCAGGGTAGGGCCAGTGAGAACCAGCTGGGAGACAGCCTGAAACTGAAGCCTCAGGAAGCTGAGCCTGCTGCCAGCCCAGGGTCCTGGCACATCACCCCGGGGTACCGCTGGGCACGAGGCTGCTGCAGCCTCCAGAGCCATCTGGACATGCCAGGGACCCCTCGACCCCGGGAGCTGGAGGGTCCAGCTGCTGGAGAGGGGAGCAGCTGGGGGGGACACGACATTAGGAGGTATTTGCAATTTCCTCCCCACCCCAGGGGGTTTTCCCTTCCCCTCTCCAGAGGGCAGCAGGGGAATCTCGCTTCTCCTCTCCCTCCTGGAGCTGCTTTAATAACAGAAGTATGTGGGGGGAGGCCAGGAAGCACAAACAAACCTGCAGATGGGAGCACCAGTGAAGGGAGCCCTCCTTGCACCTAGGGCCTTGCTGGGGGCCCTGACCCAGCCCCTGTGGCTCCCACACCTCAGCCCCACGGCAGCCCCGGTCCCGCTCCCGGCCAGCGTGTCCTGAGCTCTACTGCCAAAAGGGGTTGACCAGCACCAAACCCAATCCAGATGGGACACCCCAGCCCCACAGAGCCAGGACCCATGGACACCTCAGTCCCACAGAGCTGGGACCCATGGGACACCCCAGGCCCATTTCTGCCCCTCCATTTGGGGCACCAGCCCCCCTGCCATCACTTAGGCATCAAAAATGTGCAGCTTCTGCCGAGAAACTCACTTTGTGAGCAAGCCTTGTTTACTCTGAAACCGATGTTCACATCCCTTGGAGCTACTCAGCTACATAATCATCAAACCAACACGGGACCCGGGGCTGCTCGGGCTTTTTGTACTTGCCCACTGGCCGCTCACAAAGATAAAAGGCTTGGCTCCAGCCGCAGCCAGTCCCGCGGGCTTTGTCTGGCTGAGCCCGCCGGTGGCACCCGGTCAAGGCACAGCAGCACCAGGGCAGGTGGGAGCGCTGGGAGAGCCACGGGACAGCCAGCGATGCCATGGGAGGCTGGAGCCTCCTGCCCACCCTGGGACACGGGGCTCCTCCACAGCAGCCCGAGAGCTGCCGCAGCAGCGGGTGCTGCTCTGCCCGGGCAGGGGATGCCAGCAGTGTAGGGCTCCCATGGCACTTCAGTGTCACTGTGGGTTCCTCGTACCACCCTTCTGGGGTCCCCAACACAAGGAGGACACAGAGGTGTGGGAGCAAGGCCAGAGGAGGCCACGGAGATGCTGTGAGGGCTGGAGCAGCTCTGCTCTGGGACAGGCTGAGAGAGTTGGGGGTGTTCAGCCTGGAGAAGAGAAGGCACCGGGGAGACCTTGGAGCACCTTCCAGTGCCTGAAGGGGCTCCAGGAAAGCTGGAGAGGGACTGGTGCCAAGGGCAGGCAGTGATGGGATGAGGGGGAATGGGTTCCAAGTGCCAGAGGGGAGGTGGAGATGGAGATGGAGATGGAGATGGGATGGGAGGGAGAAATTGTTTGGTGTGAGGGTGGTGAGAGCCTGGCCCAGGGTGCCCAGAGAAGCTGTGGCTGCCCCTGCCTGGCAGTGTTGAAGGCCAGGTTGGCTGGGGCTTGGAGCACCCTGGTGTGGTGGGAGGTGTCCCTGCCCATGGCAGGGGGTGGCACTGGGTGAGCTTTGAGGTCCCTTCCCATCCAAACTAGTCTGGGATTCTCTCCCACCATCCAAAACAGTAGGGACATGATTGTCACTGTCACCCTCTCTGCCCCACCAGGGACACATGGCTGGCTGTGGTGGGCCAGTCTGGGACTCAGACAGCAGCAGGATGCCACTAGCACCAGGAGCTGTGCCTGACCAGGGTGCTTCTTCCCGTGCTGTGCTGCTGGCCTCTCCGTGAGGCCACATCTGTCCCCCCAGATGTTTCCAATGGGACAGTTTGTACCTTCCAGCCCAGCCAGATGCTGGACGTGGCCTTATCCGGCAGCCCGAGCCCCCGGCTCTGCACGGCTCAGAGCCAGGGAGGCTGTGGCTCCTTTCGCTGCCCCACAGAGCAGCGTGATCCCAGTGTGCTCCCAGTGTGCTCCCAGTGCGCTCCTGGCACGCTCCTAGCTGGGAGCAGGGGTTTACCTGCCCCTGGCCGGCTTTTGTTAACTGCAGGCAGTGGAAACATTCCCCAGCTGCTTTCCCATGGATTTCCATGGATTCCATGTGGGGGGAGGCTGGGGCAGGCTCCTGACCCGGCGGGACGTGCACGGGTTCCTGAGCATGCCTGTGCCGGACGCTGGGAGCCCGCAGCCAGTGGCAGATGCAGAAGGGCTTAACGTGGCCCTGGGAGCTTCAGCAGACACCATTCCCAAGCAAGCCGAGCTCCCCGCACCCTTCCCATGGGATGGCCTCTGCCCACGGCCGGGCCATGGCTCCCCGAGGTGACAGCCTCAGCCGAGCCCCCGCAGAGGGCAGAGAGGGGCAGCACATCAGCTCGCCCAGCTCGCCAGCACCGCCACCATCTCTTGTCATTACAGTAGCAAATAAATCTGGACCAAGAAAATAATAAATTGAAGATGGAGTGAGGGAGGCAGCACTCACTGTCCTCCACCTGAGGAACTACACAAAAGTTGTAGTTTGTTTTTTTTTAAAAAAGTCTATTTCCACCCGAAAGGTCACCCTGTGCTTGCACCGTGCTTGGGAAAGGGTGGCAAAGACCTGGGGCAGCAGTGGGTGAGGGGGAAGGGAGAGGTCAGGGGGGACAATGACACAAAGGGATGACACAGGGCATCGGTATCGGTGGCTGTTCATTGACTCCACCCATCCCTGCAAACCCTCTGCATCGCTGCCTTCACACCCAGGGGACATTGGCCAGGGCTCTGCCACCCCTGGGGCTGTTGGCTCCTGGGGACCACGGTGGGAGCCCTTAGAGACAGCAAGGACCCAGGGGGTTCACCCCTGAGCATCAGCGATCGCTGGGGCCTGGCCTGGCTGTGCAGAGGTGCCCCCACCCCGGGGATGCTCAGGGGTGTGACGGAAGGACAGGAGGACCCTGGTCATGGAGAGGTTTGGCCTGGAGCACCCGCTTGGTATCTCCCCACCGGTGGCTCCAGAGGAGTCCTGTGGGTCAGTTTGCCACTGGCTCGTGCCTGTGGGGGGGATCCGGTTTAGTCCAAGCATCCCCCCGCGCCCAACACAGGACCATTCCCCTGGCACTCGCCCGATGGCAGTGACAAGCTGGCACAGGCCCGAGCAAGGAGTGGAGATCCGGATTCCTTGGCTCCAGCCTTGGCTGAACTGGAGCTGAAACCAGGAGGGGTTGGGGTGTTTTGGGGCAAGGGCGCCGGGGGCCAGGGCTGGTCCCGGCAGGTTCAGCGAGCACCGTTCACCTCCCCCATGTGCCACCCTCCTGTCCCTGCCTGGCACCAAGCGGGCACGTGCCCACCACTGAGCCACCACGCTGGGATGGACCGGGCTTGGCCGATCTCCTCCAGTTCTGTTCCCTCCAGTGCAGAGGAGGGGAATTGCTCCCGAGGGAAGGGGAGGAAAGCGGGGGGACACGGTGATCAGGGGACCTGCAGGGCACAGGACAGGGTGACACCCCAGCAGCCAGTGCAGGCAGCAAGGACGGGGGTGACGGAACTTTCCCAGCCCCTCGCAATGGGGTTTTCTGGCCTTTGGGAAGTGGGGCACCCCCAGCCCTGGTCCCCCAGTCCCCTGACCCCGGGGCTGGGGAAGGCAGCGGCTGTCGGTGCCTTTCTGCAGCGTCAGACGAATCCGCCCAGCCGAAACCCGGCGATTTATACAGCTTAATCCGTCGGCGGGCAGGTCCCCACCCGCACCCGGCCGGGCTGGGGTGCCGGGCTCTGCCGGGCCCAGGGGGACGGTCCCACCCCGCAGGGAGGGGACTGAGGTTATGAAATTAGTGAATGGGGAGTGTCTGGGGGGCCGGAGCAGAGGCAGCCCCCGGGGCGCGGGCACTGGCTGCGGGCAGCACGGGCAGGCTGGGGCTCGGCGCGGGCAGGGGACACTCGCACCCCGAGGACTGTCCCAGCGCCGCACCTCCCGCCCTCGCCCGCACAAAACCACGGCGCCTTCCTGCCGCCCGCAGACGATACCGACCGAGAGAAGAGGCAGCCGGTGATGTCCTGACCTTTATTTCACGCGTTACCGGTCCCGCTCACTTCTTGCGTTTGCTGCCCTCGAGCTCCCGGGGGTGACATCTCCTGAGGCCGCTCTCGTCTCCTTATCACTTTTCCAGCCCAGCTTCTGCACTGTAACTGTTGGACGGAGAACTGATAAGGGTATGCGAGTGACACGAGCGACTGTCCCGGCATGCTGGCCTTCGGCTGTCCCCCCAGCTGTCCCCTCACTGTCCCCTCGCTGTCNCCTCGCTGTCCCCCAGCTGTCTCCCAGCTGTCCCCCCAGCTGTCCCCTCACTGTCCCCTCGCTGTCACCCCGCTGTCCCCCCGGTGTCCCCCTGCCCTGCGCGCTTGCTCTGCTGCAGATGTTGGCTCTAAGTAAAGCCGACCACAAAGCACGCTCAAGGGTTAAAGAAACATATTTTTTTTTCGCTAGGAGCGGGCAGGTTCCATCGTTTCGGGGTTTTTCCCTTTCAGCTCCCACAACAGGTCTGCTGCAGGAAAACGTGGGGTTTGAAAAAGGTCTTGAAGTACGGTCCGAGTGGTCCTGAAGTGCTGGGTCAGCACGTTACCGTTCGCTCGTGTTTCAGTGGGGCTGGCTAGAGATCCTCTGGAATCGGCGTAAGGAGTAACTCCAGAAGCAGGACACGAGTGTGGTCCGAGCGCAGCGCTCCGGCGCGTTACGTGTGTCGGGAATTGCTCACATGAGGAGTTATTTACTCCCAGTGTTCACCTGATGTTAGAGGTGAGCGCTAGCGATGCGGCTCCAACCGCGGCCGCTGGAAGGAACGGCACTGCCAGAGAAGCAAATGCAAAGAGGAACAAAGCCGGGATTTAGGGAACCAAAGCAAAGGTGAGGTAAGGGGGGATCTGCTCGGCACAGCGGCGAGAGGCAGAGCCCACCGGGCTGGGGACACTGGGGGTCCCGCGGGGCTGCCCCCATCTCACAAACCGCCGCTCTGAAGCTCCCGGGATTTGCTTCACATCTCCAGACTCTTTTTTCCAGCTTCCCAGCTATCCTGGTCTCTCAGATCTTCCCGATCTTCACTAAAGCATTTGGCAGGAGCTGGGTGCTGGGAAGGGCTGTGCCGGGGTGCAGAGCCCATACCGGCGTTCCCAGGTGCTCGCCCCACGGCCAGGGAGGAAGAACCAACACCGGGGGGTTCAGTGCAGGGGGGCTGTCCCCATCGGCCACCAGTCCTCGCCTGGGGCTGCCCTGGTCCCACCCGTCCCCCTGCAGCCACAGATCCCTCCATCCCACCATCACCATCCTCACAGGGACTGAGCTGTCGGGGAAGGGGCAGCACCAGTGCAGGTAGCCCTTGCCCACAGCTGCCTGCACGCCCATCAGCTTGAGGGGGGTCCTGAAGTTGCCTGGAGGTGGGTGCCCCAAATCCCCTCAATTTCGAGGTGCAGGCATTGGGGCAGGGACCAAGGTGGAGGAGGCAGCTCCATGTCGGAGTCCACAGTCACTGGCCGGGGGGGGGGATGCACCCCTGCACCCCGTGGCTGCCTACAGGCATCCTCCTGCCCAGACCATCCCTCTCCCAGAGCCTGGGCCTTATCCTGGCCCTCGAGACCTGGCCTGACCCCAGACAGTGAGTTGAAGGAACAGCACCAGTGTGGGGGACCTGCCCCCCCGATCGCTGGCAGCACACCGGCAGCCCCCACCGCAGTCAGGGGGTTGGGGCAGTGCCCCTGCGGCAGCCATCCCTGCCTGCAAAACCCAAACATCCTCTTGGAGCAGAGAGGGAAGTGTCAACACCTGGGACAGTCTCTGTCACCCCTGCCCTTTGGCTCTCGCCAGCCGGAGCAGGGAGATGATGCCCTCGCTGTGCCACCCCCCAGGCTGAGGGTGGCAGGAACAGGGGACAGGGTTTGCAGGGGTGGCAGTGGGCAGACACCCCAAGCAGATGGGCACCAGCAGCCATGGAGCACTTGGGGGTCCCAGGATGTCCCCCCAGCCCAGCAGGGAGCAGGGGGACAAAGCGCTGCTCTGCAAACAGCCCCTCCAGCATTTCAGGGCTGCCCCATCATCAGGGAGGGGATGAGGTTCCTCCTTAGCATCCACTCACGAGCCGGTCCGGGGGACCAAACCCCAGGTGCTCCCAGAATCCCTCTGCCAGTGGCACTTGGGGTTTTTCCCTGGGGAAGTGGCAGCAGCATGGGGAGAGCTGAGAGCTGCCAGGTGCCCCACGGCCGCTTCTGCATGAGGGGTTCAGCAGCGGGATGGGACCTCATCCCACCCCTCTCCAAACAGAGGATTGTCACTGTGCATTGGGATTTCACCCATGGCAGGCGGTGTGATCAGCCGTGAAAAGCAGGCTTAGTGCCGGCTGGAAAACTACTGAGGCAGCCGAATTCCCCGCACCAGCCCCAGCCCAGCCCCGGCCATGGGGAGCTGAGCCGGGGGGGGTGTTGGAGCAGGGGGACAGCGATGGCTGAGCCAGCACCGGCGCTGCCGCCGCGCAGCCGCTTCCCTCCCAGAGCACGTAGGCCTTATATTAAATCCATAAATAGGAAATTCCACTTCTTCAGAAAAAAACAGAATCCGGATATTTCATAAGTGTCCCAGCGGACATGAAAGCGGAATCAGGAAATTTCACTCAGCAGAGATATTAAAACTGCTGCAGCCGTGGCCAAGCACCAGGGCCTGGCACAGCGTAAGGCTGCGGGGACACGCGTGTGCCACAGCCCCAGCCCTGCACACGCGGCAGCCGCACGTTTCACCACCCCACACATCCCCTTCCCCACCGGCCCGGCCACAGCCGATGTTTCTCTGCAGTAGGTGATGCAGAGCCCGGCTGCGGCTCTGGGAGGGCTCCCACGGGAAGGCATCACCTCCCACCCATGGTGTTCCCAGCGGCAGAAGCCTTTGCAGTCACCGTGCTGAGTCGATGGGCACCGAGCCTGCCGTGGGCAGCGTGGGTCCTCCCGCACGCCGCTGCCGGCATCACCTGCATGAGCTGTGCAACTGCTGGGCCTGGATAACGGAGGGAACAGGGGTGAGAGTGGCCAAGAGGCTTTTCCTGACACAGACGGGGGGAAGAGAGCTGAAGTACAGTGTGCTGCTCTGGCACGGAACAGCGGGGCAGGCAGTGGTGAGCATCAGCATCCCGGCACCACGGGAACATCCCGGGACAGGACGGGCACAGGGGCTTTCCCCTGCGTAGGGGAGCAGAGCTGGTGCGGGGTGAGAGCTGATGCCCATGTGATTCCCAGTGCAGGGGCGGGGCATGGGGATAACTGTGGCACATTGCAGGCGGTGGTGGGAGCAGGGGGAGATGCGGGTCAGGAAAGCTGGTGGCTGCCTGGCACTGCTGAGGCTGTGCTTCAGTGCCTGTGGGTGCTGGTTCTGGCACCAGGCTCTGCTCCCACCCAGAACCCAGAGCTTGGGTTGCCCCAGGCTCCCCAGCGCTCCTTGCCCACCTCCACCCTATGGACACAAAATGTCCCTTCAATTGCCAAAGGGGGTGATTTGAGGCCAAGGAGCCCCTTTGGCAAACACCTGGTGCCCAACAGTGCCAGCACTGGACACGCTCAGTCCGAGGATGGGCTGGGAGCAGCCGTGTCCATCCTGGCAGCACTGGCAGCACAGGGTGCTCAGCCCCACCGCGCTGCCAGGAAAAGCACCACCCCCGCACCCCGCGCCGAGGTAATTGCAGGTTATTACACAGCTCTGTCGTTAAATACGGATCACTTCTCTTCCGACAGGCGTGCTGTGTAATGCAAACTCCAATCATCTCCCTCCTCCGCTAAGCACCTCTCCTCACCTGCCAGGAGCCATGGCATGTCGTGGTGGTGGCAGAGGGTGTGATGTGCCTTGTGTCACAGCTATGGCAGAGGACACAATGTGCACCGTGTCACGGCAGTGTCAGAGGACGCAATGACACATCATGGACACCAACACCCCAAACCACAGAGATATCCTCCAGCCACAGGACCGTTCCCCCGGGGATCAGTCCATGGGGGGTTCCCAGGCGGGGGACGCAGAGCCTGTCCTGCCATGCACTGTCAGCAGGTCCCTCAGCCCAGCCTTCCCAAGGCTCTCCTGGCGGTTCTGCCCCAGCCAAGGGACTAAACCCTTATTTTATCTCTTCCTCACAGACCCCCAGCTGTTTCTTCTGCACCATTCCCCCAGGCTGTGCAGATGTGGGGGGCTGCAGCAGCCCCGTCGCCTCCCCAGGCTTCCCCCCTCAGGGGCTGCTCCTGTCCCCAGCTGCCCCAAGAATCCTTTCATTTATGAGATTTTTAGAAAAACTGGAAGTTCACCAAGCTACCTGCGGCTGAGCCCCTGCTCCAGCACAGTCCCTGTAATCACGCAGTGTTTACCCACCCCACCTGGAGCACAAAAATGTCTGGAATGGGAACTCGCACTGGACAGGGCTGGAATGCAGATGCCAGCTCAGGGCCTCGGTCCCCTCAGGGCAGGAAGGGCCATGAGTGCTCCACACGGTCACCGGGCAGGGCAGCCCCACCGAGAGACAGGCAATCCATCTGGGGGGAAAATCCCTCTGTGTTTGGGAATAGGAAGTTAAAAGGAGCTGGTTTAGCTCCTTAACCCTTTGCTCCAGTGAAATAAGGTTTCTTGGTCAGGAGCACAGAAATCCCAGTGCCGCATCGATCCCAGGAACCCCCAGTCCAGAAACAGGGAAAAAACAATGGGGAGGTGCGAGAATGTGCATATTACAAAAGAAAAAGGATGAAAAAGTGCAGGGAGAGGGATCTGCTGCTGAGGGGGAGCGGGGATCCCTGGGTCTGAGGTCTCCCCAGGGAGCTGGGGGAGGTACTGCACCATCAACATGGGCTCACCGAAGGGATCCGGCTCCTCGGAGTTCCTCCCTCCCTCCATAAGGACGGAGAAGCTCTGCAAATGCTATTCCAGCCACTTGTCAAAACACATTCCCACCCCACCTGCAACCTGCCAGCAAGAGGAGAGGGAAAAGGGAGGTTTTCCTGGAGCAACCCTTTCCCTCGGGAGCCCAGGGCTCCAGTGATGGAGAGAGTGGGGTCACAGAGCCCAGGGGGGCACGGGATGGAGCCGGGCTGCCCCCAGCCCTCTGCCCGTCAGCAGCATCCCCGGGGCTCACCCACCGCATCCCACCCGGCCTGGCTGCCGGCTCCCTGGATCCGAGGGATGGAAACCGCAGTTATCCGAGGGCCAGCACATTGAGTTAATTGTGCAAAATGCCAAGCGGTAATTAGAAAATGAGAAGCCCTGGCTGTTCAGTGACACATAGCAGTGGCATTTCTATTTTCAGAGCGTAACACAACTTATTAGAGTCAAAGTCTAATTACTGCAGCACACCGATGAGCAGAGGGTGCAGTGTGACCCAGATCTCATCCATCTCCAAACGCTCCTCACTTACAGGAGGGTTTTAAACTTTGTTCCCATCCAGACGTGGGTCAGAGGAGATGGGTGCTCCCATTCCCAGCACAGGGCATCGCACGGGGTGCATTCCCAGGCTCCTCTTTGCTCTGTGCAGGTGTGGGGTTTGTGCCTCATTTGTGAATGGAAAATGAATTAATGCCCGACACATCCTGCCCAGGGGCAGCCAGCAAAGGGGAGTGGGGGGATTTCCACATGGGGCCCTTCCCTGCAGCAGGGAGTGATGCCATGGAGCTGCTGGCCCCCGTCACACAACACTGGGGGTGACAAATGTCCCCCCCAACCTGCCCCAGGAGATCCCTGTCTCTGACACTCAGAGTCAAGCACCTAACGCCTCCCGAGGCCCCTCAGGCTGGCCCCAAAAATTGCCAGGACAGTGGGGCCTCTGGTGGCATTTAGGCTGCTGATGCAGGAGCTTTGCAAACCTCTGCATGGGTGGGCAGCAAACGCTGGGGCGTACAGGGCAGAGAGTCAGGGCACAACTGATGCAGAGCCAGGGCACCCAAGGCACGGGGAGGGGGACAGCAGGGTATGGGGAGGGACACAGCCACCCGTAAGGTCCACACCCTGGCCCCCAGGTCCTGACCTCCACACCCTGACCCCTACACCCTGACCCCCATGCCCTGTTCCCTGGTCCCCTCAGCCATCAGTGGTCCTGGAGCAGCCCTGGCACAGGCAGCTGCATGGCGAACCCCGCACCCCAGTGACCCCCTGTTCCCCCGCACACCCACCCCAGGAGCTCTCCCCACCAGCCCCGACAGCTCCTCAAAGCTGCTGAACTATTTTTACCCCGTGGTTGCTATGGAGACCTCAGAGCCGCTTGTGGTGATGCAGCAATGCCGGCTCCCGCGTCACCCCCACGGCTCCTGCATCACTCCGATGCACGGGGCAGGGGGATCACCCATCCTGCAGGACTACCTGGCCTGGGGACACCATTGGGTCCAGCAGAGAGGGGAGATGTGGACCGGGGGAAGAGGACATCAGCACTCCAGAGCCTGGAGACCCCGAGCACGGTCCCGATTCAGCCAAGGCCACGTTCATGCCTGTGCCCCCCACTGCTGGGGCAGCAGCTGCTCCTGGGGAAGCAGTGCTTTGGGAGAAGCCCCCTCCCCAGGAGCTGGACCAGGCTCTGCCAAGCCATGGGCTGAGCTGCTGCAGCCCCTCTGGGGCTGGCACTGGGAGCAGCCAGAGCTGAGACTGCCCCTTGCCAGTCTGTCCCTGAGCCTGCACCCACTGCCCCAGTCTCCTGAAGCACCACTACAGCCTCTGCCCGGTGACCCCAGGGCTCACAGCCTCACTCCACACAAACCAGACAGGCCCAGTACGGTCCCAGCAAGCAGCTGGAAGTGGCTCCTTCCTCCCCTGGGCTGAGCCAGACTCTAATTACAACTTCAGAAAGCTGCAGTGGAGGGCTGAGAGTTGCCGAGAGCTGGTCTAGGGGGAGATACCACTGGAGCAGCCCAGTGAAGCACTCAGTGTCTCTGCTGTTCTCTTTGGTGTCCCAGTTGTGTCACCTCCCAAGAGGAAGCCTCATGGCAAGGAGCCCCTCAGCCAGGGTGAGGGTGAGGGCTCTGGGTACCATCATCCCCAGCACTGCCGACCCACACACACCAGCAGCACCTCCAGGCCAGTGGTGGGTCTGGACCCCATCTGTCAGCCCCCAGACCTGCCCAGCATCGAGGATTGAACCCAGGGCTCAGAGCCCTTGCACCCGAGCTGCAGCTTCTCCTCCAGCAGCCACCCCCGCCGGCCCCGTTGCCATGGCATCCTCAGGGATGCATGGATGCCAGCGAGGAAGATGAGGAGGGTGAAGGTAGGTGGACACGTTGGCTCTGCATAGCCAGGATGGGGCTGCTGCAGATCCCAGTGCTCCCTGAGGGCTGTTACCTTCCCAGGAGCCCCCAGCTACCCATGACAACCAGGAGCAGTGAGTCCTGAAGAGCCCTTTGCTCCCTGGCCCTTGCCAGCAGTGAGCAAAGCTGAGCTGGTCTTGAGAGCCCTGGCATGGCCCTGCCGGGCTCCACCACTGCCCTTCCCATCTCCTCTCTCTGCAGCTCCCGCAACGACACAGGAAGAGATCAGCACCTGTGGACACTGCTCGGCGACCCCGGGCCTGTCCCTGCTGCCCCCTCCTGCCTGGTCGGTGTTTGGAGATCCCCAACCCCACCGAGGTTTGTGCCGGAGCGAGCACAGACCTGGGCACGAGCCACGGTGACGCCGGTCCCACAGCAGGGGTGACACAGAGATGCTCAGCCCAGGACAGTGGGTTAAAGCTGGCACGACACAGTGACACTTCCCAGGCGTCTCTACACGTCCCCTGGGTTCAGCCAAGCCCCCTTCACATTCCTGCTCCAAGCAAAGCAAGGGAGGAGCAGGGATATTCAGCCCAAATCTACTATTTAACCAAAATCTCCCATTTTGGGCACATCTCATCTCATATTCACAGCAACTGACCATCATACTGTGAACCCAGTGAGGCGGCACTGGGAGTCCCAGCACCCAGGCTGGGGGCTGAGGGGTCTGGAGCTGGAGAGCTGGATCAGGGGGGTGAGCCGCAGCACAAGGAGCAGTGCAGACATTACTCAGCAAATCACTATGAATAACTAATGGCTCTGAAAAACGCAACCTGTAATCGTGTGAACGGGAGGGGGGGCATCTCTGTTAATCACTCATTATGAATTATTCAACAAAAGAGGAAGCGGGAGGCAAAGGCAGCAATGATTTGTGCAGGAAGGGGGTGTGCCGGCCTGGGAGCAGCACCGGGACGGTAACGAATGGGAATGGTGGGGTCGGCACCAGAGGAAGGGTCCCTCGCTGGGGGGGTGTCAGCTCCTCATCACTTGTTCCCAGCGCTCTCCTAATTGAGAGCAGAGATACCAGGAGGGGTAATTAGAGCCTGGAGAAGGTTGCGTGTGACTCACGGTGTCTGGTGAGAAGCCACCAGCAGTGCCGTGGGGCAGGAGCACCAGCTCCGCTCCAGAGGTAGCTCCAGGAATGGAAAACACGTCCGTTTTGGGGGTTTCTACGGCCAATTTAACCTGTGACCACATCATCTCTGCCTGACTGGAGTTAGCAAAGAACCTGCCCTAAGGTTTTTCTAAGTGCTTGCTAATGTAATAAAGCCTACTCCACTCCTCTGCTGGCTCTGATTATTATTGTTATTATCACCTTTTACCAAAGAAGACTGCAATTTTAGATCATATTTTAGTAATTACAAGAGAAATTGCCCCCAGTGCTAATCCAATCAAAGGGAGTGCTATGATAAACCCCGTTGCAGGCAGCGGCAGCCTGGTAACCCGCGGAGCCACTCGTGGCCCTGTGTTTATCCTGCTTTTGTGATCATGTCTCCCCTCCACCCCACCGCCTGTTTCTGCTGGGGCTGCTCCTCAAGAGCCAATCTTCTCAGCAGCCACCGAGTCAAACGGGCTGGAGGCTGCAGAAAAGCAGTTTTCTGCCCAGATGAGAGATTCTGGGACCAGAAAGGTCTGAGACAGCAGAAAGGTCCTGGTAGCATCCCCCCGACATCACAGGGGGCTTTGTGCCCTGGAGAGCAGCACGCAGGGACTCTGGCATCCCCCTGCACGTGGCACGTGAGATGTGACCTCAGACACACGAGAGGGGACCTCAGGGGTCTCCAGTCCCACCCCCTGTCCCAGGGGGGTCAGCTGTGGGCTCAGACAAGTTTGCTCACAGATGGGTCCCACTGGGAACACGTGTGGCACAGCTCTGTGCCCCACGCGTGGGCATCAGACCCACGGGACACGGGCACCCTGAACACCCCACACACACAGGCACACGCTTGCACATGGGCACACACGCAAGTACACACGTGTGAGGACATACGGATGGGGGTGTGCACACAGACATGGGGATGCAGCTCCACAAAGGGACACGCACCCACAGCCCCCCCCC
>VZRW01001464.1:0-53655 GCA_013398125.1 Aegotheles bennettii
GTTCTTTACTGTGATGGTGGTAAGACATTGGAACAAGTTACCCGGGGAGGTTGTGGATGCCCCCTCCCTGGCAGTGTTCAAGGCCGGGTTGGATGGGGCTTTGAGCAACCTGGTCTAGTGGGAGGTGTCCCTGCCTATGGCTGGGGGATTGTGCCTAGGTGATCTTTAAGGTCCCTTCCGACCCAAACCATTCTGTGATTCTATAAAGTGACTGGGTATTAATCTAATACTGTGTTATCGAACTTCAGTAGTTATATGCTTGGACAACCTGCCCCAGTTTGAATGGGTGTTTAATCACACTTCTAGCTGTAACCCCATAGTAGATTCCACTGCTGTTACTGGGGTTTTTACCACTTGTAAGCATTACTTTGAATGATTTTGAATAATGAAGTTCTTGTACATATGGATATGTTTTTCAGAGAACAAGTATTGCCTCTTGAGACTGCAACAATACTGTTTTGGTATGGGGAATTTTATGATGGCACAAGATAACAAGGACAAGATGAATATTCAGAAGGAAGAAGGTTTTTTTAGTACTGTATGAAGATTATTTTAGTAATGTTTCCTGTAATGAATCTGCTTACCTGCTGCTAAACAAATGAAATGTGCTGCGACTTATTTTTGGCCCAGGCCCAGCATGGTTAGGGGCACTAGCCTCACTGACATGAGCTGGCATTCTGGCAGCTTTTGACACTTATTGCAGCTACAATTAGGCAACAACTTTAACCCAGAAGGGGCAGTTATACCCAGTGGATTTGCAAGGGAACCCTCCTGGTTGTGCGTTCCCAGGTAGATTGCGATTTCCATCTTTCATGTAATTTCAAAGTAGGAGTAATAGACAGGAAGGCAAGCCATTACAACGGTAGCATGTGTTGTACCTGTTTAAGGTTTGTAACAACATGTTGTCCTGCCCTAACTCTGTCTCTGATATCATGGGGGAGCTGATGGAACGCAGCCCTTCCAAAAGTTCAGAGCCCTAAATGGCTATTGCACTCCCCCTATTGCTACCTAGATAAAGGAGTCAACTTTAAACTCTCAAATGATTATCTCCCAAGAGTACACAGAACTCAGTATTATAGGAGGGCAGAAATTTAGCCTTTGAGCTTGGGGGCTAGGGATGACTAACATCTCCTTATGTTTGTTGTTTTTTTCTTTTTTTTTAAAAAAAAAGACACAAGTCCAGCACTGGCTTTGTGCAGTTGGGCTACTGTTCACATAGCTCAGTATCTTTAACAGATGCTTGCTTGCAAAAGGATCAGACTATATAGAAATCTGTCTCTCATACTTGGAGATAACATTGCAAGCATGTACTTGGAGCCTGTGGCGAAAGAGGTCGCTACCTAGAAATCATGCCCAGAAGTATCCCTATTTTATTTTGGGAAGTCATCTTTTATTGAATGTGGAATCTGAATTTTACATGGTGAAGTATAGCCCTGAAGTTGCTGTATTCTCATCCTATTGAGCTTTCCAAGTAACTTCAGTTTTTTCCCAAAGCTGTGATATTGAAGCCTGTTCAGTCTGTGCTTTAAGTAATTATGACTTGTATTACACGTGTATACTGGACACCCAGGACCTGTGCAGGAGAATTATTTTCTACTCAGCCCTGTAACACCTCATTAGAATGGGGGTGAGGTCCTCAGACTACATGCCAGTACATCCATTTTATTCAAGTGCTGAAAAAGAAGAGAAAAACCCCAGGCTGCCTTATTGAGAAACTTTTGGAATCACCACCTGACTTGCACAGATGAAATATATCAACAGGCATTCTGGACCCGTTAGTCAATTTCTAAATAAAATCAGATATTCCTAAAGAAATAGAATGCATTATCTGCTTTATATTTAGTTCACTATGATCCTACAAAGCAATATTCCTTGAAGTCTTACATCTGGAACTGAGCTGTTTGCTTGGTCACAGGACCCCAAAACCAAAGAAAACCACAGCCTGTGCTTTCTGGGGTGTGTTTGACAAGGATGGGACAGTGAAAATATTGCATACTGGATACTGCAGGGGTGACATGCTGAATCTTTCCAATTTTGCCACAGTTTTCTTACGGTCTGTCTGGAAGAGATCATTGCAGGTCACCTTTAGAACAGTTTGATTGTTTTGCCACCTTTAGAATGCCAATTTCCTATAACCATGAACACCTGAAGAACCAGTTTCAGCACTGTCTTTTCTTGGTGAAAAAAGTATGTGGAACAACGGCCTCATACATAGCCTGTACCCTGCATCATTTTAAAGGGTTGTATCATTGCTGCAGCCAAATCCAGGCAGCAAACTCAGCACTGTACACTGATGTTGATGCAGAATTTGTTAAAGTCAAACCCTTAATTTCTCTCTCTTCTTGTTCCTCTGATGAAATAATGATGAGGGCACAGCAAGGTTGGCAGCTGAGAAAATAGAGGTCTTGTATAGGGCCTCCCACATATTTGTTAGAGATGAGGTCACTAGGCAGGTGAACTCTGCACTTGGAACAGGACACAAGGAAGCAAATGCAAAGAAAAAGGGCAGCCAGGAAAACCTGTCCTCACTAATAAGTTAGGAAACGAGAACTCAGACCTCAGGAGAAGGGCCCCCAAATTCCTTGCCCAATGTTTGATGGGAATGTGAGAATGCTGGTGGTGTTGGGCTTTTTTGGCATCTTGTTATCAGCAGTCTTCTCTTCCTCTGTTGTCCCTTAGTGCAACAAAAAATCTAGCTTGGTATTTAGCCTAAAATACTTAATGTATGAGCACTCACTATTTAGCTAGAAAGTCTGACAGTTTATTTGCTCATGCATTTGCTAATCTCTGCAATAGAACTGACACACAAACTGAAAGTGAAAATGAAGTAGAGCCTGCTTTTGCCTTTCTTTCATAAAAAAGATGTGCTTTTAAATAGAACATGGCAAACCCCATGTAAGTATAAAAAGGGCAAAGAGAGGTACAACCTTTGTAATTAGCTCAGAACTGCGGGTAGACACCCTAAAGATGGTTGATGAACACACAAGATAATATTCTGAATTCTTGAAGTACAAGTAACAGCAACAATTCAGTGTTGTCTAATCCCCACGCCCACAGCTTTACCTGTGCCTTAGCTAAAGAGATACAAGAGATGGAAGAAGAGAAGGAGAAATATATCTGATCTTTAGGACTAAAGTTATAACTAAAGTTATTTTTAGGTATTCAACAGATGTGACACCTAAACATATTGCAGCTCAAATCTTACATAAGACAGTATGAGAGAGTGATATTAAAAGGGGAAAAAAGTTCTAGTATGAAGGTGTTCTATGGAAGTTTGAATCAGGATTTTGATTCTGAAGTTCAAAGGAGGTGTAGCAAATGTTTGGGATCATGAGAATGTATCAGAGGTTTCGGATGACCCTGGTATATCCAGGATATAGTTTAGATGCATAGTTTAACCGTACAGGGCTTTGAAACCAGTAACAATAGCTGGAACTGTCCAAACAGTTGTTGTGTCAGATGCAGCTGGGGTCAGTCACAGCAGGTTGCATGGAAAACAGTCTATGATGTGGTAGAGGATGTTTTTTTGCCAGGTTGAAGGAATTCCAAAATCAGCTGCCCAGCCCATGAAGCTGCTACAGTACAGATGGTGGCTGTTGCTTTTGGTGGTCATAGCGTAGTGAATGCTGACTTGCAATGGAAAGTGTTAACAAGGTACAAGGAAATGACAAGAACGTGCTTGTATGAGGGTGGCAGAACACGTTCTTGGATTGTCAAACACAAAATTTTCTCAATTTACAAATGAAATAAATCTCTAAAGGAAGCAATAAGTTAATCATGCTGCAACAGATTTAAAAAAAAAAAAAGTCCAAGAACTTGTGAAAATTAAGACAGAAAGATTCCTGGAACAAAGGCCAGTTAATAATTTGTGGAGCTCTGAACTCACAGCCAGTTGTCAAAGCATAACATATACTAGAAGAAAGAAACAAAAAAACCCCCAAAACATTATGTGTGTGTGTGTGTTTTCTTTTAATAGATTGTTAATTCAATGATGATTCTTGCTACTCCAACTGGACTTTCATTACACTGCTTGCACTGTGCCAAGCTTTTACAGCATGTGGAAATATTGGAGTAGTTACAAAACTCCTAACAGTTGCCTGTCCGTATCTACTAAAGTATCTAATAAAATGGCAAAGCTTGCTATGTCTGAATTGCGTTAATTCATGGAAATATGTCAGACTGATTCTATTCCAACAAGTAGTACTGAGATGCTCAGAGTGTGCCTACACCCCCAACTTCATGCTGAACCAAGGATTTGCATCAGCTTCAGAGCATCTAAATAACAGTGGCCTGCTCTTTAGAGTTGCCCAATATTTATACTGCTTTTGAATTTAGCAATTCTTCTGTTGGTGCTAACTGTTCTGAAGAATCAGGCTGGTTTTATTCAAACAGGGTAGGTTTCCTTAATTAAAAATTGCTACAAGTTCAGTATATTAAATATTTTTAAACAAAATTAAAAAACCCCAGCAAACTCACCCTTGGGTTAAAAATTATTTTTAAACTGAAACAAATGCTACTTCAGTTACTGAATTTTCAACAGTTTTGGGAATCACCAGACTTCAACTCCTGCAGTGAAGGATGGATTTGTGAAAAATACTCCTGTGTAGGAAGTTAGACTAGCCTAACTAGTTTGAAGGGTTTACAGTAATGGCATAGTGTGACATAATGTGACCTATCACAAAAAACAGTGTCCTAGATATTTTTTTCTCTGCTTGTGCTGAAGGACCTCTTTGCCTAGGTGGATGGTGGTGATACACTTCCATAAGCAAGCTAAAATGAAAAAAAGGATAAGTATTGTCTTTGAAAAATTTCAGGACATAAAACTTTGTTTTCATCTGCATCAGCAAGACTGATGACACTAGCTATAATGTTTTAAGTACATTTTGTATATTCTTAATTTTGAGGCTTCATGTACTTTTGTGAACGCTTAGCTTTCTTTCAAAGGTAAAGGGCACCGGTGACTAAGTTGAAATTGGCTTTGTGGAATCTTGCTTCTCTTTTCTTTTGCATGATTGATAAAGTTAAGTCTGTTTTGCAGTAAACAGTGTTTGTAGTAGATGCACTGGCTATAATTAAACAATGAATTGTATTATCTGGCACACCAAGCCTTGAAAGTTTAAATTATTCAAAAATGTTTTTGTTGTGAGCTGGCACACTCTCATTAGCATGGGTCTGGTCAGCCAGGCTGAATCAGTCATGCAGGGAAGATTTGGGAACTGCCAGGCTTGTCACCTCCTGTTAACTCAGAAGAGAAATGTGGCCTGAAGCAAGTCTTGTGTGGACAATATTAACAGCAGATGATACCTACTCCATTAGCCCTGAAGGAGCTCATCTATGCATTGATGGGTTAGGCTGAAGAGCGAGGACATGGTTAGAAGCTTTTGTTACTCATCTGAATATGAAGATGAGGAGAACTTGCTGCCTTGTATTGCTAAAGAACAACAGTCTAAACTTTAATGATGTAATCACCTGTTGTTGATTGATTAAATTATAGTGCTACACTGGAGAAATCAATGAGCACAACTGTGCTCAATGTGTCTAATTGCATCTTAAAATAATTTTCTAGAATTGAAGAGAATATTTAACCTTTTTTAGGAGGAGATTGCTTAGGGGTTTTATTGCTTTAAATTTGAAAGAAATCACTTTTATTCTCATAACTTCTATCTAAAACAAGCATTTTCTTGTTGGTTTTGGCAAGGAAACAAGAGCTTAGTAGCCATGTCTAACTTTCATTTGCATGAAAATTTGAGGCATCACAACTAGGAAACAACCAGTAAGGCTCATTTGCTTTGGTGCTGGCTTTCATGATGCATAGGGCTATTGATACATTTGGTATATAGGATGAAATTTTAGTTGTCTTGAAGTCAAGAGGATCTTGTTAATGATTTAATGGGGGGAAAAAAAACCCAGAATTTCACCCCAGAGATTACTGTCCTCAAGACCTCCAGGATTTTCAACTAAAATGAGTTTTAAGGATGACAAGAGAGTGGTGTATGTGTAAGATGTATAATACTGTAGGGTATAATTATGCTTTTGCATGGCATTTTGGTCTGCTTTGAAGGAAATGGTGGAGAAAACCAGAATTTTTAAAAATATCTGATCCTTTTTTTTTTTTCTTCTTCAGATTTCATTTGGTTAAGCTACACCTGCAAATAGCTCTGGGACTTAATGTAGGTTTGGTGGCTGACTCTGACAGCCATTTGCTGATGTTTTATCAGTGAATTCAAGCATGAAATTTAATCTTTGTTTTTCTTCAGCAAATTATATTTCTGTGTTGCGAAGTTGTGGCAGCTGTCCACAAATGAATCTTTGGTCTATTGTCTAGACTGTGTTTAAGCTTTCTTTCGAGTTACAAGGGGAGCAATTAAATGCTTTCTTTACAGCAGAATCAGGGACTATAGAAATATTTTCAGAACCCTGATCAGGATCACAGGAGAGAGTGGAAGCTATGCTAATAAGCCAAGAATTTGTTTAGGGGTGGTCTAAATAGATAGGAGCCAGGTCACTGTTTCAAAGGTGATAGCCCATGGAAGGCAAAATGGAAGGACTGGTAAGGCATGTTCTTGGCTGTGCATCCATGAAAGGAGCTGGCTTTGCAATTCGTAAAGAGTGGCAACTAGGCTTGAATTTCTCACTCATGGACCTTGCTTCTGTTGCTTACATTTCATTGGTTGTAATACTGTAAATAAACAGAATGGTACCAAACAAACAGCCAACTTAGTAGTCACACACCTCTCTTTACATTTGGTATAGCTCAACAATATCCTGCACATTGCCTAGTTTCTTGGACCAATGAGCAACCGTATACATATTCTTATTTAAAAAAAGCTGATCAGTAATACCTCAAATGCTTCTTATGCTGTACCCAGAACAGGGAATAGTCATCACTTCTCAGACATTTTAAGTGGTTGCTAGAGAGTTTTTCAAATGGCAATCTTCCTGAGCTGAAAAAAAGAATAAAATTCCATAACTGTGATTTGGCTGTTTGAGAGAACCTCAATTCTGAGCTGCCAAACCAAAGTGGGATTTTAATAGGAAGAGAAAAATTCAAAGCAAAAAATCAGCAGAAAGCTTGTATCAGGTGTCCACACTAGAAAATGTAGTATTGCTGGTTGTAACTGGATTTGAAAGTTGTAAACTATAAAGGCAATACTCATAAATAGGATAGCATCAATACTGGTTCAGTCAGTCCTGCTTAATATAATGGTGCATGTATTTAAAACCATGGATTTGTGTTACATGGCACTGCTAAATATCTGACTTATGTGGTCTGTCTGTCTGTCTCACAGTGATTTTTAAACAGAACCCCTGAGCAACCGATCGCCTGTTACAGCTCCATTGCCATGAAATTAAATTAATGCTGCCAGATGAACCAGCAAACAACTTCAGAATAAGCCTCATATTGCCTTGGGTTTTTTATCATCCCACTTCTTGTCCTACTTCTAGGGTCTAGTAGGAGAATCACTAGGTCAAGACAGCAAACAACTGTTCAGCTAGTGGGTGGAGTGAGTAGTGTTCCTGATGTGTTTCAGGGAAGCTTTTTTTCATGTTTTTCTAGAACACCTCAGTAACTTCATGCATATGCAGTGAACACTGATAGCTGTTCTGCAACTCTGTAAAATGCTTCCATAGCAGAAGAGCATAACTCTACTGAACACAACAGGAATTGTATGCTCTATGGAAGACTTCTTTTTTTGTTTAACACATATGGATTTTGAAGAAACCTGATAGCATACACTTACCTATAATGATGGGTGACCAGTTCTTTGGTTTCTGAGGGCTAAAAAGCCATGTTCAGAACTGATTCAAAGGGGTTTTAAATCTAATCCTGTAAGATGTTACGAGTTTAACGTGTGTATTTGTCTTATTACACATATGGTTATTGGTAATATCTAGTGCTGCTTCTTTCAGAGAAACATGAAATTTATTAAATATGTTTCTGAGTACTGACACAGGATAAGGATTAGGCTAAAAATCAATATTGTGGTTGAACTATAAGTACTTAGCAAAGGATGTATGCTATTATTATGAAAACATCATGGGTGACTAAATATTTATTGCATACATGAGTACCTAATTCAGAAGGCTCCTCTGACCCTGGTTGTAGACTCTTTTGCTATATTAAGCATAAATATATTTGAGATATGGAGAGAATAAAGAAAAGAGAACACTTTTTGCTACATAAAATCACATCAATTTTTCATTTGGGCATCAATCATTCTCAGTGCATTAACTATGATTTATCAGATTATTTGACCTTTGCTGTCAAGGGAGTAAATGTAATTTTACTTTCCTGTAATGAAAATAACATCAGGAAATACAAGCAAGAACGCTTGTTTAATTTCCTCCTCACTGCATTCTTTGTCTAGAAAATTATGAACTGTTGTCTCAGTCCTATGAAACATATTTTGCTTGGTCTTGACTTTAAAATATGAACACATTTGTTTTTACTTCTGAATAAATCAAATTAAGTTGGTATTAGGTAATAAAATTTGTATCTTTCACTATTCAGTGAGTAGAGTTAAACTACTGCTTAATCTTACATGTTTAGTGTTTATAGATTTAGGCAAGTGTATGTATCTGTATATGCATTTTATCATTAGTACATTTATATCACAGAATCACAGAATTGGTAAGGCTGGAAGGGATCACAGTGGGTCATCTGGTCCAACCTCCCTGCCCAAGCAGGGCCATTCTAGAGCACATGGCACAGGATTGCATCCAGACAGTTCTTGAATATCTCCAGGAAGGGAGACTCCACAACCTCTGGGCAACCTCTTCCAGTGTGCGGTAACTCACACAGTAAAGAAGTTCTTCCTCATGTTCAGATGGAACCTCCTGTGCATCAGTTTCTGCCTGTTGCCTCATGTTCTATTGGTTGGCACCACCAAAAAGAGCCTCACTCCATCCTCTCGACACCCACCCTTTAGGTATTTATACACATTAATAAGGTCCCCTCTCAGTCACCTCTTCCTGAGGCTGAACAGGCTCAGCTCCCTCAGCCTTTCTTTGTAAGAGAGATTCTCCAGATCCTTGACCAATATGAACAAGGTAATGGTAAGTTAAATTAAGTGATGATTCTGTGTTCTATCCCTAAGTTTCTGTTCCTGCGTAAGAATATATCTGAAAGAATTGGAGAACAATCTGAGACAATATAAGCTCATCCATCTTGACTTGAGGCAATTGAGAGAACCATAAAATAAAGATATAATTGAAACGAAAGGGGAGAATACTAAAACAAAGGAATTTCAGGCTGTTCGGAGAAGTGAGGTGGGAAATCTGGAAGGGGAGACATTTTTGAGAGACACACAGAAAATACTAAAAATAGTGCTAATGAGACACGAACAAGTTATGAAATCCTGATATCATATGGTCCATCAAGAGTGGAAACGATTAAATTGAACTACCCCACACCTCCTCCCGAAACACCTTCTTGGATAGTGGCTCCTTCTGTATCAGGCAATTACCAGGGAAGGCAAAAAGTCTGTTCACTAAACATGTTACAGATGTATACTTGGCTACTTCTGGTGCAGGCTGGTAAATGAGAAGTAGTGCAATAAGAACAATTTAGCTGTTGAGAGAAAGTTTCACTCTGAAGTAAAAAGAACATGTTGTAAATATGACATGTTTGACATGCTGATTTAGTATTAGTTGGCAAATATATCATGTAGAGAAGACTAACAGCTGCTTGATGGACAAAAGTAAGGTATCCAACAGAGTATATGACTAAGAATGACACAAGAAAATAGAAAATGCAGGATGAACAATTTATATTCTGTCAAATGCATCAATTGGGATTGAATAATCCCAAGGAAAATCATACAAGTTGTATTACTAATTCTGGTGGGTTAGCCTTAGATAGCCACTACATCCTCACCCAGCTACTCTCCCTCACTCCTCAGTGGAACAGGGGAAAAACAGGAAAAATACAGACTTTAGAAATCTTGTGGGTCAAAGTAAAAGCAAGAAGACTGCTTATAAATTACTGTTGTGGGTAAAACATGTCTTGACTTGAGGAAAATTAACTTGATGCCAATTAAATTTGATTTGGGTAGTAAGAAACAAATAAACATTAACCTTCTCCTTCTGCCCCCTGATTCAACTTCACCGTTATTCCACGCTTCTCTACCTGCCCCAGGTGACATAGTTGGAATTTGGGAGGGGGTATGTATAGTCAGTACGTACCAGTTCCCCTCTCCTGCTCCTTCCCTCATGCTTTTCCCTGGCTCCAGCACAGGTCCTCTCTGTGGGCCACCATTCTTCAGGAAATATCTATCTGCTCTGACATGGAGTCCTCCGTGGGTTGCACTGTGGATATCTTCTTCAATGCCTGGAGCACCTCCTCCTCCTTTTACTTTGGCATTGGTGTTGCCCTTGCTGTTTTTCACTCTTTTTCTTATCTTTTTCTTTTTTTTTTTCCTAATCCTCCTCTGCCTGCATGACGTTTTCTGCCCCTTCTCAGAGATGCCACCAGCTTGGCTGGGGGTTCAGCTGTGCCCTGTGGTGGGTCTGCTGGTGTTTGCTAGACCCAGCTGTGTCTGGCATGTGGCAACCCCTGGCCTGTTCTCACAGAGGACACCCCTGCTGCCTCCCAGTGCCAACCCCCTGGGCACCTGCGTTCGATAGTACATAATTCACTCAGAAATTGTTTCCTGAAAAACTAGAAGTAAATGTGAAGTAGAGAATAAAGCTGTTTGTCTTTGGTACTTTTTTGGTGTTAGTTTATACCCATTTTGTGGATAAGTCGTAGAGGGGGAAAGAAGAGTGTTCTCTGTTAGAGTAAAAAGACTTTTACTTATTTTAGATATTTTATAAAGTAAATGGTTTGGGCATCATATTACTCTTAGCTTTACTGCTTTACAAATGACAGAAGGATTCATAACTCAAGAGAAATGCTTCACCTTAAACAAGTTATGTGGTCTTACAGTGCCTCGTGCATGAATTGCCAAAAGTGAAAACATCAACTTGCAGGCATTCACCATTTTATTCCTCTGGTTTATTTTGTGGCATTTCCTCAAGACTGTTTCTAACACTCTAGGTGCTTTGCACAAAACTTTAAGAAATATTAATGCCATTTTGAGGATCACTCGGCTTCTTTTTAAGCTGCACTTTGTAGACAAATCTTTAGTACAAAATTCAGAGCTCAGGTGGCAGCAAGTTTATGGACTTAATTTTTCTTCGCCTCATGCCTGGTATCTACAGAAATGTGTAGCTGTTCTGGTTTTGGAAGATAGAGGAAGTGTTTATTTTTGTCCTGATCTCCTCCCACTGGAGTAGGGTAAACAACCTTCATAGATCAGGAACCTGCTGGGTAGGAACATCCCCAGGCAAGGTGGTGAACTTTCTACTACTCATTCTTGATTCTTTGTGCCAATAAATGAAAAAAATACAGCATAGTATGATCTCAGGTAGCTTTCCTAAGCCACATCACACTATAGCCCTGCATGTCCTCTGTCTGTGCCTGTACAGATAAATATCTCCATGGAAAGAGAGAATGAGACTAATTACATAGTGGTAGGGGTATGAAAAGCGTTGTTAACAAGAGCTGCAGAGGTTATTAAATTATATATAATTTGTTGTGGTTTAATTCACCAAGGGGGAATAATTTTTGTGGTTCTAGAGGTGAGTGTCTGTTAAGCCTTTTATATGATATCACAACATTATATGCATGTCATAGATGTTACAAAAGCTGCCCTGGATGTTTTCTGGAGGCTGTAAACATTGTAATGGGACTATTTCTTGTGTCTGGCTTTAATTTCTAAATGGATTCAAGTAAAGGACAAAGCAGTCTAGGCTTACTCCTCTGGGCTAAAGATTCCTCGGCTTTCAAGAGCCTTGATCTTTCTGTGCAGTTCAAATTCTGAGCAATTTATGGTCTGTGAGCAGTGGTCCATATCTCAAGAAGCTACAGCGTGTAACCATTCCACTCTTCTGCTGTGGTGGCATATAGATCAGGCAGAGAAAACACTGCTTTTTTTGTAATCCTGCAGAAGCAGTTACTGTGGACTCTATCTGTGAAATGTGGATGTAGCTGAGGGCAATGTTCTACCAGGAAGTGTCTGTGTGCAGCTGGGGCTTTATGGTCCCTGTTTTCAGGACTCATTTAAACCTAAAGGTTTTTCCCAGAGAGGTAGAACAGGTTCAGTAAATTGAGGCTTTAATGTCTGTCTCTGCCTAGATGGTACACAGTATGTACTTCTTAGTCAACGTGGGGTTGGTAGCTCCAGGGGCCAAGTGGTGAGCTGATAATCTGTGCAGTCTGTTGTCCGATGTCAGAGACTGAGAAGAGATTACTGTATGGGAAAGCTGATTGAACCAATTTGCCTTGTCCTTTCCCCTACAATTTCTGCTCTGATTAGACAGGCACTTCTGTCCCTGCTGTGGTACACACAGCCCAACTAAATTCAGAGGACAAACATATTGATAAAATTTAATTGAGGCCCAGAAACAGAAAGGATAATAGAGTTACATTGACCATACCTGTGACACACTTTTTATTGATTTTAGAGTCAAAATCAAAGCTTGAAAATGATGCTATCATTACGTGACAAAGGTGGGGTGGGGGTAAGGAACTGAAGAAGTTCATTGTAACTAGATTGATAAAAAGAAGCTAATGAGTTACAGCTGTATTTGAAAGAAAATCTTTCAAGTTTTGAAAATCAGCTGGTGATGGATGGATGAAGGTTGTAGCAATTGATATAGCGGGGGTGCCAAGTGAAACACATTTGTTACTAACAGGGAATAAAATATATGCTACTGAAACCCTTTAGCACAGCTTGGAACTTCATATAAATAAAGTATTTTAACATTATGCCAACAGTCATTCCCAAGTAACAATTTCACTCTCTTTGATTCTTTTTCCCCCCCTCCCCTCTGCATCAATTTGTGCATACGCACATGTTTCTGTATTATGCTTTAGTAAAGCATTATGGTCAAATTTAATAACTCTCACATCCAGGCTGAGGGGGCGCTGCATTCAGGGATATGCATTACATATTCATTGAGCATTCAGACACACAAGCTCTCTCAGTGTTGAAAAGTCACCATCCAATTGGTTGTGGATTATCAATAGTAGTCCTAATAATTTTTTTGTACTGTACTAGTGCCTAGAACTCTAGTCCTAGGCTAGCAGCACTCTGTCAGGCATAGTGTGAACGTGACACAAGAAGATGGTAATTGTCCTAGAGAGCTCACAGTATAAGCTTCAACCCTGTTGAGTCCTTTTTGCTAGACTTTGCCTTTTTAACAAAGGGACATCTTTTGTGTTGTTTTGCAGAAGTCTTCTCTCCCCTCCACCCCCTCCGTCAGAACAGGATTAAAAGAGAGTAAATAATCTAGTACTGTCAGATCTTGTATTTCATTGCTGTTGCACCTAAATTTGAATTTAACACCTGGTTGGTGCACTGCGATTTAAAAAGATGAATATAGCAGACTGAAACAAATTAAGGAACATGCTCAATCTCCAGGGCTTTGGACAGAGTGGAATAGGAGACAGGAAGGAAGAGAAAGCCTTTTTCATCCTATACTACTTGCTTGTTCTTTTCATGGACAAAATATATACCTAATGGAAGTAGTAAAATAACTTAAATAGGTGGTAAGCTCTTTAATAAAAGATTGAATTTTTAAAGTGTTGTGAGACATGTAGTTTATGTCCAGTATTTCTAGTGAAAATGTAAAATTTCAGGACAAAACCAGTAGCAATGATTATGCAATTATTTAAAATCTTATTCCATGGTTGGTTTTGGTGTAGCCAGCAGCTGTGAATTCTATCTGTTGGTAAACATATGTTGAATTTGAATGGATTGATAAAGCTCATGATTGTGCTGCACATCTCTCTCATCCACTAAGTAAAGTTTCATGTGGAATGCTGTCGACAATATCTGTCTACTGAAGGCTATTGCAATGGTACCAACATATTTTCTCAACCAAATCCCTTAGCAATATGAGTGGGTCTTTTGCCCAGCAGACATTTAAAATAAATCTCTAATAGATAGATTGAAACCTTTCAAGAGGTATGACTGAGCCTTTTCTTCAATAAAGCTTTGTATTACCTAGGCTTTATTTTTGCTTTGAAGAGGATTATTTTCTAATTTAGGACTTTGGATTTCTCATTTACATCTGTGAAAAGAGTACATAGGATACACATTGCTATAATAATAAAAATAATCTTTATTTCTGGAATATACAGAGCAAGAAAATATAAAGTAATACCCTTTTTTAAACAAAAGGAACATGTCAAATAACAGTGTGAACATAGAGCGGGATATTGTGTTGGCTCCAGATCCTGGGAATGCTTCAGGCTTAACACATTCACCATTACTCAAGCTGTCTAATGGAAGTGAGTTTGAAACAATTACGTATAAAATTAAAAATGAGATCTAGGACTTACTTCTAGGAAGAAGTTCTTTACTCTGCAGGTGGTAAGACACTGGAACAGGTTACCCAGGGAGGTTGTGGATGCCACCTTCCTGGAAGTGTTCAAGGCCAGGTTGGATGAGGCTTTGAGCAACCTGGTCTAGTGGGAGGTGTCCCTGCCCATGGCAGGGGGTTTGGAACTGGATGATCTTTAAGGTCCCTTCCGACCCAAACCATTCTATGATTCTATCTCAATTATTGGTGGGGATACAGATAACGATGGTGAGTGATACTAGTGTGATTAAACAAATGTCTCTTAAAAGTTTGTATGAGTTTATGGAACTGTAAGAATTTGGATGGACGTGACTGAGAACACTCTTGGGAGGACAGAATTATCTGAGAACTTGAAGAAGTTCCATTTGAGATTTTATTTCTATCACCCTAAAAGTAAATATGTAAAGGGTGGGAGGGTGCTTTCAGTCAGATGCCAGTTTAAATGGTTGCAAGCTCTTAATAGTGTCTGTATGTCATCAGTTCTTTGAACATTTTATACCTAAAACTTGGTGTGGGATGGAATGGAAAGATGTGACACAGGAAAGTACAGATTTACATCCATATTCTGCCAGTGTTCATTCTTCATTGTAAATGTATCTGCTGCCATAATGATGTAACCGAGGTGATCCACAAAATGAACAATGGCTGCTTCACCTGGAAAAGTTATAAGGGAAAGAGGAATAAAACATCATGTAGTTTGATGTTTTAAGAAAAATGAAGACTAGTTTATGGTTCTAGGGAAAACCAAGTATGACATGTTTTCTACTGCCTCGTAGTCCTTCTGTTGTGGTCTTTTTCTGAAGGAGAGAATTTTAGAAGCTTTCAGCACTAATGGAACAGGAAGTAAGAACTCAATCCACCAAAAATAAGAAACCACGTAGCTGAAAGAATAGTAGTGAGTAGTGAGTTATAGCAGTTGAAACCAATTCTGACATTCTTTTTCACTCTGAGTACAATTTTTATAGAGCAGTTTTAATCCAGTATAGGAGCCAATTCATATAGAAAAGCTTGGAACTACAGATGCAGAAAAGAAGCAGAAAATGCCGGAGTTTAAACTTTCATAAAGGTTGACAAGACAGAGAAAAGAGAACAGTTGATAAGGACAGCAATCTGGAAAGGGAATCTTTTAAGCAAAGATTTTCTGAAGGTAGTCAGAGATAAAAAGCTGATTTTTAGGGAAAATTCATATAATGTATAAAGCTTTCTAAAAAGAAAGAAATGGCTATTTTTACCTGCTCATAAGAGCAAGTAAAGATTTTCACTTTAATATTTTCATGTTCATATGTGATTCTGCATAAAGGCACTATTATTGCATTAGCGTTTCAAGGGGTCAGATTTCTAATTGTCATTTTCTTTTACAAAGCAAGGAAGTACATACAAGCAGTTCTTTTGTTATTTACTTCTTTGAGTTAAAGCATTGTAAGATATATCTCCTTGTATTATCTCTAAGTACCATTAAGATTAAATAAAACTAAAAAAGAAAATGAATAAACTACTTTATATAGCATATATCATTGTCATCCTTTGTCCCAGCCGTGTCTCCAGGGGTCAGTTAACTTTTGCTTTTGTCAACTCCTTAGCATTTTCATGTGAGAACTTAATCACTTACCTCATATGAAATGAAATACTGAAGTCTTGGACTGAACACAGTGTTTCATGATTCCATGTTCTCATTTTTGCAGTGTATGGATTCTCCATGAAATTATCCAGGTAACCCTTTTTAAATTAATCATAAGTTGTGGAATTCCAAACTCAGAGCTCAATGAATATAGGCAAAAGGGTATTACTTGTGGCCTCTCTGAATTAAAAAAACAAAAACAAAACCCACAAAAACAAACAAACAAAACCCTCCAAACCACAAAATAAAATAAAAATATTTGTGAGTGTTAGATAAGCAAAGAGCAGGTGCCTAATCAGCATTTTTTCCAGCAGTTCCAGAGATTTTCTGCCCAGTACTTATGGAATTATAGACTCATAGATTCATTTTGATTGGAAAAGACCTTTAAGGTCATCGATTCCAATCATTAACCTAACACTGCAAAGTCCACCACTAAACCATGTCCCTAAGAACCACATCCATACATCTTTTAAATACCTTCAGGGGTGGTGAGTCCAGCACTTCCCTGGACAGCCTGTTCAGTGCCTGACAACACTTTTGGTGAAGAACTTTTTCCTAATACCCAATCTAAACCTCCCCTGGCACAACTTGAGGTCATTTCTTCTTGTTCTATTTCTTGTTACGTGAGAGAAGATACCAACACCCACCTCACTACAACCTCCTCTCAGGGAGTTGTAGGGAGCGATAAGGTCTCCTCTGACCCTCCTTTTATCCAAACTAAACAACTCCAGTTCCCTCAGCCACTCCTCATGCTCTGGACCCTTCACAAGTTTCTAACAGGTTCTAACAGATCTTGACCTGCTTTTTTGTTTCTTCAGGGACAAGTTCCTTCTGATAAACTGCTAACAATGGAAAGATAAGTTGCTTTAGGACTCTTGTTATAGGATATGCTTTCAGACAGCAGTTACAGTATTCTGTAAATAGCAGAGACCCTGCCCATGTCCGAAGCCATGAAACCTTTTAGTGTGCAATCATCCTATGACCTAGAGCTCCGACAAGGCTAACAGGTGCTCTGCTCACCCTCTATACTGAAAAATATGTAATCAATTGTGAACAAAAATTTATCAGGTCTGATTCTGAAGTTAGTTGCACTGAAGTGTAGCAGATGTGAAGTACAGTCCGCCACATGCAAACTTAGTGCCCAGTGATTTCAGTTCTCAGAGTGTCCTGTTCACCAACACACATGACATGAATTCTAAGGTTAATTGCACTGTTATCTGTAGATTATATGTTAAATTTTGGTGGCTAGGAAAAATCAGTATTTTACTAGGCTATTCAGAGCTTTTAGGTTTGCCATCCTTTTGCAGATTAGAGAGGTTATGAAAGTGAATAGGGTGGTCTTTCAAGCAACATTTCACTAAATGGTAAACATTAGAAATGCCCTGTTAAGAAGTTACTGATAGCTTTCTTGTGTTGTTACCTTGTGAACAACAGTATATATAACTTCACTTCTATTGTGTTAGAATAGAGCTTGGTAATTCATAATGGTGAATTGTTCAATTTTTGGCACGGTGAATGTTTTTGGGCTGACACAGCAGATTGCTAATGCACTCAAAACAAAAAGAGACAATTGTCTCAAGAAGAATTCAAAAAAGCATGCTTAATATTCTCACAATTTCATCTTACTTAAATAGCTCTTCTTCTGAAACATCTTGCTGGAAATCCAGTTGTTGCAAGTGATACTGGGATGCTAAAAGCAAAGCTCACTGGCTGGGACCCAAAGTTCATTGTAACAGGGAATTATGAACGACATCTTTGCTTTGCAGGTGGAATGTGTATTAAATATGTACAGTTTTTTTCCAATAAGCTTAATTTCAATTCCTACAGTACAAATAAAAAAAGTCTCCATGTAATTCCCAGTTACAGCAAAGAGGATTAGAAGTTGAAAAGATATCTGATATCTGCAGGTAATAAAGCTAAATATTTGGGGCCTGGGGGTTTTTTGTTTGAACAATTACTCATTTGACCTTGCCTGAGAAAACCATTAATCATAATGATCATTTTAAAGTGCTCTGTTTCCTTTAGGATCTGGACCACAGAGGTCATCACCTAGTCATTCAGGTCAATGGAAAGGTCACATGTCTCTCTTGCTTCACTGCTGGCCCAGTGTGTAAGTTGACATTGGATTAACAAACAGCTACTCTTCTCTTAATTATAGGAAATGTGCCAAGCTTGAACCAATGGACGAGGTTCAGACTTAAAGGATCACACAAGTGATGACTGGGCCTTTGGTTAAAAGCTGAAACGACAGTGTAAGCCAAATGAGTTTCAGTCTCACCTGAATGAACCTACAGTTTTTAAAATGATGTATTGTTTGGCAGTTGCTTCATCTTTGCTATGAATATGGCACAGAGAGAAAATTATTACAACAATTTAGATTTCATGTAGTTTTGGTTTTTGGTTGTTTTGAAACTCTGACCCCTTGAAGACTTAAGTATAATCGTTTAAAAACTTTGCTGAATCATACCATTAACAATACTTGGTTTTACACATACGTGTGTGCTATCTGTATCATCAAATGTGGTGTATTCATCTTAATATCTTCATAGCAATGTCTGATTTTAGTAATGGACTTTAAAAGAGGATATCAGTCATACAGTGTTGATGAATATGCAAAGAGGAAATAATATATTATAAGCATGATTTTAAAGAAAAAATCTAAATACCGTTTGTTTATGAACTTGTATTTGGAATGCATAAATGCATGTTGGTTTTGTCTAAGCTTCTGACTGATAGAAACATATGGTAGGAGGAAAAAGGAGCTCAAGATTTTGAGTAAACTTCCCAAGGTTGGTTAGATGATCTCTATTTCCCTGTATCATATGCATGCCTATCATCATGTTCTAAGAATGCAGCTTCCAACAAATATTCGTGGCTTGTAAGGTCAAATCCTGAGCACAGTCACATGGGAGCTTGAAAAAGCTAGGAACTTGTTATGAAATGGTATCTTACTGCCTTGTGTGAAGTGTGCTGAGATGGCCATGCAGAGGAGGAAAGAGTTGTTAAACATGGAAGTAGAAGTGCTGTCAATGTGTGGGTGGACAACAGAAGTTCTGTCACCGATTGCCAGTCTCCCAGTCACGTGGGCAGTCCCAGACATGACTCACTTAGGACCTGACGTGAGAGCTGGCTGCATGCTCTCAGTGCTAGAGCACCATATACTTATGATACTGATCCTGCAACTCCACTGCTGCATGCAGTTTCATTTTGGTTTGTCCTTTTGTTCTGTTTACAGCAGCTGGCTGATAGTTCAGACTGAATTGCAGTTGAACATATACTCATTGGGGAGCTAATGCAGTATCGTGTCACATGTAAACTGCCTCAGCATGAGGCAATTTGTCATTTCAAATGTGAATTTTCCCGACAGAAAGGCACTGTGTGGATTAAGATTTCTTTCATTACATTGAGAAACTTATAAAGCCTTTTTTTTCTGTAGTCTACTTTGCCAGTCTCTGTGAGGTGGAAGTATATTTAGCAACAAAATAAGCTGCAGAAAGTGTGTGATATTGGGTGCTTTGAAGCATAAAAATTGTTTTGCTAAGATGTATGTGTACATGACTCATATAAGCCAGTCAGTTTACTAGCTGGCCTGAGAGGATTTCACATCTGTTTGTGGCTCTCACAAGAACAAGTTAGTACTATTTTTACCCCAGTGAAGCCAGCACAAGTCAGAAAGACAGTGTAATGAGTGTGTGAAAGTGATTTCTGCATAGTCTTGTGATGCAAATTTTATGGTGATAGGTTAGACCCAGGCTGCTATCCAATATCTAGCAATTTCTAATGTGTACTTTACAGAAAAGCTAATGAATCTGCACAATGAATACAAGTTTCCTCACTACAGAAGAAATGAATTCTGGAAAGTTTGGAGATTATCCATAAGAAGCAATAATAGGATTCAGGACATAGAGCAGGCTTTGGAGTTATGCTCCAATGAGACAGAAGACACATCAATACTGGGATTTTTTCGATCCAAGTATGAACCTTGTGATTTAGGGCAGTCATTAGTTGTTATTCCTCAGACACTGGGGTGCATAAGTTGCTGCATGAAGAAGGTCTGTGGTTTTGGTTGTCTTTTTTTTAAAAAAATAAATATTAAGGCCTTTATTTTGTGATCTTTAGTTTTTTAGCTTTCCCTCCTAACAGTATGGTGCTTATAGTTTCTCTTCTGCTGCTGTTTTTCTTGGAGATTGTTCTCAAGCTTACCTGACCACATTCCCAGTCAGCTTCTGTAGTACTTTAATCCCCTGCCTGTTCAGAAGTTTCCCACTGGTAAAACTGGAATCTATTCAGAAACATTTGACTTGCAAAGACCCTAAGTTCACTAAACATGTAACTCTGCAGTCTAAGATTCTGTCTGTAGTTTTCTTCCCGAGTAGCTTCTATGTTTATAGAAGTGTTTTCACATTCTTACAGGCTCAAAGTCAAACTTGAATCCTCCTGTCTTTCCCTTTATTCTGGCAGTGAAACACCTATAGCTAGAGTGCAACCAGAATATTTTACATAAAGCCTAGGTTATATGTAGTCTGCACAAAAGGTGGCCAAGCTGGTTTAAAATCTTGCAAGCTGAGTACAGTAAACTGTGCTATTCGTCTGTGTAACTTCAGTTGTAAATACATAAATACACCCTCAGTATTTAGGTATTCACCACTAGTGTAAAACTGCTTCTATTTCCCCCTGTTTTCTTCTGGTTTTCCTCTTCTCCTTCCTTATCCAGTAGGCAGAGGCATCCTACATGGTGCAGCTGCCAGGTTTGTTTTACTGCAGAGACAGGGAGAACAGGACAGACACTCCAGGACTTGTTAAATGTTCCCGTCACTTGCAGTCCCTGTTATGTCTCTCAAGCTGTTTCTCTGCTCTCCAGATGAACTTGTTCCTAGCTCGTAAGAGTAGTGGTCTTATTTGTTTCTGCGTGTTTAATGGTAACTATTTGCTAATAATTATTATCAGATCCCATGTCCTCCAACTGCTTGGAACTGCTGAACGTACCACAACTGTGCTTAAATACCTTCTTCTGTAAAGTAACTCGTGCTGCTAAGAAATTGTAAATCCCATTCTCTTTTAGGCACAGACTTTTGAAGACTTGTACATTCTTATTACACATACAGTGAGAGACAGCTAGGAAGTCAAGATAATAGCTATTTGCCAATACACTCTTACAATATAGTGCAATCAAGTGTGTTTGCAATGAAGTCCACAGTTTAAAAAGAACAAAGTTCCTAGACATGCCTGCATTTCTTTGAAATGAAGACCATTTTTTAAAACAGACATCTTTGAGATTAGAATGCAATTAAAAAGCGCAAATTAAGTTTTTTAAATGTGAGTTTGTAATTGGATATACAGTCTTCCACACGTGGGTCACCAGTTCAAATCTGTCCCAGGTCAGTAGTCACTGAATCCTGGTACCATCTAACAGCTGGTGGTTTATGTGAAATGAGTAGCCTGTCTTACTTCAGTTTGTAGTGAACAGGTGTCCACATTGCAAAAAAGCTACTACTACAATCGTTAGCTTAGCTTGGAGCTAAGCTTTGTATGGGAGCAAAAATCTGGGTTGCTGTAGAATTAAATTGCCCTGCAAAACTTGAAAAGGATTTCTTCAAACTGGCACTGAAGTTTATTTGTGGGCAAAACGATAAGGTTTGTAATTCTTATGTTCTCTTCCTAAGCTGCAGATAAAGGGGAACTAGAATGCTTAATATGGTGGCCAAGATGGCTGCGTCAGAAACATAAATTACCTTTGTGAAAAAGAAACAGTAAGAAGACAACCTAATAGAAGTATCTAAAAATCAGAAAAGAACCCATTATCAATGTATAGGTTTTTATGCTCTACAACATTATTAAAACTTTTAAAAGCCAATGAATTAAAAAAAATAATCAAGGAAATTCCTTGAAATTATCTCCTGTTCTGTTTTGTAATTCTCATCTGATATTGTCTCCCACATAATTTTTCACAATCCCAATCTGCCATGGGAGCAATGATGCAGTGGTATTTGATCATACTGAAAAGCAAGTACATAATATTAAAAACTGCTATTTCCAGCAGATATTCACCCTGCCTACAGGTGAAAGAATCTTTGACAGATGAGAATCTGAAAAATTAAAATTGAAAATCCTTAGTCATAAAGATGGATCACAAAATAGCCACTTAGTCCTAGCCACTCGCTCACCCCCAACTCAGTAATGTGATATATGGCCTGTGAAGTTTTTGGGAAGCTTCTTTTCCCGTAGAGCTCCCATTACACTCAGGAACTCTCTTTCTGCCCCTATCATTTTGTCCCACTGCAACAAATGTCAGATTTGGTGCTTGTAGGAGAGTATGCAGTGCTGCTCGAAGGGATGACAGAACTTGTGCACTGTGCCTCTCGAGCCAGGGCCACTGCAGACTCAGACCTGCCCTGAACACACAGCCATGGTGATTCACACACCAGGGCTGGTGTGCTGGGGAAGAGGAAAAATGTCATGAAGACATGCAGTAAAAGGTGGCCTCACAAGGGCACAATGTTACACAGCTTTTCTTCAACGTAACAGGTGGCTTGTCAACATAACTGTAATTTTATATAGAGGTATTCAGAAGCTTTAGAGACATAGACTATGGCATTTCAATTATGTCCAAGCCTTTGATACTGGTGCTACAGTGTTGGGAATGATACGGCACTATTTAAACTCAGTGTATGTCAGTGTTGGCTACATTATTGTGTGTCTGGTGCCAGCTCAATACTTTCATGTGTCAATGACTGCTCATGCTGTGCATGTGAAAGGCAGCTGGAGTAGTAAAGCTTGGGTTTCACAGATTTGTTGATAATATGGATGAACACCATATTACAAACATCACAGTAAAAAACCTCTTGCTAATCCATGATGTTCTGCCAGCTGAACAGAAGAGTTTAATAAATGGAGGGGTAATTGCACATGGTTTAAAGTGTCACCTTTGTTAATGGTTCTGGTCCATGCAGAATATATGAGTGTGTGTTTTATTTTTATTGTCTCTCAGGAGGAGCTATATTACATTCTCTGCAACCTTTAGGAAGAAACAAGGACACTTTTTTTTTTATTTGAAAAGTAGCTTAAGAAGTACTTTGAAGCCCTGGATTGGAACAAACCAACTAACTTGAAATCTTTAAGATTTCTGCAAATTCGTAAAGAATATTAATTTTTTTTAATCTTGTATTCTGACAGTTTTTTTCTCATCTCATTTGGATTGAGTAGCCCTACTAATTTTCTTGATTTGTACCACTGTGCTTGAAGGAAGAGCATGATTGCAGGCATGTACTTTTACTTCTGACACCAAGGGTCTTTGATGTGTTTATAGTCTGCTTACATCTCTGTGAAAGGAATTGATTAGCAATGAGCCTGATGTTGCTTCCTTTAAACGGAATAGTTTTTTGCTGGTGATATCAGAGGCACTTGACACAGGCTACGCTGCTGTGCCTTTTTTATGAAGAAGAAACTATGACGTTTATATTCATTACACTCTCTACCCATCATCCTGAAATAAAATCATTTCTGATTTCCACCAGTAGGTGAAAATGAAAGAGAAGCCAAGCTCCGACAACTACTCAAGATTTCTATGACAAAAATAGTTACTTCTCTGTTTTAGGCTGCTAATGTTTGTTTAAATTGGAACTGTTCATTTAAATCTGCATTGTTTGGGTGAAGGTCCCCCAATGACATTAATTTTGCTTATGTTTTTGTCTGCTCTCTAGGAGAGCTTATGAGGCTCTTGCACTGTTAAAATCACATTGCAGAGGAGATAACTTTCTATAGTAACATCTAACTGTAATAGCACTATATTGTTAAGTTATAGTCACTGAAACAGCAAGTAATAAATTCCAATGCTTATTCTTTATTCCATTTGCTATCTAATATTCCTTAGTGGGTTTCTGATCGTCTGCTGCATACTCCATAGTTGCTTCTGACCTTTTCACTTGCAGCTGCTTCTTTTGATGACTTGGCAGCTATAACAAAAAGAAAGAGGAGTGATTGCTTAGATCTTCCCTGGTACTGCTTGCTGCTCTAAGAACAGGGAAGTGACATGAGAAACACCACCACTTTGAAATGGAACAAAGCCCAAACACCTACTTCTTACTAAGCCTTCAGTTTCAGAGAGGAGGAAAAGACTGGGCTTTCTTTGGATGTGCTAAAAGCAGAACAGATGCAGGAAGAAAAGCAGCATGAGGGTACATGAATACAGTCAGAAAATTCAATCATCCCCACTGGTTAAGACACCAGAAACAACATGATGTTTCTTCCTATCTGTTTAAAGCACCCTATTAAGGAGCAGGAATGCCAGATGGGAAGATGAATGAGCATTTTAAGCCTGTGCAGTGGAGCAGTGCTCAGTGTTGTCTTCTTATCCTCTTTATTATGCAGCTGCTCAAAGAGGATGCTGAAGATGCACCCCTGACAGCAGATATTTTCTTCCTGCTGTGCAGAGTGGCCTGCATGCCTAAAGACAAGACCCAGAACTGCTGAATAGGAGAACTGAGACTCACAGCCTGAAAAACAGATACCCATGTTGACCCTTATGATGTATGCCAGGGTGGTGATAAGTTCTAGATAACCAGTTTCCTCTCACATGGGAGTGCTGGAGACCTTGTCTAGTGTTTGCAGTACAATTGCTCACTGCTATGACAGTTAGACTTTTTTTCATCAGCAGTCTGTGGCTACCCTTTCCCTTCACAGTCACTAGATTCTGTACTTTTTAAGTCAGCAAAAATCAATGATGATATATTGTTTAACCTCTTCTGTCAGTTGATAATTTGGGTGTCACAGGAGCAGAATGATAATTTCATAATTTGGTGCATAGATTAACACCCCCTTAAGTGAAATAGATATGATTGTGATATGATATGAATAGATATGATTGATTCCAGATTGTCACATCTGGAATTACTGACAATGTTCAAGAATAAAAAGCTAGAGAAATACCAGCATTTCAGGTAAGAGTAGGGAATCTATGATCTGTTGTAGCTTTTGTTCACTGACTGATCAAACTGATAATTTCCTCCATAAAACAAAAATTGTGTCCAGATGTTCATCTTGTGCTAGCCAGAGGTATAATATCTGAAGACTGCTTCAGTTTTAGAGAAAGCAAAAATCTTCCATAATGAAGAGCTGTGAACTTTGGGATAAAATCCCCTGAATTGTTGACATTCTAGTATAGCAGCTTCTGGAGAAAAAGACACTGGTCAACACCTACGAACAGAGTGAGGATTACAGATTCACAATTTACCTGGGATTTGACAGAAGGTTTACTTCATTGAATACTACTGCAGTGTGTGCCATTCCCACATGAAATTATTTACTATTATTAGACCAATCAGGAAAGGTCAAAAAAAAGGAAAAATGCAATCCCTAAGAATCATCAGAGTTCATCAGAATTTCAAGGGTTGCCTAAGATGATGATTTAATAGGGTTGTGGTTTTGTTTGTTTTGGGTTTTTTTCAGATCTAGCCTTTTCACAGCACTGTTTGAGAACACTTAAATACTTTGTTCACCTAACAAAGCAAACATGACTTAAAGGAGCCACTTTATGTATTTTATTGAGAGTTTATATGTTTTTGTTGTAAAGACAAGAAGATATATGGGCAAGGCTTTATTGTTTCCTTAAAGTGTTCCTAAAAAATGGCTAATGATGCAGAGGTTTGCCTACCTAATCTCGAACCCTTCAGAAAAACTTGTAGGAGCTGTTTGTGTGTCCTGATGGATTTCTGAGGATACCTTCTGCTAGAATGGCTGAGTGCACCTATTGTAGTTAACAATGCCTTTTATTCAATCAAAAGTGACTCCTTTTATGCATCAAATATAACATACCAAGGAGCATTATCCCTGTGTTACCACAGTAGAACAATAAATAGCAAGCTAAGAAGTAATATCTACTGCCACTGGTTCTCTGCTCAGCAGGTATTGAGGAAGGACCTATGTAACACTTACATAATGGTTAAAAAGATAGTAACATCCAATATGTATGTATGCCATTCAACTCCCCTGACCTTCAACAGTCCTTTAATCTCACATGTCTTCCTAGTAAAGGTAGGAAAGTGAGTACACTCTTAGCCTATTTTCCGTGTTGGGTTTGATATGCGTGCCTGAAAAATTCAAACTGGAAAAAAACCCAAATAGTATTGGGCACATCCTCACCTTTTCTGTGAAAATGATGTATTCAGCATGTCATACAGACTGTCTTACTTAGTTCCACACCTCAAACTGTATTAATCACATAGACTGTTCTCAGTTGGGATCATTAGTGGATTACATTGCCATAAATCTACTGTAGAAAGTGTTTAATGTATAGTCACTGAAAACAAGTACATCCTATACAACTGTTGAAGGAAAAAAGTGTCTTATTGCCGTAATCCATTCAGCAGAAAAATGTTATTATTAAGAATTTTTAATTTTAGTATTTTTTAAATAGTCTTTAAAATATGGATTATGTAATGTTTTTCATGTAAAATTTTGTCTTCCTTAAATATCATTGTGTTAATTGGGTAGAAGTTATTCAATATTCATAGAAGATTCCTTGTTGAACTGTATCATTTCATGTTACTTTAAAGGTAAAAAAAATACTAGGGAAATGACAGCTTTTTTCTTTACCTGAGTGAAAAAAATGACTCACAATTGCTTGTGCAATTGGTTAATACATACCACCATATATTGAATATTCTATGGGTGAAAAATTGCAGTGTGGAGGGACAGAATGGAGGATGGTTGTCATTACAACTCTTAGTATCTGATAGATTTGACTTTTAATGTGTTGTCTACAGATTCCATGTGTTTAAGCATTCATTGAGAACAGAGAGAACCTGGGTGGGTCACTAACACCCACAGCAGAAGGCCATTGAAATTTAATTTATTTTGTGATATTGGTGGTCTAGCTACTAAAATTTTCAGGCTGCATGACTATATAGCTTTCACAGAGTTCTTGGTCTTGCTCATATCTAAAAAACTTGGAAGTTTGGATGTTAGGTTTATCAGTGTTAGTCTTTAACAAAGAGGATTTTGTAAACAAAGCTGTGCTTAAATCCCTGTGGCAAACATGAATGAATGCTTGAAGTGGGGATTCGGCTGGAAGGTCGTGAAGATGTTTTTTGACTGCTGAACAGCATCAAGTAATCTGTGTAGATTTTTGAAAGATGTCATCTGTGCAGTGCTTTCATGTGATAGCCGTGTTAATAGTAAGAATATTATGGGAAGTAATTCAAAAAGGTGAACTGAAAATATATAAAAAATAATTGGGTCTATGAATGATTATAATAACTTCTTAAACATGCTTCTCACTGTGTGTCCACTCCATCTATTAACTCTTGATTCAAGCCCTGTGCCCAAACAATATTCTGATAATGTCATATCAAATTTCTCTCATTGCAACTGGTCTTCCTTGTTTGTCAGGACTCAGATAAAAGGGTCTATAACTGAAATTTTACACACTTACTTTGTCTTTTACTTGTTTATAATAGGGAGTCTACAGTTATATGGATACTGTGCAAAATTCTGTCTTGTCTTTTGTAGGCCAGCTTTGTGCATCTGTATGATTTGGTTAGTGGTGTGGCACTGCTGGCAAAGACGCTGTTCCAGAAAATTGAGTTGAAACAAGTTATATGTCTAAAGTTATCTGTGAAACTGTGCTACTTCACATTAGAATTTGAATGTGATAATGTACAACTTTAAGGTTCTTGGGAATGGATCACAGGTGCATGAAGATGCCTTACTGTGTTGTTCCTCAGTTGATTACTCTTTAAATACTTACAGGTCATAGAATCATAGAATTGTTTTGGTTGGAAAAGACCCTCAAGAACATTAAGTCCAGTCTTTAACCTACCACACTGTCAAGTCCACCACTAAGTCATGTCCCTAAGAACCACATCTACAAGTCCTTTAAGTAGCTCCAGGGATGGTTGACTCCATCACTTCCCAGGGCAGCCTGTTCCAGTGCTTGACAACCCTTTCAGTAAAGAATTTTTTCCCGATATCCAATCTAAACCTCCCCTGGCACAACTTGAGGCTTTTTCCTCTTGTTTTATCACTTGTTACTTGAGAGAAGAGACTGACACCCACCTCACTACAACCTTCTTCCAGGCAGTTGTGGAGACTGATAAATGATGTTTGTATTTCCTAGAGTTTTTGATGTTCCCTTGGAGGAAAGGGGGCAGAAGGATTCAGGTGGGAGGGGAAGAGTCAGTGGAAATGAAGTTCTGTTTTACTCTTGTCCATGTTTTAGTCCTGTGCAGCCCACTTCAAAATCTGGGTCTTTAAAGGTCTTTGCTTTTATCTGGAACACACAAACCTTTTAGGAAAGTTTCTTTATCTTTCTGTTTCACTTGACATCTGTACACTAGCCAGTGTGCTAAACAGCAATGTCTAAATGCTTCCTTTTATGCATTTCTAATTGTGGGTTTTTTTCTGAAGGGTCAAATTAGAGCTTGCACATTCTGACCTGTGGCAGTGACAACTGACAGGACCAGCTCAGTTCTGCCTCTTCAGGCAGACAGTTGGAAAATCATCTTTTTAAATATAACAGTTGTAAAATTTCTTATTCTGAAAGAGCATCTGCTAGACATGTTTGTGTTTACTTTCACATGGGCTGTTTTCTTGCCTTAATTATAGGGGTGGATTGGTTCCTTTGGTGAGACCATATAAATATATTTGTTTTTTTAATAAAATATGGGGGTGTGAGCATGGGTGAGTGTGTGTGAGAGAGAAAAAACCAGCATGGAAGGAGTGGCAAGTGGATTGTTTCCTGAAATTTGTAACTGCTTTCAGTTTCACTCATATGGAAGAGGGACACTTGCATTTTTTTTTTCCTAATTTGCCGATATTACTATTGTAGTACCGTTCTAAGCAGAATTACTTCAGGGCATTATGAATGCATTTTGTAAACAAAACAAATAGTATGCTGTAAAACATTAGACTAGTGTATTTAGTTCAGTAGATAAAGAATTAGCACTCTAATTTTTATGCAATTCCAGGATCACTGAATTGAAACCCAGTGGAGTTACTCTGGGTATAGAAAGGGAGAGCTAAGAGTAGAATTTAAATCTGGAAAAAACTTTTTTTGAACTTTAGCATATGTCTGAATATATGTTAATAAAACTAGAATAACATCATGAAGCAGCTGGGTCCAGAAGAGCAGGCAGAGTCAATGGAATGCTTTTAGATATATCCTCTTAGTCCTTGCTATATTGTTCATGTAGAATCAAACTTTGCTGCCAAATGCTGCTTTGCTTTTCTTTGCAGCAAGGGCACCTCACTTAAGGATTACAGCTGTTGAAAACAGCTCTTATAATAAGCAAATTTGGTGGGGTGGTAGAGTATTTAAAATTGATATCTAAACCTGAATAAACTTTATGGAGTTTTAATATTTTACTGGATTATAACCCATTGTTTTACAGCACTGAAAGTAATTTATAACAGTTAAAATGGACGTTTGGAATGTGCTGCTTTTTCCCAGTAGGCCAAGATGTGGAGGTCAGACATGGTCTACAGACAGCCTTGCCTTTTCTTCTTTTCTTCAGAAATTTTTTTCTTTTTTTTTTTTACTTTGAGTAAAAATTATTACCACTGAACTTTTAAGGAAAAGTTTTAATTTTACAAGTATTGCTGCCTTTTATTGTGGATCACCCAGCCTGTTGTCTCTGATAGCATCATGAAAACTGTAAACTGTGGTCTTTGATTTTTATCAAATATCATCATAGTATATTAGTTTCTGTTTGGGGATTGTAGGAATTAAGACCACAGCAGCCTTAGAAGTTTATTTTGTGTGCTGTCTTTCTCAGGCAGGATGGTTGTCTAAGTACATGTTGTCCGATATTGCTTAAATTGTTCTAGTGCTAGGTTTCTTTTTTTCATTGGTAATGAGAATCCATTCTATGTTTTTTTTCCTTGTTTAGCTATATCCAGAAGTTTTTGTGGATTCAATCCTCAATGGCATGTGTTCCTTGAGAGTCACAAATAGGACAAGCACCTAGAGCTGTTCCTCATATCGATGGAGGACACCTGTGTTAGCCTGCAGTGGAGGATGGGTAGCCAGCCTTCCATCCTGCCCTTCCATGATGGAACTAGTTATCAGGTGGCTGGGGCAAGCTGTGTGCTCTTGGAAGTGCAAATCTGTACGCTGCAGTACCTGTACACTGAGTATCTGTACACTGAGTATCTGTACACTGAGTATCGCACCCCGTAGACCCTAATGAGGCATATTGAATATTCCTTCAAATGCACAAATTTCTGCCTCAAAAAAATTCTTGATGGACATTGCATTTTTCTCTCTCATTTCTCGTAGGCCATAAATACTGAGCCACCATCATTCGCAGAGCATAGGTTCTGCAGAGAGAAGCCATTGATAAATACCTAGATAAATACATGGTAGGACATTAAAAATAATACTTCCAGTGCAGTAGCAGTTGCAAATGACTCAGTTTTATTTGTGTTGAAGCAGTCATGTAATTTAGCTTCTTTATTGTGATTAAATGTTTCCATTCTAACAACTGTGTTACTTAAAATACTGGTACTGGGAAGTACAGCAGGAGATGGAAATACTGCATTTGAGAATTATTTACTATTATTTACTATTATCTATATGTTTACAGAGTTAAAACTAGTTGATTCAGTATTTTCATAGTAACATTGGCAGGATATCAATTATTTCAAAATGTCATTTGATCTGCTCTCCTATATATTTGCTACAATTATTAATTCCTATACTATTGAAGCTAGTGGGATTCTTTGTTCTGCTCTTAAGTGCATAATGTGAAGTCTGTGAAGTTTGAGGAGTTCCAACTAATTTAACTTTTATCCCAGTGGAAAATCATCCTTAGGGTACTACCAAAATAAACAGTGAGGCTAATGAATTTTCCTCTGAGTTCATTATTAAAATTATTTCTTAATTATAGGTCATTATTATGCAGCCAGTTTTACATATATTGTAATTATACATTATAGTGAATGTTCTATATATTGTAAAACAAATATGCTTTAAAACATAGAACATTATCTCTAAATGCTAAGTGAAGAAAAGCATCATATGTGGAAGACAAGATCTTACCTTATGAAATATTTCCTATGTAAATGCTGAATAGTCTAAGTAATTTAAAAATGTGGGCTGATTATGAGTTAGTACTAAGTTAAGACTATTCACCAAATACAGTATTAACCACTAACAGAATGTGGTCTTGAGTCATAGGTGCTTCAATGTTGTACCTGGCACTATTTATATTAGAATGCCTGTGGAAACAGCAAAACATCTGCTTTCCATGGCTCCTAAAATAAATATCCTGAAGATCCCATCTCATCAGCTTCTCACTGTCTTTGAATTAGTCAAAGTGAATTGGTGAAGATGTGGGAGCTGTGTGCAGCATCAGGAGCCAGTGACAGTTCCAGATTTGCTGTGCAAAATAGCACAGAGAGTGGGACTGTGGTTTTTCTGGGAAGGTATGAATATGACTAAGGTGGGTACCCTCAGAGAACATCTCCCTCTATCTGTTCCTATAGTATGTCTTTGGCTTTACTGAAATTGAAGAAAAAAAAGAGATCCTATAGGACCTGGACACATGTGCTGAATTTTCTGAAGTCAACAGCCATTTACCTTTTGCTTGGGTGATTCCTTGAGGAGAGCTGTGTATTTGCTTAGTTGCTTTTTCCTGAATTGAAACATTCATTGGCAGAACGGGTTTCATGCAGGAATCTCTTGCCAATCTGCCTCAGCCATGCTGCAGAACAACATTTTACAGGACTCGGAGGGCAATTCATTCCTTATGTCAGTCATTGGCCTTCCTACTCAGGCTGCCAGTAAACTGCCAGTGATGTTGGTGGTTTTTGTGAGGCTAACAGGTGTTGTTGAGGAATTGGACCACAAAATCATTTGACACAAGGGACAGCAAAGGGTGAATATTACTGTATATGTAAATCTATCGCTATATATATTTAGTGTCTATACATCATATTATGAGTTTTCAGAGAATGTTTTTAACTTATACCAGGAATACACAATAGCCATGAAAGGCCATTTTGTTGCAACCTGCTTCCTCATGTTTCCTCTCTTGAGTTTTCCTGGTGCATACCATCCCCAGAAATGAAGACCAGTGCATATGGACCACACAAAGAAATGTTTCTGTGAGGTTTCAGCAAAGGGAGGCAGTGCATCAGTGGTCACATTCTTCTTAGGCTCCTCCATTTTGCCCAAGCATGAAGGACATGACTGGCTCATGGCTTAGGACAGACTTTGAGAATGCATGGCCTTGCCCCTTGGGGCTGTAAACCAGATCACATCCAATAACATGATGTTCTAATGTTTGTTTAATTTTATAACTTCATTCCTAAGGTATTTTGAATATGCTCTTAATTGGTCTCACAGCCCTCTTGTGGACCCAGATTATGACTATGTATTTACATCAGCCAAATGAACTGTAGGTGGGAGTCAGAAAAATATAATGCCTTGACTATTCTCATCATGCTTGCAGTAGGGTAAAGAAAACTGGAGGAGTCCTGATCTGGGCTTCAGGTATCTATACATTTTGTGTCTAAGTCATGGCTGACCATATGAAGTACATTGTAGAATCACAGAATCAACTAGTTTGGAAAAGATGTTTAAGATAAGGTCCAGCCATTTACCTAGGACTGCCAAGTCTAGCACCCAGCCATGTCACTAAGGGCCTCATCTATATGTTTTTTGATCACTTCCAGGGACGATGACTCAACCACCTCTCTGAGAAGCCCATTCCAAAGCCTGACAACCCTTTCGGTGAAGAAATTTTTCCTATCATACAGTCTAAAACTCCTCTGGTGCAGCTTGAGTCTGTTACCTCTTGTCCCATCACTTGTTACCTGGAAGAAGAGATCAACCACCTCCTCACTCCATCCTTTCAGGTAGTTGTAGAGAGCAATAAGGTCCCCTTTGAGCCTTCTTTTCTTTAGACTAAACAACCCCAGTTCCCTCAGCTGCTCATCGTAAGACCTGTGCTCTAGNTTTAGACTAAACAACCCGGTTCCCTCAGCTGCTCATCATAAGACCTGTGCTCTAGGCCCTTCAACAGCTTTGTTGCCCTTCTCTCAACCTTCTCCAGCAACTCAATATCTCTTTTATAGTGATGGGACCAGAGCTGAATGCAGTACTCAAGGTACGACCTCACCAGTGCTGAGTAGAGAGGGAATATCACCTCTCTAGCCTTGCTGGCCATGTTATTTCTGATAGAGGCTAGAATGCCATTGGCCTTCTTGGCTGCTTGGGCACACTGCTGGCTCATGCTCAGCTGGCCATAAATCAGCAGCCCCAGGTCCCTTTCTGCTAGGCAGCTTTCCACACTCTTCCCCAAGCCTGTAACATTGCATAGGGTTGTTGTGGCCCAAATACAGGACCAGGCACTTTGCCTTGTCTCTCGTGCAATTGGCCTCAGACCATCACTGCAGCCTGTCCAGATCCCTCTGCAGAGCCTTCCTACCCTCCAGCAGATCAACGTTCCCACCCAACTTGGTGTTGTCTGCAAATTTACTGAGGGTGCACTCAATCCTCTCATCCAGGTCATCAATAAAGATATTAAACAACAGTGGCCCTAATACCAAGCCCTGAGGGACCAGCGGATCAGTCACCACTAGTGACTGGTCACCAACTAGATGTGACACCATTCACCACTACTCCTGGGGCTTGGCCATCTATTCAGGTTTTTACCCAGCGGAGAATATACCTATCCAGGCCATGAGCAGCTAGTTTCTCCAGGAGAATGCTGTGGGAGACAGTGTCAAATGCTCTACTGAATTCCAAATAGACAATGTCTACAGACAGGCTTTCCCTCATCAAGCAGACAGGTCATCTTGTTATAGGAGATCAGGTTGGTCAAGCAGGACTTTCATGAACCTGTGCTGACTGAGCCTGATTCCCCAGTTTTCCCACACATGCTGTGTGATCACACTCAGGATGATCTGCTCCATGATCTTCCCCAGCACTGAGGTCAGGTTCGCTGGCCTGTAGTTTCAGGGGTCCTCCTTCCTGCCTTTTTTGTAAAGAGGCGTCATGTTGGTCAACCTGCAATCCTCTGGGACCTGCCCACTAAGCCAGGACTGCTGATAAATGATGGAGAGTGGCTTGGTGAGCTGCTCTGACAGCTCCTTCAGCACTCTTGGGTGGAACCCATCTGGCGCCATAGACTTGTGTATGTCTAAGTGGAGCAGGAGGTCACTAACAATTTCCTCCTGGATTATGGGGACTTATCAGCTCCCCATCTCTGTCATCCAGCTCAGGGGACTGAAAACCCTGGGGATGGTTGCTTTGCCTATTAAAGACTGAGACAAAGGCAACATTAAGTACCTCAGCCTTTTCCTCATCCTTGGTCACTAGGTTTCCCTGGTATCCAGTAAAGGATGGAGGTTCCTCTTGGCCCTTCTTTTATTGAGAATATATTTGTAAAAATATTTTGTATTATCTTTTATGGTAGTGGCCAGATTAAGTTCCAGCTGTGCCTTCACCTTTCTAATTTTCTCCCTGCATAACCTAACAACATCCTTGTACTCCTCATGGGTTGACAGTCCCTTCTTTCACAGGTGATAGTTTCTCTTTTTTTCCTGAGTTCCAGCAATATCCCCCTGTTCAGCCAGGCTGGTTTTCTATGCCGCTGATTCGACTTTCAGCACTTGGGGACTGTCTGCTCCTGCACCTTGAAGATTTCATTCTTGAAGAATGTCCAGTCTTCCTGGACCCCTGTTGTCCTTCAGTACTGTTTCCCAAGGTACTCTCTCAACCAGCATATGCCACTTGCTTTCAGAACATGGGGGCATAGTCACTTCCTTTTCTTTAGGAAGGAAGCAGAAAAGTCAATGTTGTCTTTATTATAGCTACCCTGAAAATCAGTGTAGTAATGCCTATGTGCCATGGAACTGGCATATTGTCATGGTTGATGATGTGTTTTGAGATCTCTGGATGTAGTATATGCAGTATAATGGCATTTATATATTTGTTCATGACTTCAGCATACTGCAAAGGTTGCTCCTTGGAGGTTTAGAGTAGACTTACAGAAATTATTTTTTTAAAGCATTTAATTACATTTCCCCTGCTCATTCTCTTTTTGAACAAAATTATTTCTGCTGCATGCTGTTAAAATAAATTAGAAAGTTGCAAATATGTTTCTTCAAGCATATATATTTATCTTTTTGCCAAACAAATTACTGTGTGTTTCATAGATTCACTCCTGGGTCTTAGCCCAAGCATAAATACTGATTTGTATTTCCTTGAGTGCTATGAAAATGAGATTTTTAGTCATCTCAGAAGCACCCCTAGGAGGTATTAGTTGATTAACTGAGTTGAGGAGAACTGCCAAAGACTTTTGAAATCCAAGAATCCTAATAATTTATTTATTTTTATTTTTAGAACCATACTGGGGTAAGCCATTCAAAGTATCCACAGCGAGACTGATCTTGAATTACATTGTTACATTATCTTGATGGTCTATGAATGAATGTTTGTTTTTCACAGCTTTTCATATTAGGTTCTAGTTTGAGATGACCAGAGGTTATATTTCATCTTTCCTGCCAGAATTTGTACATAAATAACAATGCAAATTGTTTTAGATATAGAGAATATCACAAAATGGATGTGATTTAATGATATTTTGTTATCTTGTAGACCAGTTAAATGCTTGTTCATGTTTTGCTTTTTTTTTTTTTTTTGCTTTTTCTTCCTTTTCTGGTTTAACTCTTGTCAGCAGACTGAATGTAGAATTTGACTGACAGAGATGCAGTTTTATTGAGCTTTTATGGTGCTTTATTACACACCTTTTATCTCATGGCTCCCAGTATCTCTATTTCAGATTTCATTATACAGAACAAAGACTTACATGCCTATATTAGGTATGCTGCAAGGCAGTAGTTTGTTATCCACATGTCTGCTATACTTTGTGGAGGTTAATACAGGAAGGAATGTTTTGACTGGACTATGCAGCAAAAGTGCTGAACTTCATGCTCAGCGTTAAAAAACAGAAAATCTGTTCAGTCAGACAAGTTGCATGTCCCTAGAAAACAGCAGGTTCCCATGCTGGAGAAGAATTTAATGGTGAAATGATCAAGGTCTAGGGCTGTTAAGACACCTTCTTTGACTTTAATTTGTTACTGCTTTTAAAATAACACGCTTTTTTTCCTCCTGGGATCTATTGTGGCAATGTGATGTTCTGACCTCAGAGCCCTGATTCCTCAAAAGACAGTTTAATCTGTATGCTATTACATCCTTCTTTTCATTCTTCTCATAAAGGAGACTGTTGCAGGAAATAATTGGACTCTCTTTAGATCAAGCTGCTGATCTGAAAGGTGAATGGAAAACCTTCTGTAAATAAATAAAAGAAAAACGCTAAATACCTTCCTTTAAGTAAATAATCACACTGACTTTTATCAGGAGAGCATATGTATAGAGGCAGAAGTGTTCTAAAACACATTTTTTAGTATCTAGCATTTATTTTACAACAAGCACATCAAAACTGCAGAAATATCCTTGCTCTAGGTTGCCTGTTCTTTCATAATACTTCTACATCTTCTTAAAAAGTATATTTGCAAATACATGGCAGACTTTCATAGCAGTACAATATTTTCAGTTACCTAAAAAAATGCCTCTTTTTGCTTGCCTCAAATTGTTTTGCAAGCAGTACATGAATTTGTGTTCAATTTAATTTGAATACAATTTCAGTGCATTGAAAAGCAGAGATTTAATTTATAGTGGTTCATAATGATCTGCTAATATGAACTGGTGTATAAACAGGTCTGTGGAATTTCCCAAACTAGTTCTTACTTTAGGAAAATGCTCAGTTGGATTTTACATGTCATCTGTGATATGTTGTCTATCACGACCCTGGGTAAATTGAGTGGTTAATGTCGTGTTATATAAGTTTTCTTTATCACACCTCTGAACTTTGCCCACCTTTTGATTTCCTGCCAGCGACTGGAAGTTGAAATAGTGGTAGACATGGATTAAAATGGAACTTCCCTAATTTCTCAATTGTGAAGCATCTCCAGCCTAATACACTTACTGACCTCAAAAAATATTGTGGCTGTTAAATGTTTCTCAAGGTTTAGAGTTTTTCTTCATGGCACATAACATAAAAGTGAGGCAATGTACTATCAAAAGGCTTGCTTACCTACTGAAAGGACTGTAGTTATGTTAGTGTGGTGCTTAATTAATTAGTTCCTTCCCCTCTCCTCAAGATCATGACAAGACTGCTGTGATACCTAAGCTAGCATGATGTGTGATAGAATTTCTAGATTAAGTTTGTTAAAACATTTTCCATTTCCATCAATTTCCTTCTGCCTCCTTTGAAATTAAGGCATATAAACTTGCTGACCACTTTGGTCAGAAAAAAAACCCCGAACAAACAAAAAAGCAAAACACTGAAACAAAAAAAAACCCCAATTTGAGAGGCTTGCAGGAACGCTGAAACCCTACGTGATAAGGCAGTAGTGTCTTATCTCTAAGTCCTAGTCTTTGATCTGAGCACCACTGTTATGCCATACTGTTAATCTGTACACCTGCACTTAGCCTTGTATGTATGCACTTCAAATGAGCTTCTGTAAAGTCAGCCAATTTCATTATTTTTGGTCGGGATTTGAATTCCCAGTATGGCATGTAGCAGAATTCATACAGAGTCTTGTTTCTGAAGCTATAAATTTCTCTGGAGTGAACTGGGCTCTGTGGCCTTCACCAGCTGAATGGACTTTTGTTTCTTCTGAGCATTCTTTTGTATTGGTTTGATTATTATGTGCATCTTACTTTCTGAGGGCTTCTAAAACACAAAGGACATATTTTGTCCATGGGACATTTCCATATGTCAGAAATCATTGATGAGAACACTTAAAGTTTGGAAAAGTGTGTGCATATTTCAAGGGAAGCCAAATGAAGGAAATATTAAAATTAAACCCTATACAGAGCAAGTACACAGAGAACACTCTGTGTTTAAGGACAACTGTTGTGTTGGGACATGGTATGCATCACTGCTGCCTCTTGACAGGTTCACCATGGAGAGACATAAATTAAATTCTTTCAGTTGCAGTTTTGAAGCTAAAAGTGTTTGACTGGTTCAGCCCCTGAGTGGTGTTTAAGGACCAAAGGGGGAAAGAGCAGGAAGTTCTAATTGGCAAATTACTTCTTGTTATTTGATTGGCTTCCAAATTGGAAATTACAATAATGAGGAGCTTTGTGGGACTTGCCCTTGAAGAGGGCCAGGCAGCTTTCTGTTCAATTACCATTTAATGTGACGATATTCAAGGAACATATTGTAGCATTTAAGCCATCACTTTCTATTAAAGAAGTATTCTAAAGCAATGATTTTAACATTTCTCCCTGTGGATGGCTTTTGTGATTTTAAGATGTCTAAGTGAAGTGAAGATTGCAAACAAGGGCTAAAAGGATTTTCTTGTTACGTAATATTTAGCAAAGTGACTTTAAATTTATTTCTCTTGATGTAATAAAGAATTCAGTGTTGTATGCAATGATATGAGGACTTCACATTAACATTAATCTCAATAACTGTCAAGGTGAATATATACATTTTTTGTATAATTTCAGTAATTCTGTTGTGTATTGCTTTTACAGTTTCTAAACAACAAGCAAGATCGTTGAGAAGGATCTGATCCTGGAAATACATAGATAAAAAGTGTTGTTAACTCGTGAATTTTATCTTTCAGATCAAGGCCTGAAACTTGAACTGTTTGGTGTTACATATATTCATCAATACAAGAAAAAAATTTCTGAAAATAATGAAGAAGAGATATAAAAACTCAGTCCTCTGAGAGGAATACAGTGTGAATTCTTAAGTTTTTAAACATGTTACTAGTAATAGCTGTGTGGACAATTAAGAGTGCAAAAAGAAAATCAATTTATGAATGTACAGACAATCAATTGGAATTGTATTCTGTGGAGATTTTTTATTCTCCTTCCTTTGTGCTTTCTTAGTGCAAATATCTAATTCCTTTTCTTTGTCTTCAAAGATCTGCCAGCAAACTCGTCTCCTTTTTATTCTTTAGAGCAGACTGCACAAAAGCTTGGTAAAAATCTAGGGGGTTTTACCTCCTGAGCAAGGAAATTGTGTAGAAAATTCAGTTACCAAGTTTCATTCAAAATCTAAAGGCAAAAAGTATTCAGTGATGATGTTTTGGATGCACCATTTAAAAAATAATAGATTTATACTATTAAGAACCATTTCACACATTCACATATTTTCTTGCTTATGGTTCTGTAATTGACCCTTCCCATGAAGTTCCAAGCTCAAAATAAACAATCCTTAATAGCTGACTTTTCACTCATCAATGTTCACATTAATTAAGATGTTTAAGTAGAATACTGGAAGTGAGTTAATTTGTTCAGCATGTTTTCTTCTGAATTGGTTCCTTTCAACCCTAAATTTGGCCTAAAGCAAGTGCACTTAGTGCCATTTTTTTAAACCTCTTAAAACAGAGGCAAGTAATAGCAACACAGTTCCTGAACTCTGGTAATTATGCTGGATGCTGTTCTCAGACTGTCTATTATTGTTTCGGTATGAGTGCGTGACCAGTGGATGATTCATAGTCTTACTCTCCTGTTCAGCACAGAGAGATGTTTGAGAGCAAACCCATAGGTAATTTACTTCATGTTTTTCCTTTGGGTTAAGTTGGTCCAGGAACAAGAAAAACAATTAATTAAAAAAAAAAAGAGATTGTTGTGTATGCTGTTTAGTTACATTTACATGTTAATGCGTGTGAGCATACAACTCTATATCAGTACATATGTGGATCCATGTGTGCATACATCTAAGTGTTCATGGTATTAATGAAGGAAAAATCAGCAGATTATAGTAGTAAAGTACTTAATTTTCTGCAATGGTAGCCAAAAATAGTCTTTGGAATTAACCCCTTAAAAAAATACGGTAGTTCATGTCAAAGTTTCATAGTAAGGGACCTCTAGATAACATATGCTGACCTCCTCCTGTATAGCACATGCAACACATCTTACCCAGAGACCGTAATAAAAATATTTTATTTCTTGGGAGACTGCATGACATAAGCAGTAAAGAAGAGAGACAAATGTATTGGTAAATATATGGGCATTCTCTATTGTCTGGGTTGTATAAAATATATCCCAGTGGCCCCAGGGAAAGCCTGTGTTCTGTACTGGAGAGGGGAATAGAGAAACAGACCAAAGGCCCTTGCTCATCTAACACAGTAGAAGTCTTTTCATATTTGAATGGTCTGGTGATCAGTTGTGCCTGGAGCATGTGAACTGGTCACATACCAGTCAGGTATCTCAAAGGCAATTTTTGAACAGTGGGTCGCTTCATCTCCTGGCTGCTTTGAACCCGTGGTTAGCCTCTGGTGGAAGGCCTGTCTGAATATAGTGAACTGCAGAATAGCATAGAATAGCATTTGCTCCTGACCTCTCCAACATCTGGCTGAAGCCCTGAAGCATGAGATACAGTCACACTGGGTGTTACAAAGCATTATGAGCTTTTGGAGGTCAATACAGGAAATCTTACTGCCCCCTTTTGGCCTTTGCTAGACAGAGGTAAGCAGGGGGTGCCATAGATCATCAAGTATCACAACTAAAAAGGACAGCAGTGTCCCTGCAGTAGGGCCTCTCAGACATAGGCCATTGACTTTGGGTTTTTGTTTGGGTTTTTTTGTCTTTTTTTCTTAATTCCAGGAAGCAGAGGATAAAAATGTCTTAGATATTGTATCTTTCTTAAAGGTTCCTGGTAAGATCTTACAAAGTTGAAGATGTATGCAGATAAAAGTAAACACGAGTTTAAGGAGACCTTGCTTTAACATTCATAAGAGACCTAGATAGTGTGAGGGTAATTGGCAATTCAATTTATTTTGGCAAGTTCTCTCTGTCAAATCTTAGTGCAGTCTTGAGTTTGAATATGTTTTGTTAGTGGAGCACAAGTCATGATTAACCTGAATGACACAATGTAAGGGCAGAGCATGAAAGTACTACTCAATTCCTCTGTAAGAGTTGTTATTGGATAAACTTCCTGGTGATATGACATTTATTTTTTTTAATTGGTACAGTAGTTTTTGATTTGATGGAAAGCAGTCTACATAACAAGGGTATGCTCGTGCGTTTTTGAGTGATGCCTTATCATGCTTTCTAAGCATAATTCTTTCAGACATCTTAGTTGGATGGTGTATTGAACATACAATCAATAAATACATTGAAACATTTTTTCTTTGTTCTCAGATATCCTTGTGACTTTTGCTAAAGGAAAAAGATTTAGCTTACAAAAACCCCCCATACATTTATAACTTAATATTTCTAAGTATCTTTTTCTGAATGAAGTATGTTGTGTACTGGGTGCTTTTTTTGTAGACATGAAAGGTAGAACAAGGGCCAATGACAGTCAAAATCACAGAAAACTAAAAATAAATCATAAAAAAGGGTGGTTAAACATTGGAGCTTAACACTTTTAAGAGAAATGGTACATCTCCATTTCAAGTGTCATCTTTTTATGACTGGATGCCTGCCAGGAAAATGTGTTCTAGTGGAACATTGTGCCTAGTGCAGAGATAGATCATGCAAAGGGAGTTATCCAAAGTTGAGTAATACAAAGTAACTCTCTAGATTTTGCACTCTAGAAACACAGTGTCTGTAATTATTTTAATTACTGATCATGCTGTTTATTTTCCATTGTAAGATTGTAACAAATGTAATATGTCTTCACAGTAAAAGAGAAAGTAAGAATGGATAGAAAATTGGGGGTTTTAATTCTGTATTTAACAGTCACTTATGTTACATGTAACTGCAATTCTTTTTCTGTTCAGAACTAATGCATAGGGAAGATGGAGTATTTCATGTCTCTGCTGAAACAAAGGTGAAGCAATTAGATCATTGTCATCCTGTCTCTTTCACATAAATATGAGATTTGAATGCAAAATGCAGTAAGCAAATCATCTGTCATCATGATGTTATCTTTAAGAGGTTCATAAAAAAGTTGGGACACTTCATTTGTATATCTTTCTCCTGTGACTGTTATCAATGAAGATGGCTAGTCACACTATCAGTAATCCTACTGCAACTCCAAAAGGAACAACACAAACATTATAAAGTTAAGCTGAATTTCACCGGGGCAGTGAAGCAACAGCACACTGTCTCACACAACAGGTCTGTTAGTAAATTGAAAGACCTGTCAGTTTTAATTTATTGAGTGAGACACACCACAATTTTGGAGTCAAGAGGATATTTTTGAATGCAACTTTGATGATGCTGTAACATCCTCCATAAAATTCTACAGCCTGAGCTGCAATGTGCTCCTTCTGGCAGGCAGAAAAGGTGCAAAGGAAAGAGTGTAACAGAGCCATGCACATTTTTGGCTCCTGCTCTGAGTAGTACACATGTAATCACAAGCTGGTAAACAGCTAGATGAGAACAGCAGGTGAACTGAAATCATATAATAAAGGGAATGCAGTGAAACAATTCCTTCTTTAGGGTGAATGAGGTCAGAGGGGCAAACATGCGCTATGAACTTTGTTGTTGTAGCAAGAATTGTGTTTCAGACAGCTCCAGAAGTACTTACTGTCCACTCAAATCTCAGTCCATCCTCTTTTTTTTTTTTTTTTTTAAAAAAAGTCTCACACAGCTGGAAGTAAAGCAATAGGCATTTGAGGGATTTTAGACCCACTTTCAATTATTGCTGTGAAGTTAATGTTAAATCTAAAATCATGGTAGAGTTTCTGTCTTGCTTTTGTAGGGATGATGTTCTCTTGGATGATAACAAGGATGATAACATTAATTAAAACTACCATTTTGAGCTCTCCAATTTCTCTCTTCTCTGGAGGTTACTGTTCCCACCACAGGATCAGCAGGAGGGGAGTTTATGAGTCTACTTATGCTACTCAATCATCTGCCTTAAACTGCTGATGAAGATGGGTTTGTGCAAAGATTGTTTTCACATTATTACTTCATGCTGAGTTGTTAGTATTTTGGTTTTAGGTTTTGTATTTATTATTTTTATTTTGTTATTCACATCATATTATTATGTAATTATATTGTAATTTTATTTATTTGTTTCTATTAATTTTGTTTTATTACTATATTTTATTGTCTATCTTTTTTTCATTTTCTGTGTCACTGAGAGTAAATTCCCCTTTCCTTTTGTCATACCTCTTCATTGAGTTTATATGACTAGTAATAACACCTGAATACAACCATACATTAAGGAAAAATCATTTTTCTTGTTAATGAAGTGGCTAAAGTTCAGTCTGTCTTTCTACCTATGGTTGTTACACTCTGAGTAGATTTATCATATGGAACAATATACTAACCACATTCCATCAAATAAGTATCAGGAATAAAGTTTAAAAAATACCCAAGTTTTCTGTCCTAAGTCCTAAAAAGGTTTTGTGATTTGGTCAGATAGCTTGGTAAATGAAGGAGGAAAAAGGATTATTTTCATCTTGTAAAACAGGAAAATCTCATTGAACCACCTCCCCTACACCTTTTTAGGAGATTAATGTAGGTGCCTATGGAAAAAGGAGAACAATAGAGAGAACGTCTGCAAGAACAATAAATCATATTAGGGACATACTGCCAGTGGCTTATCCGTATTTCCTGGAGGTATGTGGCAACAGAGACATTCATGAAGCTGAAGCAGAGCTATGCTTTCAGGAGACGCAGAAGCCAAAAACAAATCAAAAACTAAGCCAAACATGGTATAATATGTGGAAGGGTTTAATTATAGGCACATTCCACCTGTGTAGACAAAAAGATGTCATAGGTGTAGAATGCCTCCCCGAGTTTTCACCATGTAAGCTTCACTCATCAGCTTCTGCAGCCCTCTGTGCCACTGGCATTGCCTAGTGCTTCATGAACACCAAATTCCTCCTGTTCATTGTGTTATGCTCATGAACCATAATTACCTAAGGAGTAAATACTGTACAATTTGATAGTCTTTTGATTGTTCTCAGTCCTGAAGGTCCCAACTTAGTTCTGTATTGTGTGTGTCTATAAGCATAAGACAAAATAAAATGTTAATTCTCTTATACTTTCCTACTATCTTTTAAATATCTTACTCTTGAAGAGATGTCCATTGTGTCATAGTTACTCCCCAGAGTGAATTATTGTATCCTTGAAGAACACAGCATTCTTATTCCATCATTTTGTTGCCTCTTAAGACTGCCAGCTGATTCTCTTCCTCACTTTCAGGATTTACACTCACTTTTCAACACAATTCAATTTTAACTTGTCAGTCACTGTCTTGAATTTCTATTCTTTTGCCATTGGAAAAGAAAAAAGAAAGTAAAGGAAATACTGAAGCTTATACAGAGATATAAAAATGCTATCTTACCAAACATGATTAAAAATATTAATTCTATGCAGTAAAATGTCATCACGATTTTTATAGTGTCCTGCATAAACAACAAAAACCCCCATGTATTCTAAGAAACCAAACAGGACCAAGCAGGATCTCACATTTCAGAACATGTTCCTAGCATTTCTTCAGACTCCTCAGTGTATGTTTCGCATAAGAGAGCAAAAGCAATTATATTTGCTTTATTTTTTTTAATGCATTATGCTATTTATTGCTTTCTGATATCCTCTTTGGCAGTTATTCTGAGTAGGGAATGGGAGTTCCATGGAAGATAGAGCTATTTTTATCAAAGCAGATCTTAGTGATGCAGAAGAGTTAGGAGCGAAACAGTTTTTCTTGCTGCTATTCTAATGAAGGCATACAGAGAAACTGTAACATGCAGCATCCTGAATCATCATTACCTCGTGATCATTGTGTTAAACTGATGTTGCTCAGAGAAAGGAAAGAAAATGTGCAAGGGCCGTTAAATGTTAGGGATCTTGGTGTTCACATTTGATATCTCTGTTACATTGTTCTTTAGGCCAGGGAGTTTCATAGTGAGCAAAGTTTACTGTAAAAATGTTTCAAGAAACAAAATCTTCATTGTTTGGAGGTGGGTGTTTGTGTGTGTGCATGTACGGGCAGGTTTGTATATCCACATCTGCGTGTCAGTGCTTCAAAGTGGAATTTATTTTAGGCAGAATATAGGTATGATAATGTAGTTGCCTTCTTTCTTTGACAGCTCCTTACTGACATGTAATTGCCCAGTAGCTTGTGCTGATTGATTTCCAGCCTGAAGTGAAAATGTCACCAGAATGTGAAGGCTGTGTATGTCCTTCAGTGGTAAGGACTGTTCTTTTCTTCTGATAATAGGCCACATAATTGCAAGTGATAAATACCTATTGAGACAATGCTTTATGACTAAATGTACTACCAAATAAAATTCATCTGTCTTGCCCTGTCATAGCTCATCATAATGATTAATTCATCTCACTTAAAAATGTGTACTTTCACCTTGTTCCTAGCTCCTGGATCTAGCCATGCAGTTCCCTGCTAGAGTAAATGGCTGTCTCATCTGAGGAGTCTGTTCACGTGTAGCTACTTATAATCAGGTCACATCTTAACCTTCTCTTTGATAAAACAAATAGATTAGATGCTTAAGCTTTTCACTCTAAGGCAGATTTCCAAGCCCTGAATAACACTGTTTACTGTACCACAGGCTGTGTTCAAATTGTCAGATTCACATTTTAAAATTGATACTAGCACTGACCACTTAATTTCAGTAATGATCTAACTAATGTTATATGAAGTACAAGCATTACCTTACTATGCATATAGGCTAGAGTTGTTTCAATTGCAGCATGTGCAGATGCTCCTCTTTGCTTGGTTAGTAACCACAACCATGGGGGCCTCTTCGAACTTACAGCTGTCTGTGCACTGGCGCTCACGCTTGGTACTTGAAGACATGACTTTGCATTTGGCAGTGGTCCAGATTTTTCTCAGGAAAAATTTATCTACGTGCAGTTGTTGACACAACCCATTTTTACTCAGTAACTGAGAGCTAAAACCATGTCGGAACAGTTGAGGTACTCTCTCAGGTGAGTATTAGTAACAAAGTGATTCAATTAACTCCAGGGTGTTGGAAAGAAGGTGAGTTCTGTATGTGATCTAAGCAAGTAGGGTTCAAGAGGAGCCCTGTTAATGACAAGGCTTGGGAGGTAGTTGAAGCCTTTGTTATATTTAAAGCAAACTGAAATATAAGGCTAAACCCCACAATGATAAGTTCTCATTCCTAATTGAAAAGGTTTTGTAGTTGCAAAGTAGCAATTCTGCATGAAGTTGAGCAACAGCAAAAGGCGTTTCAGTGCCTGATACTAGATATTCAGAAGCTGTAACATTGATCTGATGCTGTTCATGCTGAGTTTGTGCTCAGCTTTAGAGGAGCTCATTGTAGTCAATGGCAAAGACCGTTCAGCAGCTTCAATATGGAGCTCCATGTATGATAATTTACTCTGCTGAGAAGTTCAGAGCTCCATGACCACAGGGCTGTATTGAGTCTTACACTTGCTATGGGTTCACTTAGAGCTAGCTCCTGTGACTCTGTCATGTACATTAGACCCTTAGACTCTTTTGAAGATCCAACCTGTGATGTAGTTTGAGAATAAGATCTTTCTCCTGGCATTTATGCAACGTTAAGTCCTTGAAAATCTATTTTAAAATGTTCAATGATTATTAAAATTAATATCCTTGAAGAGATAATATTGATGCAGGGTGGGCAAATACACATCTATACGCGTGTACAGATGCAAACATTTACGTGTGTAAATACACACAAGCACACAGAGCATACTTTCTTCAAAACCCACTACTTCTTATAGCTAGTAGTATACTAGATTTCATGAAGCTATTGTAATACTAGTAAGTCCCGCAGGTAGACCTCTGTGGAACTGTAATTGTCATAGCACTGTCATACAGTATTTTATATTCTCAGGGTGGGCAGAGGTGGTAATGACATTGAAGCAAACAATTAGTCAGCTGTGTATTAAATGTTATGTATCAGCGTATCTTATTGTTTCAAGATTTACATTCTTGCTGGTCTTAACATGCAGTGGCCTGGCTTTAAAAGGAGATACCTGGAAGCAAAGCATACACATAGACCAAAAGTGGAATTTGTATGTGAAATATTTGTGTGCTTTTAGTTTTCTGGAGGAGGAGAATGTTTAATGATTACAGTAGAATCACATTATTAGATCACAGCAGTGTCCAACGTGAAGCTGTTGTAATGTGCAGCTGAAGAGGATGAAGTTAAATTTATTGATTTGTTCAAATTTGGTTATGCAGGGTTGAAGGACTCTATCTCCTTGTATTTAGGACCAAAACCAGAGCAAGCAGAGGTTGTCTCATCATCTTTATTAAACATTTTCTTTGTGTTGCAATGGAATTTTCCTAGTTTTCCCTGAATAATAGGATTGAAGTTTATGTTTTTTTGGTTACGTAGCTAGTGGCAGGGAAATACCATGACTTTTTTTTTTTAATTATTTTTGTAAGCCTACTAAATCTCTTGTGTGTAAGACTGAGTCTTTGAACTAAAAGATGGTTGCATTTTCTCGTGTCTATTTACTGAAAACTTTAATCCTCTCTCAGGGAATCAAGTGAGATATGGCTAAGTGAATTATTGGCATTTTGATGAAGCTGAACTCTTTTCTGTATTGATTAGCTGAAAACACAAAATTTTACTAATTTACACCATTTAATGCTAAAAAGAGTTAAAGTGATTGGGCTCTGGGTTCTGTGCTTTCCTTCCCTGTGGGTGAGCTGGGAAAACAGGGATGCTGTGAATGGCCTACAATGAAGAGGTTGAGATGGATGTGAGGACCAGCTGTAAGCAGTCTGGGGAACTGACTGTGCATCCTTGCACCTGGGACCAGGCTGTGACTTTTCTCCTGGCTTTAGAAAGTGGGGGATGGCTGCTTTTAAAAGCATGTTTTATACCAGACCAAACCATATGTGGATAGAGAAGGACTGGATGAATTTGAAAGTAATATTTCCTACAGTCCTTTAAATGAGAAATTGTATGTGTGTTGTATGTATTTTTGGATCTATAATAGCTTAAAGTTTAATTTTGCTAGACAAGGAAGGATTTAGATTTAAAAGTATGTGTGTCTTGCATCTGGAGGAGTTGATTTGTCTCACTCAGAAGAAGAGCATGGTTGTTACCCTTTGTTAGGATGCTAGCTTCTAGCATATGAGTCTTGTTCCCTTGAAGTGCTACTAGTGAGGGGAGAACTGCTGAGGAGTCAGGGATTTAGCTAGTGGCTGAAGCTGTTGTCTTGGCTTTATTTGCACTTCAGTTTGAGTTTTGGCTGATGAACTGAGTCTTTCCTCAAGAAGATTTGACATCTTGCACTTCTGAGGTGTGCTGTCTTAGTGTTTTTGGAATAAAAAACTAAGATGGCCAAGGACTGTCTGTCCCCATCCCCCTCAAATTAGGTAATTAGGTTGTATGTGAGTGAGAGAGGCAATACTACCTTTCAAACACAACTAAAGTTGCAGAAATGGGAAAACAAAAAAAAATAATAAAATGCTTCTACTTGGAAAACTGAGTTAATTGTTGTAAAGAAGCTGCATATAGTCAGCGAACAACTTCTGAATAAGATGTCTGAGTAAAACATGTGTTCAAAATAATTCTGTAAGCCCTGCTGACCACCTTTCCCCTAAAAATGTTGAGTTTTATTTGGCAGCATAGGTATAGGCTCAGTAAAACATGTACTGGGTCTGAACACTATTTTCTGATCCTCACCTATGTATCACATTTCTTTTGACAGAGGTTTCCAGTATAGTGTTACATCCTGAAGGACTGTGCTCCTTTCCATTGAGGATAAGGCACACGTTAAATAGATATTGAAGTTAACAAGAATCAGTGTGTTCATTAGTCATGTAGACACATCAAAGTCTTTACCCTAATGGATAACTGACTGGTTTGACTTCCTTCTCATCACCTAGGAGTAAGCAAGTAAAACTTAAGTTTGCAAACTCCTTGGATATATCTCATAGAAAAGAAAAACTATTTTAGTCAACAAGTGTACCTAAGCTCTTCTCAGCAAGTACAGCCTTCGTTTTTTTCCATTCTTTCTTGTTCTCAACAGGATACAGTTTGCTTAATTTATCCTAAATATAGTCTATACTGTAATCATTGAACTGTTTGTTCTGAGCAATAGTAGTGGAGAGAATAATACGGCTGACTCGCACAGGATTTCTTACTCTTTTGATATAGTTCTGACAGTTTGCTACACGAACTGCATTTGATATGTAAACTTTTATAGATGTCTTTTATGAACCACCTGAACCTCTGAATTTGCACTAAATCTTGAAAAATACTGCTATTCTGCAGAAAATTATTTTCTTCCTCTGCTCAATGGTAAACTAGTATATATGAAACACTTGAAAAATGTCCTGTTCCACAAAATGCAAATGGTAAACAATAATCTCTTATATATATATTTTCTAGAAGAAAAGGGGCATTTTGAAATGGAAAATGAATGAAGTATCAGAATAATTCACTAGCTCTGCTAGCTTTTAGTAAGGGTGGCTTGGTTGATGGAGGCTTTTCTGCTAAGAACGTTTCTTTTGGTAGTCATACCCATCATATTGATAGCTTTTTACTCTATGGATACTGTTTTTTAATATGGAACCCAAGGTTGGTGTCCTTGGACTACTACATGCCGGAATAGTGGTAGTAGTAATTTAAGTGCTAGTGCTTACTTTTAAAGTTTGGTACTTTGGCGTTATGGAGAAGAAATAGTGCATCATCTCTTTTCCTTTGTGCTTTGATATGTTACTGCCAAATTTTAACACACTGTTTCTGAATATTTCTTTCATTGTTATTTTTAAATAGTAAGATCTGCAAAGCCAAATAAGTGTAATAACATTGAGTAAGAATATTTGGGAAATTTTATTCAGGTTTTAATTGGCAATTGACACAAGGCAAAGTCAGCATGCTTCAGTATGTAAGTTTTTCTCGTGTGTTCTTAATGAATATAAAATACTTTGCATCACTCAAGCGATATCAGAGCATATAGTGTACGATCATATAGGTCTTACTCCAGAAATTTGGGGCTTTTCCACACACCATCTCCAAGAAATCAGGGAGTTAGGTAGTGTACTGTCATGGGATTAATCCCTTATCCAACCCACAAATGCTATTTTTCTCCTATCACCAAAGGGAGACAAGGCAGTGAACCTGTTGTAGACAGCTGCAGTTGAGGCTTCCTATCATGTCTACTTAATGGTGTTGGTTGTTCATGTAGAGAAATAGTGCCACAGTGCTACCATGGTCTGACTGGCTGTACCTACTGGCATGCAGGGCAGGTAGGACCACCTCATGCTCACCTGTTTACTTCTCATGCTGCAAATAGCCAAGTCAGAACTGTTATGTGGCACCTTGAGTTACAGCTGTGCTCATGTCTCCTCCTTTCCCCTTCTCTTCTCCCCTGTCTTTTCTTCTGAGGTAATTTTGGTTATTCTTAGGTAATTCTATCACTGAAGCTGAAGAGTGAAGTACCATTGATTTTGTTTGGTGTTGTGCCACCATATGTTCATCAGAGTTAGGTTTTCATACTCTCTGCTGTCCATACACATGTAGTAGGAAGAATGTTGAACAATTATCTTCCCAAGTACACAATACGTGGTGTGAGATAAGAGTTGCTTTTATGATATAGTGAAATTTGAGAAATGCTGAGGAACCATTACTTCTTGAAAGATAAATAAAACATCATTTCATAAATTGACAGCAATGGATTGATAATCATTCATTTCTTTATTAATCAGAAGATTATCAGTTAGATGAACCCTTTAAGAGCAGGCATAGAAGAAGGTATTTGAATTTGTAAATATCTGGGACTCCACACTGAGGTTTAATACAAGTTGTATTTCCATCACAATGTGCTAGAGCCAAATGCTACTGAAGTATGAAGATTACTATCAAAATCTGTTTTACTGCAGTGCTTCAAAGAAACATGGAAATCCATGCAACCTGTGACTGTCCTTCCAAGGACAGAATATGAGAGGTCCTGAGACTATGAGTGTGTCTTGGGTTTAGATATCATAAACTATTTGAGTTTCTAATTACACAGAGTGTAATCAGACACTCTTGATGTGTGTGCATGTAGACATATAGTTTACATTTACTAGTGAAGAGGTTATGGTCTCCTTGCTGCAGGCATTTGGTTGTTGGTATGTTAATGGGAGCCTTTGTATAAACTGAGTGGAAAATGTGAGTCATAGTTTCCTTTCTTTCTGACTGTATATCCTGTACAATACCAAGGAAGACATATTAATATTTAATATAGAGTGCTCTTTAGAATGGAGATTTCTTAGCTTCTCCCTGTCCTTGCTGTGGTGTAAATTATTTCATCAGATTACCTGGGGACGATGGAATAAGTAAATTTGTAATGAAACAGTTAAGTGATGTTTTCTGAAGTATGTTATTCTCTTACTGTGTTTGTGAAATGCAGGGAGTTATATTCCCCATTCGGTAATACCATATCCCATGACACTTGTTGGATTTCTAATTTTGCCAACAAAAGGGTGAAGAGAAGCTCTCTGTCCTTCAGACTTGTAAATTGCTTTATTACTTAGTTTCAACTGACTTTTATTCCACAGGTCGTGATCTTGTAGGTGTCAAGGTAAGTTTCAGGCATGTGTAGATATTAGCACTTGTACGGATGACCTAAAGACTCTTCCTTCTCTGTCAATGTTGACCATTTTCTACCCCAACTCCCCTGCATCTTGTGGACTCTTAGTCTAATTGATCACCTCCTCAAAAATAATCTCAGTTAGTCAGATGCTCTGTCAAGGGAAAGACAAGATTAACATACTGTCTTTTTCATATGTTCTCTTATCTGTCATAATTTTGTGCCAAATTTATTCCTTTTTGGACCTGTAAGAAGAGGCATTTATCATTCACATTTCAGGATCAGCTGAGAGGTGTTACTACATCACATCCAAATCACCATCATTCAAATCGCATGGTGCCAAATGAATATACACAAGAGCAAAGAACAAAAAGTATTCCTGTAAAAAAAATTACTCTAATTACTGTTGTTAGGACTAAAGTAGGTTTTCTTTCCAGCTCTGTGTGTCAGGATAAATTGCAATCTGTATGGGAAACCACATGCAGGAGTTCAGAAGAGCCTGAAGACAACCGTGGCTCAGACTCATTGTCTTTGATGTTGAACTTCTGGCAAAACAAACTAGTCAAAAATGCTGCTCTGTATGCTGATGAAAAATATTTTACAATACATCTGAAGATCAATCCATCAGAGGCTTTTTAAGATATCCTCTGCATGTTACTTGAAGATGAAATCATTATTAGTGTTGTGAGAAGTATATTTTATTTTTCCTGTGAAAAGTGTAGCCTAGTGTACCACAAATATGGGCACTTAAACAGTCTCGTCTAACCAGGTGGGTTTTCACATGCAGGAAAATTAAAAATAGGGCCAAAGCCAAAGTAGTAATTTCCAGTACAAGCTTTTCACGAAGGAAGACGCTTCCCGTGTTTCCAGGTTTTCATTCCAGATTTTCGTTTAGAAAGCTAACATGTATCAGATCACAAAAGATTGTGACAGATACATTGATACTTTCCTGTTTCTCTGTGAATCAATCATCTGGTTTAACACCAGTATACACTGGAGAAAGATCTCTGTGATGGAATTTGCTATCATAAGCTGAACATTTTTTTTTTTGGTTATGAAAAGACAAAGGTGATAGAGCAAGAAACAAGAGAGATCTGTTATCTTTCCATTTTCTGTGCTTTGCTGGTCACTCGGATAAGTGCAGCTTTCAGTGCTCTCAGCTGTAATCAGCATTCCTGTGAACACTGAAGTTGTTCTAGTTCTCCCTCTCACTTCCATCTTGAAACATGCTTTCTGAAGGGGAAATAAGAACCCAACCCCAAAATCCTGCACGAATGCATACAGAACACATAATAAATACCTAATGTAAGATGTGACTTGGGGGGAGTTTGATAAGGCTTATGTATGTATAATAGTAAAAACCTAATTGTAGCTGTAACTGCTACAACTGAAAATGCTTTTTACACTTCAGTAATTTAAAGCCAGATTATAGGCTTTTTATTCCCAGAGTTGAGCAAGAAGTCACTCAGTTGAATGATTTCACTGAATGTGATTTTGAGAAGTAGAGGTTTGGAAACATACTGGAGAAAATAGTAACAGACATAAAATAAATAATAGTCTTCATTGCATAATATTGATGGTTTCCAAAGGAGTTTGTTTAACATCAGAGCACATTTTTTAAAAAATCGGGCTTTGTTTTGTTTGTATGACTAAATCACAGAATCAGAGAACAGCTTGAGTTGGAATGGACATTAGAGGTCATCTAGTCCAACTCCCCTGCCATGGGTATGGACATCCCCCACCAGACCAGGTTGCTCAGGGCCCCATTTAACCTGGCCTTGAATGTCTCCAGGGATGGGGAATCCACCAACTCTCTGGGCAACCTGTTCCAGTGTTTCACCACCCTCATGGGGAAAAACTTCTTCCTTCTATCTAACCTAAATCTAGCTTCCTTCAGTTTAAAACCATCACCCCTCATCTTATCACGACAGGCTCTGCTAAAAAGCCTGTCCCCATCTTTCTTATAGGCCCCTTTAGGTAATGAAAGAGACAGCAACGAGGTCTCCTTGGAGCCTTCTCTTCTCCAGGCTGAACAGCCCCAACTCTCTCAGCCTTTCCTTGTAGCACAGGTGTTCCAGGCCTCTGATCAGTTTTGTGACCCTTCTCTGGACTCATTCCAACAGGTCCATGTCCTTCCTGTGCTGAGGGCTCCAGAGCTGGA
>VZRW01001465.1:0-23196 GCA_013398125.1 Aegotheles bennettii
AGTCATAGTGGTGTGGTGAAGTTCCAACTGACTGGGAGAGGGGAAACATAGCCCCCATTTTTAAAAAGGGAAAGTATAGCTGGGGAACTACAGACCAGACATTCTCAACTCTGTGCCTGGTAAGATCATGGGGCAGATGAACTAGATGACCTTTAAGGTCCCTTCCAACCCAAATCATTCTATGATTCTATGATTCTTTGATTCTATGTTAAAAGTTCACCTGGCCCAGAAGTTGCAGCTTAAAGTGAAGCACATCTAGAGAGGCCTGCTGGGTTACTGCTGTACAACAGCTCTTCTCCTTCATGCGTGATGCACCGTAGACCTCATGCAGGCAGCCCAGGATTACCTACAAGGCTCAATAACTGCCACCTTGGTTTTCATTTACTTAATGCAGATACTCAGAGCTATGTGATGCATAAGCAGTGGTGATGGTTTATAAAATGAGGCTGACACTAATGCCTCATTTTATGCTACTTCAGCAGGTTCAATTGCCAACACACAGCTGAAGATTGCCTCTGACCTAGGCTGACTTGGTCCCTGCACAGTCCCAGAATATGGGAGGATCTTGAGGAGAACCTCAGGTACCCCTCAGTCCCCCTCCTTCTGCTCCTAGTACCTCTGGGATGGCTTTTGGTGCATCGATTGATCCATGCTGCACGGAGGATTTTTTCCTTTTCACCTTTTTATTCCTGCCCAGTAGCAACCTCCTTGGCCTCCTCTCATGCTGCGTGACGGTGCGTGTGGCTTGGCAGCCCTGTTTCCTACTGTGCAGTGTGCATCTGCTCTCTGCACGTCCACACACAGGCTTCCCCTTGTTGGTAGCTTGGTGCGAGGCCAAATTGACCCCTCTGACATCTGCAGGGGAGCTTCTGTCCTGTTAGCCCCTTTATAAGAGTATAAGCAAAACTGCTGGGTTAACACAGCAGAGAAAAAGTGCTGGTTCTTACATTTCACAAGGGAAATTTAGTCATAATTATTTGCAGGCATTTACCATGTGCCTAGTAGAGGAGGTCTGCTAAAATAACAATGTCCTGGATTCGATGGCTGCTTTCTCTTCACTTACCTGTGCACAGTAAATAACTGTGATAAACCTGGGCATAAAACTCCTGTTTTTCTTGTAGGTGCTTCACCATGGGAGAAGTTCCTCCATTGCTTTCTAAGACAAAGTGAGATGTTGCTTTCTAACTTCATTCATTGTAAACAAAACTGTCTGGGTAGCTAAATTTCTGTAAGCCCTGCACAGAGTTGTTCTCGCACAGGAGTTTTGCATGAACATGGGTGGGCTGAAGTAAAGCTGTGAATAGCCAGGAGGATGGCCTGCCAGCGATACCAGGAATTACCCAGCATCTGCAGCCAAAAATTCCTTGGCATAAAGGAGCAGGCCACAGGGAGCCGCGTGGGCTCAGCCTTTGCTCCTGCACTGGAGGAGCACCAACTCCCCCGGCTGTTCCACGGCACCACGGAGCCTGGGCCACACTCACAGCATACTCCTGGCTTTGAAAAGTCTCCTCATGCCCTGAGCCAAGACAGGAGAGTGTCACGTTCAGTGGGCTGGAGGAGACAATCATGGGATGGGTGGGGATAATAAGGCTAGATGATGACATCCACAGCTAGTAATTATTTTCAAATCATGGAGAAGGTCCCTGTGTTTGCTCCTTCCCACCCACCAGCTTTCTGCAGGTCTGCGAACAGGTCAGGAACTTTAAAAATAGTTCTGGAGCTGAAGAGCGAAGTGCGCATGTGCTCTGGTGTCCTCACTGTACTTGTTTGTGGTGTGGCTCTCCAGTCATGGCTTGGCCTTCAAACATGCTTGGCATAAACCCCAGATGGCTGCTACGGTAAGCTTTGCCTCTTTACCCATCTTACCCCCAAAATAGCCAGAAACAGTGCTATCAGAGTTCGGACAGAGCTAAATTTCCCTTTGTGCTGCAAGAGTTTCCTTTTCTAGTATTAGTATTTAATTGGACATAAAATAAAACAACAGGATTGTCAGAGCCAGGGTTCAGCTTTGGCCTGCCTGTTCAGATATACCTGCTACCATCCATCCATCCATCCATCCATCCATCCATCCATCCATCCATCTCCTCTCTGGCATGTAGGTACTGATGGCAATGACTGCCTCTTGGCTTAGAGACTGGTGTAATTTAGGCTCAGCTGCTAGTTCAGCCCAGTGACCTAACCACAACACTTCACACTTTACAAACCACCCGATGTCTACCAGCCGCTGAGGTTTCCAGGGAGGAGACAGCCTTTCCCCTCGTCCTGCTGGGGGGGCAGCTGTATTTCCCTGCTGGTGCTCCCCCAGCAAAGCCACGTTACCAACATGTGCGCTCGAGCACTCTCAAGCTCAGCAGTCTCTGGTTTGGGGATGGGAAGGTGCCCTTGGGAGCCTGCATCACTGGCCAAGCTCAGGGTGGAAAGACCCAAATGAGGGCAACCCTGGGTCACATCCCCACTGTTCTTGCAGCTATGGCCTAAAATGATAAACTGGTCTAGTAAAGCTGAGGCCTTGAGAGGACCAGCTGGGTTTTAATCTCTAGTCTGTCCTTCGCTTGCTATGTGCTCTTGGACACGTCACATACCCTTGCTCCTCCTGAGCTTCCCTTGTTGTGTAACACAGTGCTTACCATGTGTGAAAACCATAGGCTTTCCTTCAATAATGTTAGCTGGCTGCTGGGAGAGCCTTGACAGGAGTTTTTTTGTTGCCCGCAGTGCTGAAGAGCTACCATGTCTTAGCAGGGGACCTTCCTGCACTGAAACTTATAAACAAGTGTCTACCAGAGTACGTTCCTCTCCTCTGGAGGGTGTTAAAATGCTTAAGAGAGAGCAAGACTCCAGTGGCTCAACTTGGTAATACACTAGGACTTTAACAAAGTCTTAAAGGAGTGCCTTGAAGGAAAACCGTATTCCTCCTACATGAATAAAGTCTAATAACAATAAGAACAGTATTTTAAAATGATTGTGTAATCCATTCTCCAGCAATAATTATAAACATTGAGTGTTATCAGGCCTAGAAGCAGACACTGAAAAACATGCTGTTAATTTCAGACAGTGCAGTTACTTAGAAGAGACTGAACTGAAAAGTAAAATTACTTAAAAGATATTTGGTTCTGCCCTGGGTCCAACCAGGACAGTTATTAACTTCATCATAAACCTAGTGTTACAGTTACGAATGAACCATATGGGTTCATACCTCCCTGGAACGAATCATGGACAGTGTTTCCTTCACGCTTCCTCTTGGTACAGGTATGACCACGGCCTCCCATCTGCTGAGAATAGTTTTAATATGAAGGTCTGGCTCGGCATCCATGTTCTGGCTCTAGATGGGCAATGTCTCCAGCACAAGCACTTTAGAAAGGGCTGTCTACACAGAGCTGCTGAAGTGGATACACACATCAAACCACAGCTCAAGTTTTCAGTCATTTTCTTGGTACAGAAACCAAACCATTTTTGAGGACTGTGAGTGCTGACAAGGTAAGCACTACTTGGTCCAAAAAAAGTCAGGTTAAGAGAGCATCATACTTCTCTGTCCCCCTTGTCTCTCCACCCAGCTTCTATCCATCCTGCATCTCCTCCAGATGCAGCAGGGAGACTGGGTCCCAGTGCCTGGCTGTGCCTCCCCTGTCTCTGCACAAAGGCCAGCAACTTGGCCAAAGCCAATCTCCATTGACACCTTTGAGCTGAGCTGTCAGATGTTGCTCCACAGCTGCCAAAGCTGAGGCACACAAGGTGTTCCACTCATGCCACCCTCCTGACACTGAGAGAGGCCATACCCTCCATAAGCGGGTGGACTGGCCAGCCCGGAGCAGTCTTTACCCACAGAGCAAGGTTGCACAGCACCTGCCAAAAACCAAAGTCTCGACCAAACAGAAACCAGCTGCTCAGGGTGGAATAAGATATTGCAAGGGGAAATAGTGATTTCCCACAGGAGGACCACCTCTCCATGCACTGTGTGAGTGTGCAGGAGAGCCCACTTCCCCAGCCCACCGCTGGGCTTGCTGCCCAGGGTAGCCCTTTCCTGCGAGCTTTTAGCTGGCGTAGTCAAAAAGCAAGTGGAAAGTGACAGACAAAAATGCAAGCACCTCAGTGAGAGAGAGACCTGCAAAACTCGGCATTCCCTCAACTTGAAAATGTAGAGTCCAAAAAACCCTCATTTCCTTACACACCATTTGCACCAGCATCTCTTCAGCTAGCCTCACCTAGGTTCCTGAAGGTTAACCTATAGTTTTAACCTTAGTCGGGAGAAAAGGAGACTGAAGGAAGACATTATTGCTCTCTACAATTACCTGAAAGGAGGTTGTAGTGAGGCAGGCGTTGGTCTCTTCTCCCAAGCAACAAGCGATGGGGCAACAGGAAATGGCCTCAAATTGTGCCAGGAGAGGCTTAGATTTGATATTAGGAATAAATTCTTCACTAAAAGAAACTGTCAAAAACTGGAACAGGCCGCCCAGGGAAGCAGTGGAATCGCCATCCCTGGAGGCATTTAAAAGATGTGTAGATATGGTGCTTAGGGATACGGTTTAGTGGTGGATTTGCCAGTGCTGGGTTAACGGTTGGACTTGATCTTAAAGGATTTTTCCAACCAAAACGAATCTATGATTCTACGGCCAGACTGAGCTGCAGAGTCCTGCTTAGTTTTTCTTTCTCCCCTGGGGTAGAGGAGCCGTGTTATTCCCCCGTATTTCTGGAAGGGGGCACTCTGGCACCAGGATTGCCAGCACAGCAGGCTGTTGTCTACGCAGGGTTGCTCTCCGCTGCTGTTTGCTTCTCAGCCCAAAAGGGAAGCTGTTAGGAAAAAATAAACAGCTTATATCCAGCTTTGAGACAGAGACATTAGAAGAGAAGGATAAACTGCAGCTCTAGGGACAAAGATAATGTAGCAGTGAATTTATTGAAATGTCAGGGCAAATGGGAATGACATAGCCAAATAATCAAAAGGGGCAAAGAAAAGAAAGTAACTGAGATGATAAAAAATTAAAATGGCAAACACAGCACGACAAGGAGCAATTACCCCAGGCTGGAAGCAAAGAAAATGTACAGCACAGAGACATACGGAAAATAGTGGCAGAGCACAGCTCGAAATGAAAACAATAAAACAAAAATATAATTAAGAACAATTCAAGCCACCCAGATGCATTCATAGTTCAGCTCGGTGCCAAATTCGGTTAATAACCGCTTCCAGCTGCTCAGCGATGCACAGCCATTTCTCACTGCAACCTCTGCATTGGGGCTGGGGAGAGCATCAGCCCTGCAAACAGCACCGTGTGTACAGCACAGTCCCTGGGAGAGGGCACAGGAGCAGGAGGGCAGTAGAAGAGGGAAAGAGCCCTAAATCGCTGCTGAGCATAATCAGGACTACAACATGGTCTACTGAACCCCTCTTCGGGCTGGGCACTTGGTGGAGGGGGGGATGCCGCAGCTTTAGAGCCCATGTATTGAAGTGATTCCTTTGTATGGTCTCAGCCTTTGCCCGCTGTTTCTGCTCCACATCTTCCCTCGTGGCCACAGGTTCTTCCAGGAAGAGAAAGATGAGGGCAAGAGCTTTAAAAGCAAGCAGCTCTTTGAAGAATGGGGCTCAACAGCAGCCTCTCAATCTGGGGCCTGATAGTAATACTACCAGACACCTTAATTTTCCTCCTTTTTTGTTGTTGATATTTTTTAGCTGTGTATTAGGATCCACCTTTTTCTGAGCTTCTTTTTCTTTCTTCCCAAACCGGGAGGCTCCACAATTGAACTTTTTCATGTTTAAACACAGAGATTCCTCATCTCCTGCCCAGCCACTGTGCATGCTCGCACACACACCCCTGCACACGCACACACACGTGCACGCTCACACACATGCACACATGCACTCCCTAACGTGGCTCCAGCACCTGGGACTCAATGGAGATGAGACCATCAACTATGGGCATGCAGGCATGAACTTGCAGCGCTAGCAACTCCGAGGTTTCTCAGGTGTTGATGTTTTTCCTGTAAGACAAACCAGCCCTAACAGAATCATGTAACCTTTCTATCACTGCTGGGAGATGGGGCACGGAGACTGTCAGCAAGAAAGTGAGAATAAAGCAAAGACAGAGAAGAGACACTTGGGGGAGCTGGCAAAATGATTTTTTTTTCTCTCCATCCCCTTTTTCAATTAACAGCAAGTCTAGTCTGTGATGCTGGAAATGTTTGTAATCACAGCTCATTTGATTGTGTAGGAAGATATAAACAGAGCTTCGTGTGCAACTGATCGGAGCAGGGGAGCCAGCCCTCCCATGAACAGCAGCTCTTAACCTGCTTATGCCAGGCCACAGCTCCAGAGGGTACTGCTGGAGTCTCCTGTGGATGGGCTTTAGCTGAGAGAGAAGAGGAGGAATTCAGCTGTGCTGTGCCTGTCTGTACTCAAGTCCCTGCTATGCAGTCCCACACCCCACAATACCTCTCATCCTTGCCAAATGAGGTAACTATGTTTGCACTGTGTCTTCTACAGCTTACTTTGTTCCTGATAGGCCCACCTGCTGGTCAAAGAGCAGAGACCTCTGCTCTGATCTCCCAGCACCTCTCGTCATCTACCCATTCCTTCCCTGAGCAGTTCCATGCAGTCCCCCCCCCTCCCCCCCAAAAAAAGCCATCTAGTAGCCAGCTTGGCAGGTGTGCAACCAGCTTCAGCCCCCATCCCACTGTGTCCTGCCTGTCTAGCCACCTTCTTCAGTTCATGTTGCCTGACTTGGGGCTGTTTGAGCTTTCTCCCTCCTACTCATGCTTGCCTGTTTGTTGCTGATCTGCTCCACTTCCCTCTCCTTAATGAGTACATTCCTTTGCAGTCTCTCCCATCCCATCACCACACCGGTGACAGAGGCAACACTTGTTTTCACACTGAGAGTCCAATTTGTGTCTGAGAAGCCCAACAGCAACTGATAGTATTTTATTTAAGGTAAAGTGATCAAGGCAGGGAAAAGAATCAAGGTTTGACTTATGACAAGATCAAGAAAAATGGAGTACCAAGAGCTGAACGGTGTATATAACTGACAGCTCTGCAATACCATAAACCCAGCTGTTTCAGATACAGCTTTTAAGCTGTTTAAACTGAGTTAACCATTTGAAGTATCTTGGTTTCTCTACCTATTGACTCAACACCAGAGAGTGTTGTCTACTAGAGGTTTCTGAGATCATTTGTTCAGGTGGGAGGGCAAGAACCCAGTTTTGCTCCATGTAACTCATGCTAAGACAACAGCTCTTGAATGATGGCAAACTTTTAAAGAAAGTTTTAAGTTCTTCTTCAGGACCAGTCTTGCATTTAAGATCTTCAGGCTACATTGATCTTTTACTTTCTTCCTTGTTTACATATAATCCTGATTCAGCTTTGAGACGAATAGCAGTAGTATATAGGGAAGTCTGTCCTTCACACACCCTGTGACTCCAATATTGCCCCTTGATCTGCAGTTCAGAAACGAATTCCATGGCAATATACCATGTGTCTGTCACAGAGTTGTGCTGGTGCTGCTGGATAAACAGTCTTCTCTTTCTGCTGGAAAAGAAAGTAAGCCAAGAGAGCCTTTCAAACTAGACCTCGGAGACCCTGCCGTACTTTCTGCTCACCTTCACTCCACATACAGGGAACTGCTGCCATGTCCTCCTACTTCTGGCTTTTTGTGGTCTGTGGTACATCTCCTGAGGCTCTTGGCCAGCCAAAAATTTCTAGTGTGTGTATCACAAGATCAAAAATGATTGCCAACCTTCCCACCCTTGGATATTCAAAGGGCAATTTCTGGCTGCATATAAAGCTGATGCAAAAACTCCAAGAGGATTTGCAAAAATTTGAAAAGTCAATACTTATTTAGTTTGGGCTAAATTGCCATAATCACCCCACTCCCCTGCAACAGGTGGTTTGTTCAGAAGCTGTAAGAATTATCTTAATCTTATTCTTAGGAGAACAACTATGCGTCCCAGCTAAGCCAGTTGTGTTGCTTTGCTGCTGGTGATGAGTGAGCCAGATACAATGTTTTCATCATCTCTCTACTGAAGATGGAGAAGGAGCTAAATAAACTCTGGTGGTAAATTTTCTATTTCTTTTTCACCATCAGATCTGAGCACACAAGAAAATGTTTGGCTGGTATGGGAGAGTTGGGAAGGAACCACTGAATGACTGATAGGTTATGAATTTAATGAAACACATAATGAAAGTTTCATTGAGAGCTTCAACAGTTGCTCCCTTCTCTGCTGAGGTGGGCATCTACATGTTGCACTGGTGCCTACTTGTGACTGAAGAAGACTCATGGTCTCTTGGAACCTGGCTGCTGGTGTGTGGCCAGGGGGACAGCATCTCACAGGAAGCAGCGTGAGTTGTCATCTGAAGTTAGAAACAGAGTTATTTAAATTCATGCTCATTGAATGGTTGCAGACAGGTATGAGAAGTGACCCAAGGTTTTGAACGCATGGGTTCTGCAGCTGTGCTATGGTGATTCACAGCATCACACCCCAATTCTCTGCCTGACAGAGATTGTACATAAACAGGAAGGGTTTTTTCTCCATCATGCTAAAGCTATTGTGGACTACCTCAGACATTTCAATGCCCTCAGTGATAGATGGCCAAATCAAGGAGATGATGCTCAGCTATGTAGTAATATGTGTATGTGGCAATATAGTTGTACAAGGCTAAGAATTTCTGCCATGTACTTTTCATCAGTGTAATAGAAAGAAAGAGCAAGTCAATCAAGTCTAATAATGATTATGCATCTAATTTTTGTTCAGCCAAAACAACATCAAGGACAAGTTTTTCAAGAGCTCTTGACTACAGCAAAGAAGTGCTAGCTCTTTTTTTTTTTTTTTTTTGGCTGCTACTCTCAGGAATTAACATGATTTGTGCTTTCATTGTGATAAGAAGCACTTCAGAAAGATGCCAAATATAAATACAAAAATTAACAGCAAAGTGAGATCAAATAAGAAGATGCTGGCTGAGGGATACACAGCTAAGCTTTCCCATACCATCACTTTATTGTATTCCTTTCTTTAACCGGCCCCTCTCTAAGGAGACCATAAATCCCTCAGAGAAGAGTAAGCCTTACAGTTAAGTCTACTAATGTGAATAAAGATTGCTGAATCATCCCCCTGGCCTTACCTATCTGCAGAATATCTAGAACACTTTGGGGACTTGGGTAAATTATGAAAAAAATACACCTGACAGTTTGGTTTTAAAGCTCTTCAAAGGTGAACTGTTTCTCTGAACTTTATGAAACCACAAAACCATGCAGGAAGATGCAGTTCAAAAGCATCCAAATCCCTCTTTAAACTCCAAAGTCTACCACTTGGATGCCACACATCCCTCAAAACCACTACACAGCTGCATGGGCCCATAGATCACATGCCCCTTGGCATACCCTACAGCTACTAGTTTGAACCTTTGGAGATGTAGTTCATCCATGAAGCCCTCTTCTAAACCTTCCTGGCAACCCTTGTAACACTGGGGTGTGGCACCCCTAAGTAATGTAAACAATCACATCATCCTTATCAAGAAAGAATGCAAATAACAAATTTAATATGAGGCCTAAAGTCTTAAAATAACTTGTTAACCTCCTTTTGCTCTTCTCATTCTTTTCCCCCTTCAGAAGCTTCTACCTCCATCTTGTCAGTCCAACAGTATTAGAAGTAAATTATGCACATTTTATCTGACCTTATTAATTGCTGCTAAAGAATACATTCCATGCTTTTTAATAAGAATATAACACGGGCTTCAAAAAGTGTTGAGTGTATTGATAATAATTAGCTGCGACTTCATGTAATCTTTAATTGAAGCACTCCCACAGTCTGGGCATACATCTACTCTCTCCCTCTTTCTCTCCCTCCCATGTGGAAACCTTTCTGTTGAATGAGCACTCCTTTACTTTGAGGCCTCTTGACAGGCACTCTTGAGATCTCAATTCCTCTAGAAAACACCAAGAGTGAAAAGTTATTGATGGGAGGAAGGGTAAAATCAACAGAGGTACACAAAAAAACAGAGACAGAGCGAGCAAGTGAGAGCGCATGACTGCAGGCTTCTTAAGAATCTGGGATAAAAAAAAAGTCAATTTTTCGTTCCTGTGTGTTTCATTGCCCTTCCTCCTTTATTTATGAGGCCTGTGCTTCTCCCATCTTCCAGGTACTTGCAGGGTAGAATTAATTCAGCTGTCCTTTGCAGCACACTAGCAGGGATCAGAAAACTGCTCCATGCTGCCACAATTCAACTCCCATCAACACTCATCCTCTAGTAAATTTGCCTTCTTCCAGCTCCATGTGTTATATGTCACATCAAGCATGAAGATGCCTCTTGAGGAGGCTAATCTTTTCCTGAGCTAAAACCAGTGGCAACAATTTATCCACATTCCTGAATGGCAGAATAATGAACTCATTCTGAGACTGAACTGTAGACCTTATCCTGCCAGCACTGTCACACATCAATTACTATAATTGTACATAGAAGTACATCCTGAACCTAAAACTCATACTATAAGCATTTCTTCATCAGCACTAACACATGCTCATTAATGCAACAGCCCAAGAAATCACAGGGAAAATATTGGTGAAATTTATGTTATTTGACCTGTGAAAGAAAAGTACCAATTGTAGCAGAGACAGGAGCAAATTTTCTGTTCCACATGGCTCCTCCTTGGCTGTAAGACATGCCAGTAAGACTGGAGCACACTGAGGTGGGAGAACTGGAGGAGTTCAAGTCACTTATGTCTGCTGCAGATACAACAAAGTGGCTGGAGAACAAGGACCAGATCATTCTCTCCCTAGAAACCAATAGCCTTTTTTATTTCATTGCTCCTGTTCCCCTGTCAGAAGAGCACACCTCACTTCAGAATACCTGTGCTTGCCAGAAGGAAAGGTCTTGCCCTCCCTGAGATTCTATTCACTCTGCTGAACCAATTTTATTAACACCCTACAGATTCAGTCCTCAGGTCTTCAGATGAAAAGGTTTCATCATTACAACTGTTTCACTAGAAGAGCCATGAAGAACCTACTAATGCTTTGTGTGTGCTGCTATTAATTACTCTGTCAGAAAGCCTAGGAAAGCCTGATAAAATGCCCTGTATTTAATCCACCATTCAGAGGAATTAATTCAAACAAACAAAACTGACTCAGATAATTGCATGCAGTTTTGCTAACAATGCTCTGTCCAAAGGGTGACATTCAATGTGACAGATATGGAAGAGACCAGTCTGTCCTACACTGCTCTTAGAGTTGTAAATATGACTCTTGTTACTGTGCTATTTCTAAATCATCAGTGCTCTAGGAAGGCAGGGATATGTTACTTCCATTTTGCAGAGAGTTGAGCTTAAGACCCAGGCCCAACATCACACAAAGAATCTCTGGCTAAGGTGGGAATATACTTTGGACCTCCTGAGTTCCAGTTCCCACCATCATCAATCCCTTTCTTATCTCAGTTTCAATTAATGCTGAACAGGGTCTATACCCAAATGACAACTATAGTGCACAGCATAACCCAGGCCAGGACTCAAAGGGAGACAAGGGCCTAGTGTGCAAGAGGTGGTGCAGACTTCACCTCCTGGTGTGCCTCAAGAACTGCAGGCAGAGAAGCTGGAGCTCTGGAAGTAGAATTCACTTGGGCTTGTTGAGGCCTAGCAGCTGAATGACAAACACATGAAGAAACCCCTATTCAAGGAATCTCTCACCAAACTACACTCCTAGATTCACAGAATCATAGAATCAACTAGTTTGGGAAAGACCTTCAAGATCATCAAGTCCAACCGTTTCCCCAAGACTACCAAGTCTACCACTAAACCATGTCACTAAGGGCCTCATCTATATGCTTTTTGAACACTTCCAGGGATGGTGACTTCACCACCTCCCTCGGAAGCCCGTTCCAATGCCTGACAGCCCTTTCAGTGAAGAAATTTTTTCTAACATCTAGTCTAAAACTCCTCTGGAGCAGCTTGAGGCTATTACCTCTTGTCCTATCACCTGGGAGAAGAGATCAGCCACCTCCTTGCTCCATCCTCCTTTCAAGTAGTTGTACAGAGCAATAAGGTCCCCCCTGAGCCTCTTCTTCTTCAGACTAAACAACCCCAGCTCCCTCAGCTGTTCTTCATAATACATGTGCTCTAGGCTCTTCACCAGCTTCATTGCCCTTTACAAAAAATGTATTTGAGCCACAAGAGCCCTGTTCCGCCCTTCAATACTCATTTTGTGACAAGCAGGTGAGCGAGGTAATGAGCACAAATGGGTCTCCAGATATGGGGTTCTGTAAGGAGACTGCATGACACGGGATGCAGTAATGAGCACGTGCCAAGCACATGATATGCTGCATGAACAACGTGCTCAGCTGAAGTTCAAAATCTTTATGGTGTAGGACTTTGAATTTCTTATAGCTCTCTAAGTACTTTTTTCTACTGGCTTAGGCAAAACTTCTCTATTTAAACTAGCAAAACTTTTAAAATCAAAAGATCGCTGAGAGAAAGTGGAAGGGTAAATGTGAATGGGTAATTTCTAGATCCTGTTCATCATATAGTCTGGCACGCTCCTTGTCGTGGGGTTTGATGCAGTTTGGATGGGCTGGAGTCACAAATGGAGATCCAAAGGAAACAACATAAAAACTTTCAGAGCTTCTCAGTGCATTTCTGTGTACAGAGCCCTCAAAGGGACAACTGCAGGTTGCATCCCACAGCCTGTCTGGAGGTTGTCATCGCTCTCCCCATTATGTCTTGGCTTAGTAACAAGAAACATTCCATGATGAGTCAGTAAAACACACAGAGCATTTTGAAGCAGGGCAATCAACCTGTTACAAAGTATGCAATCAAGATTTGTATTGTGAATACTGATGTTGGGCTGATAGGGAGCTGTTGATACCATCAGGCCTGGGACAGATACCGACAGGGTGATGCTGGATGCATGATTTGTCCATCCTGGGTGTTCCTTTGCTGGCAAGTGATTGCCCCCTGGGCCTCCTGACTCTGGAAACAAGTTTGACATGCATGGTATGATCAGAACAACAGGTTTGGCTAATTGTCCTGCTTCAGGCTGTAGTGATAAAGGGCAAGTACCCGTGGACAGCTGTGATTATGTCATTTACATCTATTAGCTCTTTTCCCTTGTTTTGATCCTCCTTTCTCCACCCTAGTCTCCTCCCCTATAAACAAGACACCCCTAATTAATTTTACCCCTCAATCCAAATTTGGTTACATCCATACCCAAATTCTATACTTCTGATAATGACACATAGATAATCTTGACCTTATATGACATTACCGGTACTCTTACATAGGCACAGTGGGCCTTGCAAGGTCCCACTCCCCAGAAGGTCCCCAACCCTCTCTTACAGTTATCTGTGAAGTCTGGTTATTCCTCACATAATTCACTTTTAACCATCTGTGAAATCCATCCATTCCTCACGGCACTATATTTAACTTTTGTTGGCTTCTCACATCGGTAGCTGTCACGTCTGGCAATTGCTCATGTCATGCCCAGCGGTTTCTTATGTCCTGTTCAGTTAGCTCAAAGGCAGGTCAGGAATAGCCACCTGCCTGCAGCCTTAAAAAGTACTACATGGTTTTCAGGCAGACCGCGATGTCCACGCCAGCTGTGTGCTGCAAGAACATGGAATGGTATGAGAAAGTCTGGACAGAATTGGACTAAAATCATCCTGGACCTTACAGAAGGTCTGATAGGAACCCAGGACTCACAGCCAGGCCGTATTGCTCAGTGGGGAGAGTTTAGATGATAAATGCTTCCCTGCATGAATATATTGATATGTCTGTGACAAAAGCTACTGTTTATGCTACATAGGTAGGTGCACAATCAACATTCACAGCCTGATAAACAACCATTTCATGTGAGAAGAATATTTTGAACCACTGAGGTGCAAATGCTGTGCCCCACAGGCTAATCAAGCACCCAGCGTCACAGTTCACAAATCACAGCTTTGTGTCAAGGGCAAGGTCAGGCTTCACTAATATCCATACTTCTACTTCCTTTGGCTTTTTGCAAAAGCAGCAGACAAACGTTACTTGTCTGATGAAGAACATACATTTTTGCAGTACTTTTGATGTGAGGATGGTTTCCATTCTGTGGAGAGCACTGGCACACGCACAGAGTAGTCCCCCCTCTTACAAAAACTTGACACTTGACCTCCAACCCAAATACAGGAGCTACTACCCCTCACTAAGAAAAAAAAAATGCCCAGGAGTCAGTGTATGCTTGTGCATGAGATGTAGAAATAAAGTCGAAATGGTCAGTGCAGAGAAATATCTCCTCGCCAGATAAAACTGCATAACATTCACATTAAGCAGGAGGAGAGTGTTTCACCTGCAGCAGACACACCACAAAGAGGGATTCGTCCCTCCTCAACTCTGTTACAAACCTCAAAAACTAAGAGGGGCTCACCAGTGAAAGTCAAACATCCACTAAGTGTTTTCAGAAGCCCAGAAAAAGGAAGAAGAAAAATCTCTACTTCCTTAGTAAAATCAGGGGAATTGCCACAGTAGTCCTGAAAAAAGTCCTGGGCTTGGCTTGCTGTACTAGTTCAGTAGAAATGCAGCACTGAAGTTACTGGCTCATGAAAGTGATTCTGAAACCTGGCTTATTAGCCCAGCCTCTTGTCCTCTCCAGACATCTTTTCTTCACATATCCTCGTTAAAAATCCTTACTACCACCTTCTTTCCCACCAAAAACAAACCCCAACAAAAAACCCAGGGTCGATTGTTAGCTTTGTTCTGAAGCTGAAAACACTGTCATCATGCCCTGTTCAGGAGAAAAAACACATGCGTGGGAATAATGAAGTGAGTAGGTGCATTCAACTGTCTGAAGCCAAGGCTAGAGGCAAATCAGAACAGATCAGCACGGCTAGAAGTGTGACAAGGTATAATTAACATTGGATGATTACTTAATTTCATTACTGATTTTTTAATAGAACTTTAAATAAAAATGAAATTAAGGAGAATCCCACCAGTGGGCTCTGTGTGCCCTTTCCCCCTGAGTTCAGACCAGCAGCCAAGCCCCAGTGCCCATGCTGGAGCGCACCCCTAAGGGCTCCAGGCTCACCGGGCTGCTCAAGGCACGTGATGAGTTCACCACGGGTATTCCCAGCACGATGGGTTCCCTTGCCCTTAGTGCAGGGCAGCCCAGGACTTGAAGTTGTCTTTGGCTCTGAAAATGATCAGTCAGCCTCAGAAGAGCTTTGATTCAAAAGGCAATCAGAAAGGTCTGAGAGATGTTATGTGCCACTAGCCAAAGCGGCAGCGAGCACCGCGACATGGCGACACGCCAAACAGCAGTCATTAGCTGCCCACTCTGTCCCTCTGCTCTCCATTTGGCCAAGCAGCGTGAGGTTGGCATTTCCTTCCCACAGGAGGGCATGCCCAGCTTTTCTTAGCCACACAGCAGAGCAGTGAATGAGCCAGGGCCTCAGTTAGTGCTTTTCAATGATGAGAACTCAAGGAGCTAATGCTATTCACAGTCTAGAGTGTCTGTTACATTGCACAATGCCACTGACCAACCCAGGCGTTGAATGACCCAAGCCTCACAGCATTTGTTGATGTCCCAGGTCAAAGAACTAACTGAGTACATTTGGTTCCTTGGGGAGCTCAGCAATGCCTTCGCCCTGCACAGCCTCATGGACAAAGTGTGTTTGATGGGGGGGATTTGGGTCACAGCGATTAAATGCCCAGACTTATGGAAAAAACAACCAGGCTTCAGCTGGGACTACCAGAGTCATCCAGAGTGCAGTGAAGGACTTCAATCCTTGTAATGAAGTGACAGCACTGCCCCGACATGCCTCCAAATCTGACCATGGTTCACAAAGCACCTGGTGGCTGGAAGGCACGGGTCACTTCTCACTTGCCCCAAGTGTGACCACAGAGCACTGACTGCAGCACTTCCAGCACCAAATTTTCCATTTGAAAGACATCTTGGGCATCACTGGAGACAAGAAAATGACACTTTGCAGCCATAGTAGGAGCCTCCAGCACACCATCAGCTGCTGCTTTACCTGAAAGCAGGCTCCTGCAGCTTGGCCAGAGCAGTGCTTGCCCTGGTGCCTAGCAAAGTCAGGGCTGGGACAGGACTCTTTATCTCTGCTTTAAAACCTGATATGCACAGTCCAGGTGCTGGCTGTAGTTCTTTCCCTGCACTTTTTGTCACACATCTCAGGTGCCTTCTTGCTTCACACCACTCTAACAACCCTGGTCTGGTGTGTGGAACACACTCCTGGAAGCCCCTGCAAACATCCCCATGCTACTTTTTGAAAAACACAGACTTTACCACTACAAACAAAGCCTGAAAACATCACAGTCGAAGCACTGGGGTCTGTGGGAACACCATGATTTCTTCACATTGAGTAAACAAGTCGTTTCTTTGCTCCAGAGCTGGCCCTGGAGGGCTGGAGCAGCCACATCACTGCTGATTCAGAGCAACCCCAGCAGAGGCTTTGGCAAAACTTCCTCACTCAGGTGCCTGAACTGAAGGGCTTGAAGGGATTTAATTGAAGGCAGAGCATGCATTTCGTGCCTTCCCTCAGGCTCCTCAGATGGAGCTTCTGCCTTTGAAGGCAGGCCCTATTCCCACAGGCAACAGTGGGAACAAACCCTCGAGGTGCCAGCACAGCACTCCCCAGGGACACCAAGCCTAGCACGGGGAACGCTGCCACTGACACTGGGCAGAGGGAGGTCAGGGAGCTCAGCATCCATCTGAAGGCTCCCAGCACCTCACGTGGAAGGGGACCAGGACCAGGAGCTGGCAATCAGCCAGGAAATGCCTGTGGAAATCACTGTGAAGCAACAGCCCTAAATAGGTCCCCATCTGGGACAGGCCAAGAAGGGATTTTGGACCCAGGAGCTAGGTCTTGCTTTTCTTCCTGAGGGGAATGGAAGACTTGGAGGAGAAATCAAAACTGCAAAGGAATATGAGAACAGAGGGAACACCTGAATTAGGAGACTTTCTCCAAATGGTAGTAGACCATGAAACACAGCATTTGGCAGTGCAAGAAGTCTGTTTCTGGTTGAACTCTTCTGTATTTCACGCATATTTCAGCTTTATTTCACTAAGACAGCTTCCTTTCAATATTTGCCTTTTGAGAGGTAGTAAGGGCACAAGTCACTTGCCTGTTGGAGCTGCTGGGTCTCCACTTTCTGAGACAATTCCGTGCATTTACAGTGCTGCAGTGATGAAGCACTTTTGACAGCACCAGAAAATGGCTCAGAAGTTTCTTCTACTCAAAAATGTAAGGCATGCAGCATCATTATTCACTAGGATGATTCAGGCAAATATGGATCTTAAAAGACAATGTCTGTGAAGGTGCCAGACTGGAACTCCTAGCTGTACATCATAGAGGTAACTTTCAAGTAAGATTAAATAATCCTCTTAGTATCTCTTAATCTGTACTTCCAATTGCTTCATCCTGGATATATCTTGGAAAAAAATACTGGAATTATATTTCCTACTGTGTGCTTCTCTAAGAGTTTCAAGTTCAATTGCCCCACAGCAAAATCTTATACTGCAAAGTCTCTGTGCTTCTCTCCTTGTTCAGAGAGCACTTATATGTTTTTCACCTCTGGAGGGAAGGAGAGACTGGTCAGTGAATGGCAAACAGGACTGTGGTGCTGTCAGTTGCCTCTGGAGTTACAGAACATCATTTCAGTTCTGATGGCTGAAATTTTTCTGGACTTTTTTTTACTTTTTTATCTTTCAGTTATAGACTTTAGCATAATCATAACTGAAACAGCGCATACACCATAACAGCAAATAAGTATGAGTTAATTTGAGTCAACATATGTCTCATTAAGGTAGAATACATATGCTCTAAATCATCATAGCCATATTAATTATATCACTGTCTCCTTGATGTACAGATTTATTCTAAAATGCTTTCAGTTATTCACTAGTTTAGTGTAAATAAGTATAAGATGAATAAATGTTTTGATCTATTTATGGGAGAATTTCAAAGAAGCAAATTTATACAGGGGTTATTATATAGGTCAGATACAGCTGTCTCTTCTACTACAGACATTATTTATTATTAATACTTTAACATATACTGGTCTAAGTTCAGAAAAAATCTAGAATGCCAAAAGGGATATCCTAATCCCATGGCACTGTTACAAAAATATACATACAGTTAGCAACATTGATATTATCAGTAATACAATAGCAACGTGCATAATGTTAGTATCTATAATGACCAACGAGAGACAGTAGTCAATAAAATGTATATTAGCAGTTCACTTTTCTGAATTCCTCCATTGAGTGTATATCTCTAAATCATCCGTCTATTCTCTAGATCCCTCGCTTTCTCCGTTACCCAGCAGTAATAAAACACGCAGCCAGAAACACAAGCAAACACAAAATTCCCAGTATTTTCAGCTCAAAGCCTGCCTCAAGCACCCCCAGCACACATACATGCATAAAGGTACACACACACACTACCTGGGCATGACGAAAGCAAGACCTCAGTCAGTAAATGCCCAAAAGACTTGAATTATTTCTTCCCCCCTATCCTCCAGTAACTGTTAAATAGGATACTAATTATCAAAACTTTTTTCTTTATAGGGTGTTGAAAAGAATTTTCTAAAAAATAGGGTTTTTTAAATTTAAAGATATGTGGCTGTGTGCTAATTATTCCCCATTTTTTCTGGTGCTTAAGTAGGTCAAAGTAGAATAGTGATATCATGAGACAAAAATGTCTGACCCCAGATCCTGATGAAGGTGATACCTGACATGACAGAAAGCGACTCACCCACAGGTAAAACTGAGCACCCTAGCGCCAAGCTATTGCTGTAATACTTGTCACAATCTGAGAGCTGAATATCAACCATGTTATGAACACATGCAGGAACCTGGATGCTGGTAGAGCTGAGTGTAAGACAGTGAAGGACAGGAACATCAGTAACAGTGCTCTGCATGCACACTGACATCATATGAGAAAAAACAGCTTTGCTGTTCTACCTTTTCTTTCCAAAATGGTTATGCAGAATTGGTATGAGAACATCCTGCCTCATGGCTGCGTGTCAGCAAGCTTCTCCACTTCACTTGCACCTTCCAATGATGTTCTTTCAGACCTTTGTATGATAAAGACCACACAGTATGGTCATTTATACAGTCTCCTCAAGTTCCTACCACATTTCCAGAGGTATGCGTGTCACCCAGCATTTGGAAGGCTGTGAAACTAGTCTGTGGGAAACAGTTTGCTTTTCTGCAGCCCTTCTGTCCCACCACAATTTGTTCCATAGGTATTACAGTGAAATAATCTAAGGGGCATGGACTACCGGAGTTCTGATGTTACTGGCTTTTTGCAGTCCCCAGTGCCAGGTTTGTACCAGCTTAGCTGCAGGTGTAGAGTAGCAATCACAACAACTGCCACTTGGTGGAGGCAGATTACTCTGCAAGTGCAACGCACCTTACGAGTGGCTTGTGGAAAAGATCTTAAAGTCAGGAATTCTAAAAAGCACCCTGGAGAAAAAAAGTCGTGAATAGGGGGGCTTAAACCTTTTGAGAAAACAGAATTTTTACAGTTTTGCTTTTAGTGACTCTGGCATAGGAGAAGCAAAGGTCTTGTCAGCTGAGGGGACAGCTATTCACTTTTGTGGGAATAGGACTGAAGTGCAGTAGAGATGCATTTGTAAATCAATGTGCAAGTGTGTGAGATGCAACCAAAAGCTGTCACTTTCTGGTTTTGCACCATTTAAAGAAGTTCAGACTGTTGATGCTAAGCTATGAAATCTTTTAAACTATTATATAGTTTTAAAAAATATCTGCCATTTTTTTCATCTCTTTCTTACATTCTCTTAATATGAGTGAGAAAGGACCTAATATATTTGCCAGGATTTATTACAGAGTATAGGTGCTCTCTGGCATTATTGTATCTTCTCATTACATAATTTTTCCTTGCTCCGAATTGCTCTAAACCAGCGAGATAAGGCTAGACAACAGGTCTCCCTTGGAGGACATGTCCTGACTGGCACACAAGCAAAGCCTTACCAGTTCTTTCCAAATATATTTTTAGACCTGTCCAATGTCACACATTGGGAACAGACTATCAACTGGCTCCAGCCTACTATTTTTCTTCAAAGAATATTGAAAACAAGACGACAAGAACTCTTTTTTCATCAGTGACCTCACATGCCAGAAAAGGCTGGTTGGCTTAGCCTGCAGTCTGTTGATGGTTATATTTTACAAGCAAGATCGCAGAACAGGAGAGAAGCAAGAGCTCTGGGGGACTGCAGTACTGAAGTGCCTGTGACCACCTGGAAGGGCATCTCCTTCCATGACACAGCGGTTCAAATGACTGCTGTGATCTTCATGTTCTTGAGATACTGGCAAGCCTGGCACAGAATCTGGCTGTAACAGGTGCTATCCTATAGTACAAAAAGGTGAGAAAGAACAGGAACTGCTTGTGTTACAGCTCTGAAGATTTAAAGTTTAAGTACAAAAACATATTAAGGACATTATTAAATTCTACCTAAGATTTCCCAGCTAGTTAATTTACTCAATTATTTCTGCATAAATCCTACTCTTTCAAGGTGGATGAACACATGATCATAAAAGCAAACCATACGTGATGAATAATTTAATTTATTACTACAGGCAGCAATATGACTTTTATGTAGAATTAAAATCCACCATATTATCCCTGTCAAGGAAAGCAAATAGCAGAAGTGAAAGTTATACCTGCTTATAAGGAACAAGCCATGTTTTATAGAAAAGCAGAATTAGGTTAGCAATAAAAATCAACTAAGATCAAACAGGGTAAACGGGACTATGTGAAATATAGAAGTGACTTTCCCATGTACAGAAGGACAGTATGGTCTCCCTTAATGCTAGAAGATGCAGCAGGGGTAGGATGAAAATGGATCTGCATATCTGGAAGAGCTAGAAAGAGGGTCTGTGATGGCACAGGCTGGGTAGGAATTAGTATTTTCAACCAGCAAGTTGATGGTTTTGCTCCCTCTCACGTGTGCCTGGAGCTGAGTACAGGGTTGGGATCTGTGCCCAGGATGGAAGGAACAGCCCCACAATTGACCAGGTGGACCAGGGAGGCTCATGGAGTTGCAGTTCAGGCTGGAGAGGTCTCCTATATGTCCTGGGCCAGTTTGGACTCTACATTTCTGGGGAAGGTGTTTGTCTCAGTGAGAATTTCAGATTTAAGTTTGGTAAAGGAGTTGATGAACTATTTCTGTGTGGTCCCATGAAGCTGAAACTCCAGACTGTCTCTGTCTCTCTTAGGTGCAATGGAGTGATGGGGTCAGTGCTGTCAGGCTGTGCAGAGTATTCAGGTTCAGGTGCCTGCCTCATCAAAGGGCAGGAGAGCTCAGAAATGGTTGTGTGCCCCAGCCTTCCACCTGACTTTGGAGGTCTTCTAAAACCCAGGAAGAAATGAAGTCTGGCAGCTGCTCCTTTCCCTGGTGCTCCTGCTATTCCTGCCCATACTAGTTGTCTTGATCCTAGGCCTTGGGCCAAGTGCAAACCTTGTTGACCCGAGGAAGAAGATGAGGGTGTTCCTCCGAGTCAGCGCACTGCCAGATCCTTGCCCCCAGGCTGTGCAAGAATCGAGCGGGAGCCTCTGCTGTTGGAAATCAGAGCCCTCCCCCTGACCAGTGGCCAGCCTCCTGCTGAGCAGCAAGGTAGGCACCAGCCTGGGGCTGAGAGAAGAGCTCCGTGGTGCTCACCACAAACACCAGTCCTCAGCTTGGCTCTGAGGGATGTTCAGAGAGAAGGCATCATAGGCTGGGGCTGTGACAGGTAGTTGAGGTCTGTTCTCTTCACTGGAGGGTCTGTCTTCGTACTTGGAAGAAAGTAAATGGACATTTTCTGGCTTTTATGGCATGGCTTAACCTTTCCTTTTCAAGCCTTAGAGGCCATACAAAGCCTAGTATTCTATGGAGCTCCTCGGCCTGTGAAGATGTAAACACGTACCCCAGGGTATCTGCTTAGTCACAGAATTTTAGATTTCCTCCCTGAAGGGCAAAACATGCTTTTTAGCCAGACTACCTCTCTCCTTTTTATTTTAAAAATTGATCTCATGTCTTCTTTTCTGAACGTTTATCATTCTCATTGCCCTCAAGTCAATATTCAGCATTTTCTAATCAGTGAATCCTCTTTAAACTGAACATTCAGGATTCCTGTGGTGTAGAAGTTTCCTGTTTTTCACTCCAGGCTCTCTAGTATTTTTTGCTACTGGTCTGGGCAAAGCTCCTCTGTTTAAACTACAATCTCCCTAGCAAAAGTTATGAAATCAAACGACTGCAGAGAGAAGGCAGAAGGGTAAATCTAAGTAACTAACTTCTGAATCCTGTTCACCATATAGTCTGGCAAGCTCCTCGTCCTGGGGTTTGCCATAGTTTAGATTAGCTGGAGTTTCCTTCTTTCTGTGACTTTTGCAGCTTTGGCACAGTACTTTGGAAAGGAAGGCAGTGGAAAGAAAAGCTTTCAGCTGCTCTCCCATAGCACAGGCTGGGGTCAGAGGAGCTTGGAGCTCTCTGATGGTCTCTGGCACTGTGCAGTGGCCGGATGATAAGGCATGGGAGGCAGTCTGACTAGGGAGGCAGCTGTCAACAAGCTTCATAAGATCCTATGGCTGTGTTTCCAAACCCAGTCGTTACTTTGTTCCAGCTGAAGGTGCTCTCCCCCAGTTCTCATGCCCGTGCTCAGCCCCAGGGTGAGCTGCCACGCTGCCTCTGGAGAATGCCCGAGCTGCAGAATTAAGAAAGCTGCTGGGAAGAAGAATGTTTATACAGGACACCTAATGTAGCTGGAAAACCAGCTTCTTCTCTAACCCAGTTTGGAGTGCAATCGTCCAACCAGCCCGGTGTGCCGTCACACATGGAGATCCAAAGGTGACATCTCCCTGAGCTCCTCAGGGCACTTCCCTGCACAGTCTGCTGCCAGCTCCAGCTTGGGACTTTTCTGGTCCATATATTTACATATTTGTATATAATTCCGATACAGAGATACCCAAACAGGGGGCCCGCACCCCCAGGGCAATCACGGCCGGACCAGCCCAGCCCCAGGCGGGCTCGGCAGCGGCTGGGGGTGCCTGGGCCCGGTGTCCCAGCCCACAAAATCCTCGGAGCAGCTGCACCAGTCCCACCCGAGGAGGCGGGGCAGGCGCCCCGTGCCGGTGCTCGCTGCCCTTGCCCAGGGGCACACACACACCCGGGGCCCGGGCACACACCCGGGGCCCGGGCACACGGGGAGCGCAGGGGGGGGCGAGAGGCGCCCCCAGCCCTG